>CM035591.1:14006181-14606181 GCA_020423425.1 Chrysopa pallens | reverse complement strand
AGTTGCCTCTTGATCTGATAAATAAGCCAGGATTAATTTTGTGTCTTTGGGTCAAGAAATAATAAAACAAAAAAATCTTAAGTTAAGGGAATTCCATTGATTCCAAGTCAGGTAAGTTTATGATTAATTCAATAGCATTCGTTCTGGATATGTAACTAGATAATGATTCAATTACTTTGGTAGAGATTGGTTATGGCAAAAATAATAAGTACAACTATTTTACTGGCCAAAAATTTTCTACTAAAAAGGATCAAAATAAAATTTACAAAAATTTAGCATTAAAGTTTTACCTGCGCAGTTACAGTTCGTCTAACCGCTGGTGGTGCTTTATCACTAGCTACAGCTTGAATTACAATATCACTAATAGTTTCACGATCTAATAATCCTGAATTTAATACACTTATTACACCTGTATCTGGATCAATTGTAAAATCTGCGCTATGTTCTCCAACTAAACTATACACAATTTCACCAAATTCACCATCATCTGCATCTGTCGCTTTTACAGTTAAAATTGATGTACCAGCTGGAGAATTTTCTTTAACACTGGCTTCATACTCAAAATGTTCGAATATGGGGTCCATATCATTTATATTAATTATATTGACTAGAATATCAGCTGTTGCTGACAATTGTGGAATACCAGAATCGTATGCGACGATTGTGAAATTAATGTTTTTCACTTGTTCGTAATCAATTCGAAGCTTTGTTTTCACCACACCTGTAAAAGAACAGATCCAAGTTTAAAAACAGTCGAAAATTGTTAAAGGACACCAGTGGAAACTTCTATATTATTAATGGTGTTGAGCTTTATTTTGTGGAATTTCATGATTAATAAATATATATTTTATTTTTATTTTTACATATCCACAATTTATATAAATTGTGGATTGCAGTTATTAGCTTCTCTATCTTTTTTTCTGCTAATTTTGGTAAAAATTATTTAGAATTTATAAATTATAAAAATTATTTTGAAGCTATAATGTCAATTTGAGCATTGAGGATAGATTTATGGTGCTTCGAACACTTACCTGTGTTATTGTTTATTTCAAAATATTCACTATTTGGATGAATTTCATAGTTTGAAATACTAGAATCTGCATCCGTGGCTGTGTAACTTCCTACCACAGTTCCAATCGGCAATTCTTCCATTAAATCCAATGTGTATCTAGGATTAGTTGGAGTCCAAGGTGGATTAAACTTCGGTGGAAAATCATTAACATCTACAATCGTTATGATCAAAGTTCCTACACAAATAAAAAATATATACAATATGCACTACAAAAAAACTGAATAGAAGATAGATATGAACACAAACCTTGGGCTTGTTGTGGTGTTGGAGCTGTGATATCTGTTACTAAAACTGTAATTCGGACAACAGCAGCGATGTCTCGTTGCAGTTTTTTTGCAACAGTAATTTTCCCCGTTTCTGTATCAACCGAGAAGAATTCTTTAAAAATTTCGTTATCAACAACTTCTTTACCGTTTTTATCAACGGCTGTAATCGGTTCAGCAGCTGCAAAATTGAGTGCATCAGTAGAAACAATATCTGGATCCATTGCGGTTAGTGTGTGAATTACAGTTCCTGGCTCAACATTCTCTGACACTTCCGCGCGTTGTGTGGATGGAACGAAATATGGAAACTTATCATTTACATTTAGAATCGAAACTGTCAACGTTGATGTGCCCGTTAAAGTTGGAGTTCCTCGATCCACAGCAATGAGCTCTATATTATACGTATTACGTCGATCATAATCCAATTTTGTTGCAACCGTTACAATACCTGTACTCTCATTGAGATTGAATGCATCAAAAGCTCCTTTTTGTATGCGATACCTAATTTCAGCATTTAAACCAGTATCAGCATCTGTTGCTTTTGTAGCAGCAACTGTTGTACCGATTGGAGAATTTTCTGGTACTGAGGCTACATAACTTTCGCTGCTAAATATTGGAGCATTATTATTGACATCTCTTACAGTGATATTTACTAGACAAGTGCTTGTAAATTTTCCATCGCTAGCTTCTATTGTTAAAATAATATTATCGCTAGTAATATTGGTCATATCTAAACCTTTCGGGTTTGTTATTAAAATCTTTCCCGTACTTTCATCAATATCAAAAAGATTATTTATATTCCCAGAAATTATTGAATATTTAATTTCGGATGATTTATCAATGTCTCGTGCCATTACTTGTAATTCAGGTTCAAATTTTAATGCACCTTCATCGATTACCACACGATAATTATCGTTATTGAATTTTGGAGCATTATCGTTACTATCGATCAAGGATATCTTTAAAGGTACTACTGTAGTTTGACCTGTACCGTCATCATCTGTTGCCTTGTACGATAAAAAGTACACATCACGTGTTTCGTAATCTAAGCAGTCTCCTTGTCCCGGTGTTTCACACGGTGCTACCGTAATTGTACCAGTTTTGTTATTAACAATAAATTTATCAGCTCCATTGCCAAATAGTTGATAGATTATACCATTTTCACCAAAATGACCGCTATCACGATCTTTAGCAGTGATTGTCGTAACTAAGGATCCAGGAGAAGCTGTTTCAGAAATACGTGCTGTATATGCCTCTTGACTGAAAGTGGGAGCATTATCATTTGAATCGGTTATGCTTACGGTTACTGTTGCGGTCGATGAGAGCTTTTGAGGTGTTAAAGTTTCTTCTGCAATAACCTAAACAAACCATTAAATGAGAAATAGAACAAATGTCGTTTACGTGTAATTTAGAAAGCGATATGACTATCAATTTCTATAATTAAAATGATTAATAAAGAATTCGGGGAGATACTTTGCATCTTAACTTGTATGTACTACTATTGTCTTCATTTTTAATAAAAAATGTTCTTATAAAGTCAAGTCATATCCTTTAATGATGGTGATGAGTTGAGCTAAAATTTCTTAAAATTTACTAAAAAAAAAAAAAAAAAACACACTCACCAAAATAATAAATTTTCTTTGATTTGGATTTTCATAATCCAAAGATCCATTTGTTACACGAATACTAACTGATGTGGATCCTTTTGCTAATTTTGGTTCAACTGTAAAAGCTTTGGAAATGTCTTCTAAACGTAATGAAAATACTGAATTATTTCCTACATCAGAGTCTCGAACAGTCATATCTAAATGTGGAAGTGGTGTTCCATTTGGTACATTTTCTGGTATTTCAACACTGTATTCACGTTGATTAAATCTTGGTGGCTCGTCATTTACATCTTTTATCGTGACAGTTGCTTCAGCCGTGGTTGACGCTAATGGATCATCGGTTTTAGTCCCGTTCACAATTTCTATAGCCTAAAAATTTTGACATAATTTGTAAATTATTTTCAAAATTTGTATTTGTATGTTAATTTTACCCGTATTGACAACGTTAGAACACCAGTAGTTTCTTCTAAAGCTTCTTTGTCTAACGGTTTTGCCGTCCGTAGTTCTCCAGTTATCGCATCCAATAAGAAATATTCCATTGGATCTAAAATAAGAAAAATTAACGAAACTGATTACTTAAAGAAATTATTTTTATAAAATATGAATGTTGCAAAAGAAAATACGATAATGACTTTGAATTTTGTTTATCTGTATGTATATAATATATAACTCCAGTTTCACATTCAGAAAATTTACTGTTTTGTGTAAACTTATTTATAATTTAGAGAAGATAAAGATTTATAAAATCAATATGAAATGATTTGGCAAATAAAATTTTTTTAAAACTAAAACAAGTGGTCTAGGTGTGATGTACCACGCGACGAATTTCCCAATGAGGAGAATAAAAAGCAATCATTTGTTTATTTTTACTAATATGGTTTTTTTTTCTTTGTCGTTCAATATTAAGTTACGTAATTACGAGTTAAATGAAAGTGGCTCCACGACGATATCATTATTTGTTCTTGAGATAATTGAAGCGAAAAATCCCGAACGTATATACATATACACTTTCAGACACACATCACATACAGACATCTCTCAAAATACGTTGAAGTTGGGTTCTAGTGCCCTTTAAAACGTAAAGATATATTAAGATTTTGGGTTTTTAAAATTGGTCTCATTGCAAGAACTACCACGGGAAAGTTAAAAAATAAAATAAGCAGAGCAAATAAGAAAGTTGTTACTTTATATTCCATTTTCTTATTATTTTTTATTGCATAATTTTTGGGGAAATTTATCCCCTCTTTCGTAAAAATGAGAAAAAGATGTAATTTTTTGCAATCAATGTAAAATGAAAGGACATACATAAGTAGTTTTTAAATCATGTAAACTTCTATTTCAACAGAATCAACCGATAATTGAATGTACGGGCAAACTGTGTATGTTTTGTAAAATAAAAAATTGCTACAATGTTCAATATGTTACTTACTTGTTAGTAGATCATAAACAACTTTACGTGGCATTCCGCGATCACCGTCTTTAGCATGAACACGCATTACCAAAGTGTTTACAGGAGCGTCTTCATCAACTACACCAGTTAGCGATCCAGTAAATTCCGGTGGTGTATTTTGTACATCCTTTACTTTGATTTCAACACTTGCCGTACTATTTAGTAAACCATCCTATCGAAAAAAAATTATTAGTAAACAAAATACGAAATTTAACAAAGCCCTTTCGAAATTTTACTTACAGATGCTTCCAAAATCACTTGATAAAATGGTTTCTTATTGTAATCCAATGGTTCAAGAAGCACTAATGCTCCTTTATATTCACTTTGTGTGGACTTGAGAGTTTTTACTTGAAATATTTTGCATGCATCAGTAAATTGTAATTGCTGTTTCGAACACGAAACTTCTAGATTTTCACCAACTGAATCGGGATCTTGAACCTGGATATATTGAAAAATAGTAGTACCAATTTCAGTATCTTCAGGTATACTAGCTTCATACGGAGTATTTAAAAATGTAGGTGAATTGTCATTTTCGTCAAGGATAATTACTGATATTGGAACTCGTACAATATTATTGTTTGAATTATCTCCGACTTCATCTTCTAATGTTACTAGAAATGTTAAAGTATCATTCACCTGGAACAAACATGATTGCAATTAATTTTATTTCGATCTAACTGTTTTCAAATAAACAGAAACAAAGATGATAGTATAGCTAAACTATTTTCAAGTTTAAATATAGATATGTTTAAAAATTTGCTAAGCTATATATTATATAGACATATTTATTGGTATTAGGGTATAGGCATATGGTGAGGCTATGGGTTTTAAACTTATTTAAAATTTTCTCGATATTAATGTATATATATATATATGTATGTATATATATATATATATATATATATATATATATATATATATATATATATATATATATATATATATATATATATATATATATATATATGTATATAAGCCACAAAATTTTGGGGACGTATAAAAAGTGAGTTTCAGCTCGTGCACGTGCATAATCAGTCATTGGATCCAATGGATCCATAATCCAACTATAAAAGACAGAAAGAAAATTCAAAGAAAAAATGTTTATACATATTATTATTATTATTATAAATATATATGTTATATTTTTTATGAATGCTCATCATAAATATACTTCAAACATTGTTACTGAACCATATGTCGAGTGTCTAAATAATTAACTCTGTTATTTTTACATTTTATATTCAGTAGATCTTGAAGATATGGAAGGTACTGACAAAATTTTGCAGTGCAATGTCTATAAAGTGACTTTAAGAATGTGAATTGACAAAATTGTCCATTTCGATCCCTTAAAAACAAACCGCTTTTGTTCGAAATAATTTTTCATCAAAATTCAAAACAATTCCAGATCGTTGATATACATTAAAATACATGTTATATAATAAATTACTACTTAAATAGATTATGTATTTTGTGTATTTTAATAACTATTAGTAGTCTAAATATTGATAATCAATCGTATGTTGGATGTTTAAACAATTAACTCTATAAATTGTTATCATTACTCACTCGCGGATAATTTATTGTAATTACAATAAAAACAAGCGAAGCTGGAGTATTTTATAAACAAACGAAATGTAAATGCTGGAGTGCTTATAAACAAAAACACAGTTTCACCAGCTTAACGAACATTTAAAGTGCTCAATTATATAATATTTGTGTACATTATTCATGTGAAAGCTTTGTTATCAAATGTTTTTGAATTTTTCAAATTCATTGTCTAGTAATCGAAAAATTCTAAGAGTTGTTATATCTCGAAAAAGAAATGTAAATGGGTAGTGACTTTATTGAGAGTTTTTAATTTTAAATGAAAAACTCAATGTTTTTGCATGCTTTAAATAAGTTTGACCTGTATCTGTAACAGAATTATTTGAATTAATTTTCATTTATTTCCAGACGTGTAAATAATCTAAAATTGTGGAGACGTGTAGAGATACAACAGTATTAACCTGAAAAGCATGATGGAATCCAAAAAATCATTCAAAAGAGAAATTTCAATTGTATACGGGTTAATGTGAAAGACGGTTTTTAGTCTTTAACTAAAATAAGGTAAACAAATTAAAATAAGGAATAGAAAAATGAAATTAATAGTATTTATTTTTAAATGAAATTATAATATTTCTTTAATATTTTTCGAAATATACTTATTTTACAAAATTCATTAAATTTCTAATTTTTTCTTGAAAATATAATGCTTTGTGAGTAAAATGGCGTATTTTCTCTTTTAAAAGAAAACGACCCACATAAATAATATGAATTTAACCAAAAAATGAAATAACAACCGGAATGAGATGATTTTGTGTATTAAAAAAATTGGAAAACGATTGACCCTAAAGGCCATCCCTGCAACTTCTCGCTAATTTCATACCTAAGCACTTAAAATTTAACACATTACAATGCTTTTGAGATTTGATTTGAAAAAAAACACTTATTCCCGAATATTTCTTTAACGATATCTCTCGAATCAATCAACCGATGTTTACGTTGTTGGCGGCGATCGACGCGGTTTTTAGAGATTTTATAATTATTCTATTTCATTAAAAACGATCCGAAAAGAAATGTCGGAGTTATGTTAAAAAAACACTCGTTCCTAAATATTTCGTCAACGATGTCTTTTGAACCAATCAACCGGTTTTCACGTTTTTGGCAGCAATCGACGTGATTTTTTGAGCTTTAATAATTATTTTCTTTCATCAAAAATGATCCAAAAAAAGAATTGTAAAGGTTATGTAAAAGTAATCCTTTTTTTTTTTAATTTTTTGTTTACGATATCTCTCGAACGAATCAACCGATTTTCACGTTTATGGCGGCGATCGACGTGGTTTTTGAACTTTAATAATTATTCTTTTTCATCAAAAACGACCCAAAAAGAAATGTCGAAACTAAGTAAAAAAAAAAACACTTTTTTTTTGAAATTTTTTGTTTACGATGTCTCTCGAACGAATCAACCGATTTTAACCGGATTGCTAGTGATCGACGTGGTTTGTTTAGGTTAAGATCTAATTAGTTCTTGGATTTGATCGATACCAGTTCGAATCGATCTAAATTGTATTCAAAGTCTAAGTTTGGTCAAACCTACTCGGCACCAACAAAAAATTATATTAAAAAAAAGTTAAAATTATATCAATTGTATCCCATTAGTAGGAGAATTTGGAATATAATAAGGAAATAAATGAAATGAAATTTTTATACAAAATCCAGTTTATATTTTAAATAAATTCATACTCTCTTTTTACGATGACATTAAAATAAAGCCCATATAACTTATTTTAGTAATCATAACTCGAGGCGTTATTAGCGCGTCATTTTTAAGGCCGAATAATAAGGGCGTACAGAGAGCGATACTGTGGCAAATGCCGAGATATTCGCATATTCCAAACTAGTTATAATGAAATGGTAGATTTTCGTTCGCTGTAAAAATTATATTCCACATTTTAGTTCGGTAAGCTATATTGCAGTGTGTTATTTTAGTTTTTTTACACGCATTTCATTGTATGCATCTACTTCTTGTTACAGTTGAAGCATCTTGTAGGGGAAACAAGAGTAATAGCTGTCAGCATCATTATTTCTAAACGAAAAGTTAGTACTGCTAGAATAGGTAACAGTTCTTCGTATTACACGATTTGACTTGCCGGTCAATATCTGTTCAGTTGCTGCTAAACATTCGAGACTGGTGGATCCTAATTGTTGCTATCCTATTGATATAAATAATATTCTACAATTTAAACGTTAATTACGGATTTTATAATTTCCTTTAGCTGTTTTATGTTATTCCTATACAATATTTGAATATCAGAAAAGCATTTACGTTCAAAATTAGTGACTAAATTTTTAATTTTTTTTAAATTACATTATTTTGTACATGTTGACACAAAATCGGCAAATGGCGGTTATCTGATTTCTCTTAATTAATAATTTTTTTCGTTTAAGTTCATAAAATATATGAATTTTTTATTTATTTTTATTATGTAGATGCCAAAATTAAGACGCGAAATGGAACACAGAAACTTTTGAAAAAGCTATGGAAAGTGGGTTTCTGGTCACACTCTTTGTGTAATGAGTGGGGTCAGTCGAGTGTTATGTATGTGAAATTTGCTTAGTAGTTTAGACCGCCATTACTCGCGTGTGTGGCTAATGATGGTCAAAACTGAATTTTTTTAAACTTAAGCTACCTCTTTATAATTATGCCAAAGTCATTAAAAACTTGACAAATGTAAAGATTATTGGTTATATTGATTTAAATAAATATATCGTTTAAAATTTGCACTTTATTCACATATTTCCTTAAGTGTTCGCCACTACCCCAATCTCCCATATATGTTACAAATAAACTGGATATAGAAAAATAACGTTTTAAATTTTTCCAGAAGGAAAATTAATTTTCATTGAAAATATAAATATACAGATACAAATAACCCACATACAATTTTGCATTGAAAATATTTTATTTTAGATATATATTTGTGAAAATAATAAAAATTTACATTGGAAAAGAATAAATATGAAAAAAGTTTTCAGAAACAATTTGTAGAGATGCCAAAAAGCATAATAGTAATAATAATGAAGAAAAGCTCTTGTTGTAGTAGGTAATATGTGTTCAATACGGACATGTTACTATATGTATATATGAGCTCACTTTAGTTCAACTACTCTACTTTTACCTCACAAATTCGGACAGTGAAACACAGAGTCTTGTATACAGTCGGGGATTGAAAATTTCCAGTATTAATTGTTTAAACACCCGAAAAATGTTTCAGAATGAATGATTGGACTCATTTGAATTCATTTGTATATTCGACTTATATAGATTATGTTACAGTTTATTAATTTTAGTTTAAAGTTTGTAATGTTTGTAAATATTGACCGTACAAACAATATTTTGGTATATGTGTTCATAGAATCACCTAACTATTCCATTTCCGCTTGTCTAAGGAAGTTTAGTTGCTAAACTTCCCTGTTTATAATTACAAATTAACATTTGTAGAAGATTATTCGGAGCTGGCAATTGATTCATAGTTATTGCGATACTTCTATCCCCAATTTGCGATATCTACATGATATTCTAATCATATTTGAGATTGTAAGTACACTCTTTTTAAGTGTTCAAATGCTGTATCCAATGTAGGATCTAAGGATGCCAAAAGAACACTTAGGTAAGATCAGTATTTTTGGCTGTTGCATTCTTAAATCAATTGAACCTCGATGTGTTCACAACACCAAAATTTTAACTCGCTACTTCTTTTCATTTTTGAGTTTATCGTGTTCACGTACGGAAATGTGGAAATTGACATTATTAGATGATTTTATGAACACTTATACCAAAATAATTTTGTTTGTGCGGTCAATATTTTCTAGCGTTACAAACTTTAGACTAAAATTAATATACTCTGTCATATTATGTATGGGGAGTATAACAAGTTTTCATAATAAATAAATAATAATTAGTAAGTAAATAAACAAAAAAATGTAAATAAATCGATTTCTATTTGTAAGATTGTTGATAACATGATATGGACATGGTAGTAGGCATTCTCATTCATCTAAAACAAATTTTGCATTTTCAGATCCTCGTCTACATAGTAGTAAATGTTATTCATTTTTATTATTGATAAGCTGCTCAGTAAATCGATCATTTGTTGTTCAAAGCTATTCTGGGTATGACAATCTTGGTTAATAAAATGGAGTATAAAGTTCGTGAGGATTACTTAAACTTCAACGTTGCATATATTACACAGTTTATCTTGTTGCCATTTATATATAGACTAATTTGTATTTAATTTAACCGTTATGCAGCCTGTTACCCGAAGCTTTATTATTTTGAACTTGATCGATTGTTACATGGATTCCAGTGTACTTTCCTCTGTAATTATGCATTGATATAATGCGCTGAAGCTCGAACCTAAGATTCTTTCCCTATCCTCGATAAGAGTTTGTTTATTAAAATTGTTTAAAATTGGAGTTATACTACCGCTGATGATATTTTCTAGGTTTTGATTTTGCGAGATATGTTCAATTTTTCCACGACGTCTCTCAAGTCAACTGCCCAATTGTATGTAATGTCCATACTATTATTTGTGTCTAAATTTACTAACCTGTTACAGCATATTTTCACAGTTGCCAGTAAAAAACGATTATAAAAATTGTACACATATAGTACAAATCAGAATAATGATAAGGACTATCAACTAGTATTAGCTAAATGAACTAAATAGCATTTGGAAATGTCCATCTATTAAAAAACTACCAAATTCAATTTTTTCGATTATTTCTGTTAATTTTAAATCTTTTCTGAGATTTCAAACAAAACCAGAAAAAAAACATATTAGTCAAGCCATTTTCGAGTTTTAGCGATATTAAGCCACAAGACAAACAGCCGTTTTTGTGAAGGCCTGGCAAAACTTAATTAGGAAGCTTCTATTATAAATTTTTAAACCAACTAACATCCTGTCAAAACTATCAACTAAATATTTTTTGAGAAAAATATGCGAAACGAGATTGGCAAATGTAAAATTTATTAAAGATTAAAAATGCACGTGTATAAGCTGGTTTAAAAAAGTTGGGTAGCCATTCCTATGTAATGACTTTATAATCTACCATATAATAAATATATTAAGAATAAATAATTGCAATATTTTAATAGAATAAAAAAAAAGAGAATATATGACATATTTACTTCTCTATCTAATGGTTTAGCAACAATGACATCGCCGGTATCACGATTTACATCAAAACGATCTGTGCCAATGATACCATAATGGACGGGTGAATCTTCTGGATCAGTGCCCTCTAAACGATATATCACATCACCAACAGGAGTACTTTCTGATAATGCTAAATTGTTCATATCCAATGTAAATGATGGTGGAAGATTTGTTGTTGCACCCAAACATACTGTAAATAAAAAAGAGAGAAATATTAGTAGAATAATACGTATATTTAAACTTATATAGATATTTCTATACTCTTATTAGAGAGATTTATATGTTTACAAAATTGTTTTTATGTTTCACTGGCTTTTGTGGTTTCTGGTCAAATTTTTATAATTGATTTTCAATTTATTTATGTTTTATTGTATAGCGAGAATTTATTTGCATGTTTTTAAATTGAAAATTTCATATATAGAAGCTTTTATTTGCTCTTGAACTAATTTGAATCATTCGGGATAAATGGTTGCTGTTGGAAAGTGCATGCAGTACTCATTTACATAAGAACGAGATTCAGTATAGCTATTAATTTTCGATAACCAGTAGTCATACATTAGCATAGGATCGGTTATGTATGTAGGTAAGAAAAATATTGAGTTGTTGACATTTCCGTCACATGAATCATAAACTTGAGCCCCTTGATATATCTCTTTTCAGCCCTTAAAAGTAAAATATTCAATCGAATGTGATAAATTTATGTCATTAAATCTTGGATGAAGTATCACATGATACAACGTCGCAACGATGGGTTGCGATTCAGAATCTAGATTAAAATGTTACATTATACCCATTTGATGATAACCCTTTTAATAAACCTGATTAAATACCCGCAATGGTTAACAAACCAAAAGCTTTCAGGTGAATTGTAGAATCACCACTCAATCAGTTAACGCTGCTTAGTAAACCTGAGAGTAGTAATCCTGAAGTATTTTCGACAATTATATTGAAGTAAGTTGAAGCGATGATTTGATAGATGAAGATTCACGTAATGAAAAATTATCGTTTGCTGCGAATGCCTTAAATGACAATAAAGAAAAAGATAAAGGCGTAAAAGAAAGTGTAAAATGAAATCGTAAATTATTAAAGATAGTCTTAATA
The DNA here is from genome assembly GCA_020423425.1 of Chrysopa pallens. Taxonomy (NCBI): domain Eukaryota; kingdom Metazoa; phylum Arthropoda; class Insecta; order Neuroptera; family Chrysopidae; genus Chrysopa; species Chrysopa pallens. The sequence continues at coordinate 14,593,930 of CM035591.1, read as the reverse complement.
GATAGATAGTAAATTATTAAAAGTAGCAAGAAATTAAACAACATGAAGATGGAAAATTTGAATTTTTCCACATAAATTTTGAAGTTATGTGAGAAAAGTGTGAATACAAAAGTTGTAGATATTTTTATTATCTACAACTTTGCCATTCAACTTTTTTCTATAGGACTTGTAGTTTTGCCGGAGATTCAGATAAACCGAATTTTACCCTTAAACACTCACCCCCTCCTACTTCCCGAACTCAAATCGCCCATAATTTATTTTTCTTTCATTTTTATAATATTATCTTGCGTTTCCAATGAGTTTCAACCTACTATAATGTTTTACCACTTTTTACCATTTTTTAAGGCTTTTTCTACCCTGGTATAATATTTCAAAAAGTGTGCACACGAAATATTGACCGTTTAAGTTTAATACCGATTTATCACCTACCTGAATACAAATTTTAGTAATAAATTTTACTACCATTGTGTAAACTACTTTTTTTTTTATATTACTTAAATTTATCTTGTTGTTAAAATAAAATGCGTAGCATAAATTTTATTGACAATCGTTTAGAAAATTTATAGAGATGATCAGTTAATTTTCAATTTCAAAGAGATAAACCTTAAAAATAGTATTTTTCCTGACACTAAATAAAATCCTTTATATTCATTATCAATGATGGCTGATACTTCAGTGAATAGTGCTGAAGAATGAAAAGCATAGTTTTAAACGTAATCAGAACAATGTTTCTAATGAAGTAAATTTTCAAAATATTTATTTTTGTATTGAATTAAATCTTTCAAAAAGAAAAATGAAATTTTATTAAACATATAATCCAAGTAACTACATATAATTTAAATTTATACAGTGTTACAATTATACTTATGCGTCTTTAAATTGGAATAGTAAAGTTGTGTATACTTACATACTTTTTACAAGCTTTTATTTAATTTCAGCTTTCGCGGTATCTGCCGGTAACCAATTTCTCAGTGTGTGATTCTTTACACTCTCACCATATTTTGATAAATACGTATTTTATTTTTATATTAAAAATTTAATAGCTATTTTACATTCTATTTCCATAAAATCTGCTATTTTAAACTTTAAAATTTGTTTTCGATATAGGTTTATATACTTTTGATAAACTCTGTAGCAATTATTTGCTGTGAAATTTAAAAGCCATAAAGATCTTTTGTATTCGTTTCGTTAATTTTTTTCCCATTTCGTTACTATTTTATTTGAATGAATAGAATGTCATATTATCAATTTTTTTATTTTATATCGTGGCGATCCAATAAATAATGAATGACATACATTTTGGCAGTCATTTATAAAAGTTTTTTAATGAAAAATATTATTATCTGTAATTACATTTGATTCTCATTGAGAAAAGTATATCATGAAAATCATTTATTTTTTAAATATCTTCAACCATTAGTTTAATATGAAATTGTTATTGCTCCCATTCTACAAAAATTACCTCAAATTATAAATAATGAGTGATACACTCGTACATGCTAGTGAAAACAATTCTCAAAATCCTTTAGTCAATTTTCTCGAAAAAATAGTTATGCAAAAAACATTAATATATATGTTCACAATCACAACTGCAATTATAATAATAATTCAGTCAAGTATAGTGTTATTATTTGAAAAAAATTTAAAGAGAGGGGTTTTGTGTATTATGATACGTTGAATGTTCGATAAGTGTATGTTTATATTTAAGTGTACTGCTTGATTCTAGTAGAGCTTTGGGGTTTTAATCGATAGGACAGGGTTATAGACCAAGGTAGAAAAATTGGTAAAAAGTGAAAAAAATATATAGTGGGAGAAAACCCATTGGAAACGGATGAGAATATAACAATAATGAAAGGAAAAATAATTTACGGGCGATCACTGGTCGAGAAGTGGAAGGGGTGGGTTTTAAAGGGTAAAACACGGTTGATCTCGATTTCCCAAAAACGCGTGACTGAGTTTGCTAGTATTTGTAATAAAACACTTAACTGCTGGTATAGTTTTATTAAATTTTTTATCCATAATGCAAATAAACCAATTATAAGCAATCAGGTTGATATATGCATTATCTACATATTTCATAAGACGCAGTTCATGTGGGAATATTTCCATGTATTTCCTGCGTTTTCTTTTAAAAACTAGCATTACGAATGTAACTTTAATACGAAGACTTTCAAATAATATTCTTTCTTTCAACAGAAAGAATAATTTACTTATTAGAATATTACATAACCAGTTGTTAGGGCAGTCATAATCGCAATGTTTTAAATCACTTATAGCGTAAATACATATCCGTTTAGATATTAGATTTATAGAAGGAAATGATCGAATGATTGTAAATATTTTACTAACTTTCACATTTAAATAAATAAATATGCCCTTAAGTCAAGTCTGACTACTACAAATATAACTTTGCTTGAGTTCTACTACAAACATGACATTACGAGCTACTACGGCTATAGTGCTCAGTCGAGTAAAGTTTATACGATAATAGTAAGTTTGATATAAACATATTATAAATATACTTTTTCATACTTTATATATATATATATATATATATATATATATATATATATATATATATATATATATATATATATATATATATATATATATATATATATATATATATATATATATATATATATATATATATATATATATATATAATAGCATACAAAAAACAATGAAATCATTTCGAGTGGAAAGCAAAATAAAAAATAAAATCAGACTAGGTTTTAAGTAAACATATCCATTTGATTTAACTGGAATCGCAAATTTTAAGATACCATTTCGTTTTTGTAAAAATTACCATATATATATTAAATCATCTTAAAATTTGGAATTCTAATTAAATCCAATCGAGACATTTATATAAAATCAAGTCTGATTTTATATTTTTTTCGATTTCCATTCGAAAATAATTCTTATTTTTGGATACTATTATGGATTTTCGAAAACCAATGTATAGGTCTATATATATATATGTATATATATATATATATATATATATATATATATATATATATATATATATATATATATATATATATATATATATATATATATATATATATATATATATACAGAGAGACAGAGAGGGAGATAGATATTATGTGGCGTTTATATGAGATTTTTTTAACATTCTAATTAAAACATATTACACTTTTAAACCTGTGAACGAATAATAAGTGCACATAGTGTGGAATGAACAAACAGATAAAAAAAACAGAACGAATATGGATACAATTATTATACATAGCTTGTTATTTTTCATACTTAATGGCAAACAAAATGTGTTATTACATTTAAAGTTATTTCGTTAATGAATAATTAGTCTATTTTCGTGTGTCTAGCTGTCTGTTATCTCATATCTCCGTGATAAAGATAACCTAAGAAGTTCGTGAATGAGTAAAAGCGATCAATTGAAACTAATGGTTGCTTTTTTAAATCAGAAATAGAAGAACACTTCCAAGCAACAAAATTATTTATTGCTTAAAAATTAACAAGTTTTGTTTGAAACAATTTTTCATAAAATCTTTAGATTCGCTACAATTTCAGTTCTTTTGAAGTTAATTTCGTATGTACGCAAATTAAAAATTGGAATTAAGTATGTTTATTCTAAAAATTTCTATTTTCTTAATATTAATTGACATATTGTTCACACCTACTGTGAGCTCATTTTATATACGATCCAATTTTTCCTGATTGAATACGCTTAATAAGAAAGAATTTTTAATAAGACGTCAACATAATAAGTTTTGAAATTATAGAGTTTAAATATTAACAATATTCTATAACTTATATCGTTATACATTTTCTGAAAAACAGGAATTGAAATATATTGCCTTTTCTGTTTTGCCAGATTGAGACCGGAACTCTTCCAATTTTTTTTAGTACAGTCATGACATTCTTTTTATCGAGGAAAAAATTGTTTTATTTTTTCTTAAGGGACCCAAGAAAAAAATTTGTTTCATAATATTTATAAAAGTAATAGCCTAGTAGAAATCGGAGAATATGTACCAAAAACTATTCCAGCTCAATTTTTATGGCTCAAATTATTGGAACAATTGCAGACATTATTATTTCCAAACGGAATATTTTTGTATATTCCTTGAGTGATTCCAAATAAAAAGATCTTATGATTTTTTACGATAAAGTTATTGCTTTTTCGAGAAATATGTGAATTGAAAAAAGCGAAAGCAAACCAGTTTTAAATATGGTTTATCCGACTCATACTGCAAACTTAATAATAATCTTTTTTTTGGAAGTATTTGTAAAGAGTTATATTTTAATGGAATGTATATCGTTTTTTCGCAAAGTATTTTTTTCCTCATAGAATTTAGATTTTAGGTGACTATTTTTCGAACTTAAATCGTCCATATCGAAAAAATTATAGAGCTCAAAAGTGTTTATTTTTCCCCAATATACATAAAGCAATACCTATAACAATACTCTCGTTTGCAAATAGCAATACCTTTATATCATCAGTAGGATAATTTAAAGAGAATTTCGTAAGGAAATTGGTGTGGAATAGTTCTTGGTAGTCTGGCGCTGATTACCACTCTTATGGAAATAAATACATGGTCTTATTTTCTTTGTCGGCCAGTGTATGTCAAGAGGTATAGATACATAATAATTTGGCTGTATATGTAATAAAATAGTAACCAGGAAGAAATCTGTACATGAAATATTTTTCTAAAAAGTAGTTTGCTACGTGTTGTATACAAGATAGGTAGCAAAACAATGAATTTTATTCGTTTGTCTGTTTCTATGTTTACAAATCACGCCAAAACGACTTCTATTCACAAACGATTAGAGAGAAGAGAACTAATCAGGGCCGGTTACAGTCTCTCAAAATTGACGCTCTCGATGAGTGCGTGGTCGTATTTTAAAAATACAATTTCTAAGCAGTAAGGGATATAGAAAACTGTAAATACAAAAAATTTTAAACAAAGAACATGTTAGTTTTTTTTTTAGAAAAAATTTTTTTAACAAGTTTTTATTGCCTTCACCAGAATCTACCTGTCTGTCTATTTATGTAACGGAAACTTTGAATATAAAGTTTAACCACTTCAAAACATAGGATTAAGCACACTTTGCACACTTATCAAATAAATAATAAATAATAGTTTAAAACTCTCAAGAAAATGCTTTACTCGTTAACCAAAATAAAAAGTAAAAAGAGTGATTGCAAACAAAATCCATGGTATTTATTTATTCTTTCGTCAATATTTAGAATGATGGAATTATGCGATATGAAATCACTGACCCGATTTTAAAATTATTTCAGTATTATTTGGAACGTGTTTTTAGAATGAACATGGATGCTAAGATTGAAAATTGATATGCTTTTGAATAAAAATTATTAGGAAACTGATACACGTTTTTATATTATGTTCTACTCTGATACTCATATACCGATTCGGAAAAAGAATTTCTTGCAGGTTTTTCGAACATGGCGCGTATGAGCAATTGCGGACATCAGTTAGTATTAAATATAACATTTTTTTATTTTATTTTTAAAATTATAAGACTTATGTAAACATTGTTGATGATTATGAAAATATACGGTAATTGTCTTTATAAATTCAATTTATAATATTTGTAAACATTTATTTTTCATATTCAGTACCAAATAGTTTTTCATTTCTACCTACATTCCTTTATCTACTTTTTAATATATAAAAAAATTTATAAAATACATAGAACGGTGAGAAAAGAAGTTTAATTTTGAAACGTTTAAAACATTAAGTCTAGTAATTCGAAAAGTCGCTTGGAGCTTGTTTAATCGCACCCTTAATTTATTCTATGTGTGCATTTACAATATGGTTTTGACGTTACCTTAACTCTGGATTAAGTACGAGTATAGTACGAGTATATATTTTTGAACTTAGTATTTACGAGCATAGTATTTTGATAATTGAATTGAGCGTTATTTGTGAATAAGCCATATCAATAAATAATAACACGAAATATTTATTCGTATTTTGTAGTTTTTAAGTTCCTCAAAGAGGAGTTTTTAACTACCTTAGAGAGAATGACGTCATATTTCCATGTTTCGAGGTCACTCAAGGGTGTTTTGCGACATTTAACAATAATTGGTATATGGTATATGTGCGACTATTAGATACAGGACCCAACATTCTTCTTTTTTTTTCGTAGGTTGTTTAAATTCTCCGCAATTTCAGCTCAAATACAACTAAAGAACACATAAATTTAATAAATACATATTGGTATATAATATGTATTGTTATTAATGTAAAAATAGTTATACTAAACTTTATACAACTGTTTTATAAGAAAGGCCTTGACACAACTTTGTAGAGTCGTACGCAATACGGCTTGTTTTTTATTTCTATTGGATGAGAACAACCAATACACTACTGTTAAAAGTTTGCATTTAAACGTCATGTCTAACAGACCCTTCTCAAAAATCTATCAAAAAATTTCACAAAACCAGGTATATATCTCAATCAAGTTTATACTTAAATAGTCACTAAATATTCGGAATTACAATCAGATATAAATTCTTTATTACATATTCAGTTAGTGTATACTTTTCATATTATTTATGTTTTTCAAATTTTTAAGCTCAGATTGATATTTTTATGAATTGTGTATCTAAACGTAAAAATATGGAATAATTTTTTGTAAATTTTAAACAATAAATTCGAGGAAAGTATAAAACAACGATGAAAACGATTTATTTCCATAATCCTTAAAATCTGTCTGTATCATGCTTAATCAATGTTTTCATAAAATTTTTCTTTATATCGTAGTTCGCATATTACATTTTTATTTATTATTTTGTTTATTTTATTATTATTATTAATTTTTTTTTTGTGAAATAAAGATTTTATAATAAATATTTATTTTAAAAATTATTCACCAACATTCCAAATTTTTCTTTTTCTTTCGACCCTTGTTTTACTTTTACATTTTCCGATGACATTTTCTTTGATTTTTGTTTTAATATTAAAGTAATTGGTTTATTTGAGTTATTATTGGTGGTAAGAAAATGGAAATTATTTTTAATAATAGAAGCAATCTGTTTATTTATTACGAGAAAAGTTGTAAAACATGAATTCTTATATCTAAAATTTTTATCTTGATTTAAAGTCTACACGGATTTTTTTTTATTGGTTTAGATGTTTTAAAATCATCGATATATCGTTTCTATTCCGAATTATATGAGGATAGATTAAATTTGAAGGGGTAAGAAGTTGAGATTTTTGAGGGAAAAAAACTAACAATGAAAATAAATAATTACATGTTCTTGAAGTGTTTTTTTTCCACAAACTAATGGTAAATAAATTGTGATGCCAAATTTTTTTACATTTGAATACTCATTTCTTACTTGTTTACAAATTGCTTAATTTTGACGCGTAAATTTACGCGTAATTTTTTGTAGGTAATCAAAGAACGGAAGTAGACAATACAAGAACACTTGGTACATTTCATTTTTAATTAATGTCTTTAATACGTTAGTAAAAGATAAACAAAAATGATGGTATCTTCGAATTGGTTGATCTGACTTCTTCACACATATCTAACTTATTGTTAAATCACATTTCTAATAAAACCACTCTAGAATCGGTATGCGTTAAGCGTTAAAAAGATAACGATCGTATTTTAGAATATTATAATATACAGTAGACTACATTAAAATGATCTCATTAAGTTTACAAGACGAAATACGATGAAATCTAAGTTGAAACGCTCATTGTATTGGCTGATAATTTTTGTATAAAATATCTAGACCATATTTCATTTTAAAAATATTCTTCATATTGACGTAGGCAAACTTTACAGTATTTAAAAATTCCATTTTAAGCATAGTGTTTATAATAATGGAATGCATTTTACTGTGTAAGGATAAAAAAACGACGATACATTCACATAATAAACCTAACGAGATTGTGTACGGTACGGTATATTATTATTCCTTTGTGGTAAAAAATTTATTAGAAAAATAGGGGAAATTCTTTTTTTTCTTCTTTTGGATAAAATGTATATACCCACATTTTTACACAATAACACAGCACTTTGCACAAGACATGACTTTTACATTAAAAATTATAAATAAAATACATTTAAAATAAAAAATAAATATATATGTATATATATTTTTTTCTTTTCTTTTTTGCGATATTTGATACGATACTATGATTTTAATTCTTAAATTTCTAATATTTTCTTCGGTTTTTCAGAAGTAGAATCATGAAAATACGTATATTTTGATAAAGAAACAAATCAGACTGTTATAAAACATAAATTAGAGAGTTAAAATAAAGTTTCATGCATGAAGTACCTTCCAGGGGTCTAAATGTGTAATTGTTGATAACTAATATCATTTAAGTACAAAACCGAAAAGCTTCTCTGTGACCGTTGCCGGTGTATAAGTGCATTAGAAACTTTTGAAGGGTAAATTTCAAAAAATTTGTTGTTATTTTTCATTTGTGTGATAGTAATGGTGCGTTTACACGATGCATACCACAACCAGACCAAATTTCTATAGAATTAACTCGATGCAACTTAACGGTGCAGACAAAAAGCTGGAGTATACAGAAAGTCGAAATTCTGAATGAAAGTTGAAGAAATGTAATTATGTCTGTGCATTTTTAATTTGACAGTGAATATCCTGAAAATATTCGGAATTTTCAATATGACCGAGTATGTCAATTGTATGTTAATAAGATCTTGATGTTTATTTATTCTCATGACTTAAGACTCTCAGTTTTAAGTCACTACTGCTACTTCATTTTCATAACCACTATTACAGCATATCGCACCGACCCATGACCATGCGATCGATGCACACAAAGTTCTCTTATGTTCAAACTTAACTAGTTCATAAGCTGATTGTCAACGAGTGAAGATATATTTTAACCGCCCTAAACAGGTTAATTAATTTATTGAAAATGACTGACCTTCGTAAATATCCTAAAAAATTTATTGATTTGTATCAAAATTTTCCATTTCTTTGAAAATTAAATCTCAAAAATATTCAAATACAGATCAGAAAAGCCAATACTATAATAATTTAGTTGAAGGATTAAAAGGAGTAATTCGAATTAATTTGAAAATTTATATTTGTATAAAACTTTTATATATATATATATATATATATATATATATATATATATATATATATATATATATATATATATATATATATATATATATATATATATATATATATATATATATATATATATATATATATATATATATATATATATATATATATATATATATATATATATATATGATTATAATATATTATTAATAGCAGATACCCAACAGTTTCCTGCAGCAGAAACAGTATGTGCGATAAAAATGATCTCTGGCCTTGCCAAAGGAGGAACCAGATAGCGTATATATTCCAACAACAGGTTGATTATGACCAAACTGGTCATAAATCACGAAGCAAAAAATGCATTGATATTATAGCATTAGAAACGTTTAAAAATAATTTAATACATTTTAAAACATAAAGTTTTTGTATATTTTATTCTATTAATTACTCGTATAACTATTTTAGAATGTAGGATTGTCTGTATAAACTGCTCGTTTCAATTAAATTTTTCATACAATAAATCGAAATATTTTAAAAATAAGAAACTTTTTTTTTATATATCGGACAATAATATTTCAATATACCAACAGAATAAAATAAAAAATTATGTCATCATCATCTTAATATGATTATAAGATTACATTCTTGTATGTAATATTTGTAATATTTTTATCCGTTTATAAAAACTTATCCATCGATTTCTTTGAAAAATTTAAATTTCATGTTTTTATTACATAAATTTTATTATTAAAATATAGGTACCTATATGCAAATATACTTAGAAATATTATTCAATTTTTTGTAGCTTTATCTTTACCTTAATCTTTTTTTATTTTTAGATGTAAATTCTTCGCTATCCGACATCTCAATTTCGTTCTTACAGAATAAAATCAACAGTGTACACAATTATCTCGCAATAATTCATTAAATTTCCTACACTTAACAATGTATAATTATTAACACTTGTAAACTTTTCCTTAAGAATTAAAAATTTCTTAACACTGTACAAGCGATTTACAGTTTCAAATTTTAAGCTTTTAACTTAATAAGTAATAATATGTAAAAATTAAAAAAAATCAGCACTATTTTTCGTAACGTAAAAGACTAATAAACAACCAATAAACATTTAAACATTTATGAATAATTTTCAGTTTATATGAGTTCAATTAAACATCATGACAGTTGACAAACAGGATAAACTACAAACACGTAAACAAAAATGTCAACCGAATCAACTTCTCGGATGTTATATCTTTGTTTATGCACATGTATAGCATTTAATATGATTAAATGATGTGAAAAATTCCAAAAATTAATAATACATTGTTAATAAACAGATATAAAGTATTAGAATCACAACTTTACTTAAAAACTGACAGAATCGAGCCCGCTTATTACAATTATTTGATAAGTATTAATATAATTAATGTAATAATAGTTATAATGAACATAACAAATTTAATACTTTACTACCTGGAATATCAATTTTGAGTATTTTATGAAAAAAATACTTCAAACATTGTTACTCAAATATTGTACCTATTTGCACATGTGGAAGCAATTAGAGTTGTTAAATGTTACGATTGTATATTAATTATGTAAATTGAATAATATTCTAACAGCTAAAATTCATTTTACAATATACATTTTATAATATAATATTGAATATTTGTGGTATTAAAGTATAGGTATATAAGTACAATTTTTGATATCTATTAATAAATATATTATACATACAAATCAATTTTATAGAATTGTTTTGTGTTGCTATTCGATTATTACTTATTTTGATTTAAAATAATTATTATTTGAAAATTTCAATACATTCAGAGTAAAACTATTCTATTTTTAAATTTGAGTAGTTCTTGACATTTTGATCCCTGAGGTTTTAGCACTAAAAAATTTTGCGTCCCCAAAAATCTGGCTCTCTTGGTCAGGGCCTCACAAGCCTAAGCGAAAATCCGGTAATGAATACGGCGTAAATTAGAGTAGAAGATCGTCATACTGATACCTACTTAGTGTCACAAAAAAAAAAACAAAGATATCCCACCTATTTCTCCATCTCAAAGTTGAAATTATCAAAAATTCTTTGGTAGTGAACACAAACATTCTAAAATAAACTTATATTCCAAATTTCAGTTTTCTAGACTTAGTTGTTTTGCTAAGTTGATTCAAATTATAAATTATTTTATAGAATATTAAACAAATTTAAATCTGGTTTATATATAATAACATTATGAAAATCGATTAATTAATAATTTTAAAAATAATAATTTTTAAAGCATTTGTAACGATGGAACAGGAATAAAACTTTTCAAATTTTCAAAAGTAGATACTATTGATTTTTCAATATGATTCGTCTTTTAAGCAAAATATTTTATCTATTTCATTTCAAATTGAATTTTGCCTCATGATTTGCCATGCAAGATTTTTAGTTTACTTGGTTTACTTGGATGGTTTATATTTAAATTGTACAATTGATAAAAATTTAAAAGTATTAAAATTTTGTCTATGTAGATATAATTAACGAAATTTTATGTAATAAATATTGATAAAAAAAAGAACTAAATTGAAATAAATGTATACAATATAAGGCGCTGGAAATTTTTTTTGCATATGGTAATCAGCTATTGTTGTTACGAAGAGAAAACATAAATTCGGATAAATATTTTGTACCCAAATTTATTTCTATATGATATGTAAACATTTGCTATTATATAATTATGTATATTTATTACTATCAAAATCCGAAAATTTGATAATTTTACATATATTTCAATAATTCTATTGCTGGCGGATTATTATAAAAACAACAATGAACATCTTTAGAGTAAATAACTAGATTATAAAAATATTTTTAGTCAGAGTCTGAAGTTTCAGTTATGTTAAAATAAAAACATTTTAAAATTTTATTATAATATATATCAATATATATATCAATCTTAAGATTTAAGAGAAAGAAGAACGAATGAATACCCATCATCAAAAAAGAAAAAAAAACCACATTATTTGGGGGTTGTTAAAAAATACAATTGAGGAGCTGTTGGGGTTATGTGTTGAATACTTTGATAAATACTTTTTTTTGCTAACAAAGAAGATGAGGGGATTATTATTAATTTGTTAAATTAAAAAACAGTACAAGCAATAAAATAGTATTTTTAAATTTTATTATTATACTACAACAATCTTAAATCTTCACAGGATTTCCAAATAAAAAATAATACACTTTCAAAAACGATAATGAATGAAAATTGATTTTATAGATTCCTAACATATATAAACTATACAAACATTTATGAACATTTAACGTAAAAATCGATTTCTTTACGTTACTCCTTAAATGGTTTTTTTATAGATAAATAAATACAAACGAATAAATATGTATTACCATAGAAATAATTTTTCAAAATAAATAATAAATGCAAATTGATTGTATTCCAATTACTATAAATCATACATGCACTTAATAGTAATTCGGGTACTCAGGACCAATAATACCTTTCGAATGGAATAACTTTCTTTAACTTTTTTTTGATAATAAATATAGAAAAAAGAAATTATTGATTGCATATTAATATACAGATAAAATAGATACGTTAAACAATTAAGTCCAATATTTTTAATACATTTCTCGTGGAACTCTCATTGAAATCCGTTTAACCATTTTTAGAAAATTTAATAAAAAACATATAATGGAAGCAAATTAACCAACCAATAAATTTCTCTGTTGGCCACATTTCGGGGTTTTAATCTTACACATGTATATTTGTAATGTTACATAATAAAGAATTATTGAGGTTAAAATGCTGGAACGAATATATAAAACTTTATTTTAAAGTTGATTTATTAACTGTAATTTTGGTATACAATGTAATATTCATATACATTTATAAAATTATTTTCGTATACCAGACGATTTATGAAAAGTAAAAAGATTCGGGAGCCATAAACTCGAATTTCGAAGATAGAACCTCAAAAAACTTCAACCAGTCAAGTTATTCAAATTGAATTTTTCGAGTTAAACATTTGATTTTTTGTGTAACTTACTTTTTCTTGGTAAAATTTTATTACTAATATAATACGTTTAGCTTGTGTCTAAAAAAGCATTTTGGAAAATTAATGAAATTTGAAATATCTTCGTTGCCAATTCAACGTCGAAGCGGAAGACGAGTCCAGCACGCTAACTCTTAGCCACTCCAACGACTTTAAATATTAAACAAATATATCATTACATTATAAAAAATTATACAATTATAATAACAAAATCTTATTTGAAAAATATTATTCACTTTATTGTGTTGTTTTGTTGGGTTGGATTGGGTTTAAAATGTAAAAAAACTAATTTTACTCGTGGGTCGAGTCGGGATTCCAACGCGGGATCTCTGTATAAGAGTCTCGCACGCTAACACTTAGCCACTCCAATGACTATATAACTATATATATATATATATATATATATATATATATATATATATATATAAATATATATATATAATATATATATATATATATATATTATAAAATATTTGTGATAATTCAAAAAATATATATATATTATATATTTTTTGAATTATCACAAATATTTTCTACGCATATCTAACAGTTGACTTTGTTAAATTTATCTAAAGTCTATTTTTATCAAAACTCTATATTTTTTCGAGATAAAAATAGAGTTTTAGATAAATTTAACAAAGTCAACTGTTAGATATGCGTAGAAAATATTTGTAATAATTCAAAAAATTTGCGAATTAACTCCAAATTGGCCGAAAATTTTACATAAATTGATCAATTTCCCGACAATTACGAATAAATGTTAAATGGGTTTTTCGATATTATATTATATATATTATGCAGTGAACTTGAAACACACCTCTGTATTCTTTTTGTACAAAAGTTTTAAACAGCGCTCTATAACAACGATGAAAGTTAAGAAACAACCACTAGCCTTAGTAATTATAGAAATTAATCAGTAAAAATTATAGTAGGGCAGTGTTTGAACCTCCACTAATTAGCCAGTTTTCTTCTGTCCGAGATTCCTATCCATCATTAAGATTACTCAAAAAGGAAAAGAGTTACATGTGACGGCGTATTCTAGACCTTAGAAGTGAATTTCAAACAATTTTTGTTTGAAACATCTTTTCGATATAAACACTTATTTTATTATAGGAATCTATTATATAACAAATTCTTATAGCTGTGTATACTGCATTGGAAAAAATGAATAATATAATACGATCAGCTTTAAATTTTTTCTTCGTTCATTTGTATTCGAATAGAATCTGTTTTATTCCAACTGGCGACTATTTTTATTTATGAATTATATTATTGAAGTAGTCTAAACACATACGTTTTACACACTGTGTGTACGTACATGTTTACCTAATAAATAAAATAGTATCCTTTAAAAACAAATACTTATCGAACTGAATTGAATCAGAGAGAGAAATCAAATACAAAGTTTCATAAACTTTTTTACCAATAACGAATAAAAAATTTTTGTATATTGTTGCCTAAGATAAAGAATTAGAGATTCGTTTTTACTAAAGATTTTGCAGAAATGTTTTTAATAGTGCTAGCTAGCAAATGATAGTAAAAAATATTTTCTAGAGCGATACTTCAGACCGGTACCGGATTTAGCAAAAAAAATACTTTAGACTCACTTGAAAATTGATAGAAAAACACTAACCCAAAGCTAAAAGCAACGGTAGTTGTGTATTGTATGTTTGTATGTGTGTATAGTTATCTCCAAAAACAAAAAAAAAAACATTTTTTATTACTGTCCGAGTGACAAAGGCAATGATTGATAATAATAAAAAGAATATGGTTGATGTTACACCCAAAAGTTGGGTCTCAAAATTCTGTTGAAATGTGTTGAGTATCAAATGAAAGAAGTATCAATATCAAAAATGTATTCATTAGCATTAACTTAACCAGAAAAAAATTTAAATGGAAAAATAAGTTTAAAATCAGATAAGGCAATTATCCTATAGGTGTCAATAACAAGATTCAAAAAAACGATGTGTTAAAATAAAATTTTAAAATTTTTGTTTTTGCATTCCTTAACAGAAAACGACCACAATAAAAGCTAGAGATTTTAGGACATACGATAGGCTACAAAAAATTAATAAATTTGTTAAATATTTTTCAATAAAAATATTATGGGCGACTCTCACAGGAACACGGAGTTAAAAAAGAATAACAATTTTTTATCCCGTCCAAAAGTTATATGGGTATTTGGTTGAAAAAATTGCTGAATTTCTCAACAAAAACTGCTATATATCTTAAATTTTTTGTAAGTACTCGTGAAAAATCTTAAAAATTTTTGTATCGTCTTGTATGTCCAATTCATCTTTAACGAAATAACTGTATGTGAATGTGTGTGCGTCATAGACATTCATTCACAATTTTAAATGATGCTACCATAATTATGACAATTACGTGACAAAGAAAGTTTTAAATGTTCGGAGTTTAACTGAAGAAGAGTCAAGAGGGAATTAATACGATTAGTTTATAATTATATTGTATAATACGTTTTGAAAATTTTATCATTTTTTTTATACAGATCATACTTAAGAACTTATCTTTTAAGAAGCTAAACTTACATATCTATATACCACCCACTAGAATCATTTTTACAGATCTAAGTAGCAGATACTCTTTCCACATAGTTTTTTGGTTAAATATACATTTTTAATCTGAAAGTAGCATCATAATATAATCATGATGGAATACTATTAAATTGATATTTATAATGCTACAGTGACAGTGAAATCATTTCTAGTTTTTAATTTTAAAGTAGATAATAGGTATGCTTTAAATAATAAAAAATATGAGTTATGTGACAGATTGTTAAAAATGATATTCCTCGATACGGATTCAAACACGGATCGGTGAATTCGAAAACGGATATAGACTTAAAATTTTATGTTCCATCAAACGGTGTCAGTGCGCGTGACCTTGAACGTAGTTGGAGTATTGCGTTAGTATTGTTATTTGTTACAAATTGTAAGTAATTTGTTTCATCTAACAAGTGGAGCAGAGTTAAGTACATTGCGTGTGTTTTTGATTTGTAATATATAACCGTATTTTATTGCTTCTAAATTCATATACGTAGCCTTTTTCATATACTTAACTTTTTTCTGTCTCAGACATACGGCTGGCACATCAATAAAAAAATATGTGTTGAATCAAAGCGGCTGATGATGCAACATTTTTTTGAACTGAAACATCTTCAGTATCGTTGGTGTTTCAAACTCGTTGAAACGAAAAAGCGACAGTAAAAAAAGACAGAGTCATACATTTATAGAATATATCATGCCAATAAGATTGAACATGCGAGAGAATGAGTAGTAGGCAGTATACAGTGTTTATTATAGCTAGAATGTGTATATTACATAAATGTATTAGTAAAAGCATTATAATAACCGTGGTGTATTGTATAAATGTATTTGTGGAGGCATCATAACAATATTAGTGTATTGTACACATGTATTGTTAATATAAATTTTCAAACTCGGCAACTGGATAAGTGCAGTGATAGATTACCGTCTACGCCCGTGAGGCCCGGGCCTAGGGCGGCAAATTTTTCAGAATGTCAAAATTTTAAATCTGATATAATGTAACGACAATACATTTTAAGGATTTATTCTGATTTTTTTAATATAAATTTACAGATAAATTTCTATGAAATATAATGTTATTCATTTTTTGATTAACTTTTTTATTCGTGAGTGCAATACTGATACATAATGTTTTATAACAGAAATAATTGAATATTGAAAAGAATTTTCAAAGCTCTGTTGACTTTTTGTATCTTTAGTAAAGTTAATCTTACATGTAAGCCACTTCTAAAATTGCACAATGCTTTTTTATTTTATTTTCAATGATATATAAGTACTCATTTAAAATTCATCTTTTTATTTGTATATAAAAATATTTTTATTCTTAAAAATGATTTCTATAGAATCAAATAAATGAATATATCTATTTCATACCCAATTTTATGAAAAATAGAAACAATTTGAAGAAAATCAAAATTTAATAAAATTGATGTTTCATTTTTGCAATATTGTGAATTATATTGACGAATATTAACCAACTTTTATAGCTTAAAGCGATAATTCGTAATTATTGTAAAATATTTATTTGTATTGTTTAACAATTATACTTTTACGAAATAAATATTATATCTGAATAATATGAACGGTCTCAAAGAAATAAAATTTCATCCTTTAAAAAGGGCGGCGAATCAGACACGGCCTAGGGCGGAAAAATACCTAATCCACACTGGATAAGTGTAATTAATGAATGCAATATACATGTGAATAAAATGCATAATAATTTTAAACATCAATATGATCCGAAATTAACCCTACAATTATCCTACTTCAGAAATTCTATATTTGGCCCTTCATCGTAAAGTTTCACTTCTATCAAGCGTGAACAGCGCACATATCTTTTTTTATTGAATATAATTTGGTAGAGAGATTCAAGATAAAATTTATGATTTGTTTTGTTTTTTCTTTAACAAGCAACTGGTTGAAAAATATAGTAAATAAAAATAATAAACAAATATTATAAGTGATTCAATTTAATACTCATCATTTACATTTAAGAACTATAATAGTATTTAGAATAGAGTTGAGTAATTATTAATTACTCGTTTAAGTAGTTCTAATGCACCATTTACATGGTAGATAAAATATCTGATTTTTGAAGAAATTATTTAAACATACCTTTCAAATTAAAAAATGCGGTGTCAACAGAAAGTGATTGTAGTATCAAATTATCTAAAAAGTTATTTTTGCTGAACATATATCTCATAAGAAGTCTACGGTCTACAAAGAAGTCGGAATCATTGGTGGGACCACTGTCGATAAATATATATTTATTTTCCTTAGCAAGACTGTAGATTTATATTTATTTTCACAATTTCTTTAAAGTTAAATATTTGAAAAATGGCCCATGTGCTGTTTGAGTTCGAAATGTCTATGAAATTGTTATAAAGTTCAGATAGCGCAATTTTTATACACACTTCAAATATTTTCAAAATTATGAAGTTTATAAATAAGAAAATTTACTATAAATTGAAAGTTCCACTTTCAATCTATCACAAACATTTAGTATTTGTGTTATGCATCGTTGAAAGTATATCACGTCACAAGTATTACGACTAGTCACACTCACAAACATAGGAAATGTCTGGAGGAAAAATAGTTTTACGAGTTTTATAATATTTAAATGAGAGTTTGTTGTTGTGTATTTAAAAACTTGAGTTGCAATAAGTTTTATGATAAACTTCATGTAATTTTATTTTATTTTTTATAAGTATTTGTCATATAGCACATGTAATTTATACGAACAGTTTAATGTTCGTATTATTTTAAAAACCTGTCTAATATAGAGGTACCAAAATATATTTATTTCATTGAATGGAGTAGACACAAATTATACTTATGGGGTAAACATGTTGTATGTACAGTTAAACAAATAATAAACATGTGATACAAATTCAAATTTGATAGAATTTACGAAAAAATAGAAATGTACGTGGAATTTTTACGATTTCAAAAAGTCAGGTGTATCAATGACAAATCGTTTTTCAGAAAGTAAGGACATGAATCCATGGTAAACTGACAAACCAAACGAAGTACAATTATAATTATTTATTGTATATTTTCAATTATAATTATAATTATTTATGAAGCTTATAAATGAGCCTTCTAGAACTTAGGCTAAGACTTAATTTTGTCATTGACAAAATATGTTACCATTTGATAATAATGTTTTTATTATGTTACTTTGGTAACGTTTATTTGCCTCCAGTTATTAGTTTTTCGTTAATTTCCGCCCTTTTGCATTTCTTTGGCATGATAACTAATTTTTTATTATTACACCATTATTATTTCATTTGAAGCGTCGTTACTTTAATAACAAGAAACTAAAGTTATTTTTTCAAATCTTTAAAAATAAACAATATATGATCGTAAATCCCGATTAAAAAAGAAGGAATCATTCTGATAAAGATAAAGGGAAAAACTATGTTATGACGTCACCGTTCAATACCTCCATATAAATTACATGTAAACCATTGTTTTCAAAAAATAGATTAGAAATAATCTTAATTTTAGTATCACTTCTTCAATTTTGAATGAATTTTTGATGTGAAAATATAGTTAATTCAATACTGTGAAGTTTTTTAGAAAATTAATAAGTGAAATTGTTTCGCGTAATCCAAAATTGGAGTTATTATTATGACTAGGCATATAGAAATGACACATAGAAGATAATTACAAGAGCACAAAACCATCGGCAATATTCATTGAATAATCGTATATTAAATTTCTTACGAATTTTATATTAAATTTATCACTATAATCACTCTTGCCATAATAAGTAGATTTAAGTAAATTTAACCACTCTTATTTTTCAAAATTGATTAGTTAAGAAACTTTTCACACATACCTGTTATAAAATTAAATTAAGTAACAAATAACAATTAACGGTACAAATTAGACAGTTCTAATTACTGTGTCGTAAAACATTGAGTATAAAGCCTATATTATGTAGAATAGGTATCTCATTAGATTAGTAATATTATATGGGTGATTTATTTAAATTTGTTATCTTCATTATACTGGTTTTAATAAACGTTAATGTTAATTGTTCTCACCATAATTTTTAAAGAGATATGATTTATGGTGGACATATCATTAACTATATACAGAGCAGTCGTTTTATAGCACCACTTATTCATTGTGGAACACTATATGTAAAATACTAGTTGTTATTTAAAACTGCTATATTATGGATATTATGGATATACAATTTCGATGCGGATATTATAATTCACGGATGTTATGGAGTTCCGTATCCGTAACCGAAACTATCTGATATTCGATATAGAAATTTACCCATACGCGAATCCGAAATAATACTGTCGGATAGGGTCGGAATCCAAAGTTTAAATGACATGATGCCTTCTTTGCATTCTTAAATATCAGATTAAACTTATAAATTAGTACCAACAATAATTACTTATATAATTGACAGTCATATCAAATAATAAGCGAAAAAATCACACAATTTCTTAAAAATCTAATATCTGTAGACGAAAGTAACCGAAGCATGGCAGATTGGTATCCATACCCATAACCGAAATTTTATACCCATAACATCCTTGATAATATTATACCGATTTCGGATACGGTTATGATTACGAAATTATTTCGGAATATCCGTTAGTTTCGATTACGAATAATAGATTTTCAAGGAAATGTGTGAAAATACAAAAAGGCAATAATTTGGTTTTATTTCTATTAACTGGCTTAACATAGAAGTAATTTTTTTAGCTACTAATTTATACGTTCTAATACCAAATGCCTCTGATTTGATATTCTCTGAAACTTTCAGTTTGGATTCGGTTACAGGTGTATTTTTATTTTAGATATTCAGAAGTTTTGGTTACGGATACGGAACCCTGATTGTGAAGTCGTTTTTTATAATAATCTAGGCTAACGGTCTTTTATAACTGTGATGACAATGCTTCTATCACACGAACTACAAATTCGATGGGCTTCAGATTATAAATGTACTGTTGGAATGATCTTTAACATGCGAGTTTTGTTTTGTCACGTTTTTTAAATCTCCTTTCATTTTGCGTTTTTCCTCTGAAGTAAGACTGTAACGTTTTATGAACGTTCCAAATTATTAAAACTGCAAAACATAAACAAATGTGAATTTTGTAGTATGTTAAGTAAAATTTTGTCTTTAACAAGCAAAAAAATATAGAAAATTTCTCAATAAATAGTAATGCAATTAAAAATCAAAATAATTTAATTTTTTTAATTTTCTCAAAAAAATCTAGAAAAAACTCAATAGTTTGATTAAAAAAGTTTTAATAATAAAAACAACGAAATTCGTTTTGGATTCAGTTTGATCTCAAATTGTATCTACAGTCAGTTTACAGAAATAAATTTAGGTAAAAATTTGAAAGTTATTAATTTTCGTTACCTACCAGGTAAGACCGTTTGTAATACAGAATCGCTGTGTTTTGTTCAAAAATTTCGTAGCATAAATGTTTAGAGATCACACCCTCACAAGTGAGAACATTAAATATTTTTAGTATTTTCCTTAAATTACTAAAAGAAACAGTTTGCGTTATAATTGGGTTCAAAGATGTAAAAATTTAAATGATTACGAATAATTAAAACAAGCAAACGTAAGTAAGTTATCTACATTTAAAATTTAATTTACATATAAAATTAATTGTACCATTCATTTAGTTGTTTTTTGATTCTTATAAATTTTATAATCACCATTACCAACATAAAATAATGTCTGTATTTATATGATATAACAAGCAATACGACAATCTTGTCGCTACTATTTTATGGGATTATAAACTTTAAGTATTGTTAATAGATGTTTCATGTAAATTACTTACTATATCGTCTCCCATTCTCTGCTTACTATACAGCATATAGTAAAATGTTGGAACACTGTGTATCCCAAGTCCCTTGTTACTATTTTACAAATGATATAGCAAGAGGCTTTATAAAATCGCCTTGCTATGTCAGACGCTAGTGTTATGAAAACTCATTTAAATTTTTTATCACACGTATGTGTATTCACAATTTGTATATTTATTTCGCCATACCCCAAAGCTAAAGAAGTCTTGATTAAGGGATGGAAAAAATAAACATATTGTTTCTTTTTACGTTATTGCAAGAAAGCAAGGGCATAATACGCTGACTTTATTTTCCGATTTTTAATTTTTCTTTAATAAAGATTTTCCATATTTTAACAAAATTTGAGTTATGTAATTAACGGTTCACGAGACATCGACATTTAAGTGAAAATATAGAGATAAATTTCGAGAGCTGCATCTTCGTATTCATCTAAATAAGTTTCATAAACTGATAAACAAACAAATTCCGATTTTTAGCTGTAATTTCCTAGATCAAATTAATATTTGAAATTAATATTGATTAGCTTGAAATATAACTACACCATAAGTATAGAAAATTTTACAAAGATAATTGGGATATTTTTCTTTAGTATTACAAAAATGGAAATAGTATAAGACAACAATGATTCCAATCAGAAAGTTGCCTCTCTGGCTATTTAAATTATATTCAACAGTAAATTTGATTTTTGAGTGCTTTCTCACCTTCTTAAGAAACAACGAGCTTAGATCGAAATATATATTGTAAAATAGATGGTAACGTTTTCTCGAAAATAATATTTTTAATGAAACAAGTTTATATCCATGATTGTTTTAAATTACAAATTCGATATTAACGTGAAAGATTGATTATTAGGTACAATATTGTGTGACTAGAGAAGGTATTATAAAATACTTTTCTACATAATACCAGATAGAAATGCATTCATTCAAAAACATGATGATAAGGTTTATATTTAAGGACCTTCATTCAAGATGATTCCTACATAATTCTAAAATAATTTTAACAACAATTTAGTTTTATAGTATCCTAGTTACATTCACTATCGTATATCTAAATATATTTTTTATATATTTCATATAAAATTGTTTTTGTATTTAAAATGAGTTTTAACTTTTTTTAATTAAGTATATTTGATTATCAAATTTGAATTTTTTTTATTAATTTGATTTGACAATTGCATCATAAAAAAATCTGATGTAATTGCAAATTAAATTTTCCTATAATTAATAAACATTATTGTAGAGCTTATCGAATATTAAACAGTAAAATTAAAACTATTTTCCATATGGAGACAGATAAATTTTGCACTCGATGAAGATATTATTCGGTATTATTAATATTTATACCTGATAATATAGATCGATTTACGTTTCTTTCGAAATGCGGAAAACAATTTTAAAATATACGTATATAGAATGCGAAAATTTGTATACATCAAAATAGCGTGTATTCCCAATTTAAAAAAGAAAAATCATTCTTATCCTTACTAGTATATAAATTTCAATATGATTTAGTTACTCTTTCACGTGAAAGTTATGAAACCGATTTTAAAACTTTCACCCATAGAAAGCTTTTCAGAAACTAATATAAATATAATAATTTTCAAAAAATTTACAAAATTGTAATTGTAAACTACTACAATCAGTTTTCAACTACTAAAATTATTTAGTGGCTACAGTGAGTATATATTCAATCTATACAACAACACTATACAGCAACCCTGGATGTTCACCCATCCATGTTCTAACTGTGTCTGTTGTTAATTAACTTTGGTGATCGGTTGAGATCAGTAATAAGAAAAAAAAATTTATAAATACAAAATAGAATTTTTATTTTTACAATGCAACTTTTTTTAACGCAAAACTCTGTTTTCATGTCAAGATTTCGGATTTTGGACTAATAACTTTTCATACTTTCTTGCGAAGGAAGAAATAACTGAGGACAAAGACCTCATCCAGGCCGAAAGCAGACAAAACTTCTTTTGGAGGCTCGAAATTGGATCTCACTCTTTATATCACTCTTTATATCTTGTGCAAGAGCTGGAAAAAATGCTACAAAAGTAAAATTGGTAATTAAACTAAAAATTATTAGCTTGGACATATTCTGATGCTTTGACGTCAGCGAAGCGGTGGGTACCAGCTAGTAATAAATAAAGGTGTTTACTCACATAAGTAATAGCATGCATTTGCATGTATTATTGTAATATGTTTATATGAATATATGCAAATTGTAATATTTATTCTATGAAGGTTTATGTTAACATTTTTTTTCTGTATGACAAGTGAAGCGAAAATCGATCTGTATATGAAATATATGATAGGTGATGTATTAAATTTAGTTTAAAGTTTATAACGCTAAAAATATTTAGCCCACTAAGAAAATTTTGATATTGGTGACCAAATTATCACTTAAGTTCATAATATAAGGCTGATATTACTAATAAATCAAGTACCTAACTAATGCAGTCTAATTCGATTCTAGGCTACTGTTTCAATTTTTATTATAAGAGACATTCTTCGGAGGTTTAGAATCAGTTTGCACCATCAAGGAGAGAAATTCAAACAATATCTTTAAATTATGCAAATAACTTTGTTTATCTAAAACTAAAATTTTCAAAATAAATAGATGTATTATTTATTTTGTGACAATTACATCTTTATAAAATAATAATGAAAACTGTTAACTTTATCTAATTTTTACTTTAAAATTTTTAAAAATTACGAGTGCAGTTTCGATTTATAAAATCATAATCAAGTAATGAATAGTTCTTTTATTTCGGAAATAAATACGGAAAGTAGGTAAGATTATTTTGAATTTAAAAAGTTTCTTCATTCAAAATATCCGTACCTACTATATATTTCCAAGATACAAGAATGATTATTCATTACTTGATAATGACTTCATAAGTTAGAAAACACAGTGAAAATTAGATAACGTTTAGAGTTTCCATTATTATATAATAAATTTTTAGAGTAGGAAAGAAAATGAAAGAATTTTAATTAAAAATAAAACTGGGAAAGAATATATTTCTAAATAAACAATAAATCTCATACACATGTGGTGCCTGCCTGGGTCATCATTCTCGTTTCCAACATTTTTACAATTTATCCCATGAAGGCACGTTACGTATTTTACCCACCTCTCGGGAATATAAATACGGCAGTATAAAAAAATTGGAAATAAAAATACGGCAGTATATCGGGGTCACTTTAAGAGTTACTTTTAGAAGCATGAGACAAAGAACTATCAGATATTATTCGTATTTTGTTATTGTTTTTGTAATTATTATTATTATTTTCTAGCTTCCTTTTAGCATTTGTTATTTTCTTTTTTTCGTTCATTTTTATAAGACCACTCAGTCAGAATCACTGTTTTGCCACGATGCATTTTTTCGGGTTGATTTCAACCAGTGTTACTGTGAATCGACATAATATTTTCGAAGGTATCGGAGGGGCCCCAAATATACTATAATGTAAAACAAAGGAAAACTTGACTTGAATGACATTTTGTAACACAGAGGGTGATTCAACTTGATTTCATTTTGTAAAACACAGTTATTTTTTCGAGTAAATTTCTTTACTTGAGAAAAAGAAAAAAATCATGGAAAATATGTGAATTAATAATTATTTATTATTTTATAACATTTAGATTATTATGTTTACAGGTATTTATGTGCAAAAATAGTGTCTTATTTTGTATTCTATTGTGCCTTATTTTGTATTCTATTATGTCTTAACTTGTAACTCCCCTTAAACGAGTTTGTGCATAGCTTCAATGAGAACTTAATCAAATCATGAATGTCATGCCATAATAGGTATTTATATTTTGAAGTAAAGCAGGTGTGTGTCCAATGTTTTTTTATCAATTTTGAGACCTTCCTCCCCTGTTTACTTGTATCTATCTATATGAAAAAGATTCGTTTTGGAACACTTTATAACAATATAGCTGATGCAATATAATTTAAAATATTGAATACATGACCTTGTAAAACATTTTTATCTATTTCAATTTCTAAGTACTTACCTACTGATATTTGAATTGTTTTGAATCCCAACAACTTAACTTTTACAACAGTGATTCTAAACATGTTTTCAAAATTATAAATAATAGCTATTTTAACTTTGTAAATAGAAATAACATTTTGATATTATCACCTTTTATAAAATGTTTTATTTATAGTTGCTAATGTTGATATTTAATATGCAAATGGAATAATGAAAATATATAAAAAATTAATTTTATTTTTTAAGTAAATTTATCCCATAACGAATGAATTCTTCATGGGATACTTGGAGTAAATGTGATGATAAATCTAATGAGTATAATATATTTTGTAGATTTGAAAAGTAAAGTAGAAATCGTCAGTGTTTAACTGTGAGAAATAAGATAGAGTAAAATACACAAATTCTTCACTCTAAAAAACACAAACAACTTCTGAATACTTTACTTTTCAAATCAGACTGTTAAAATTTGGCTTAATATCTTTTATAGAAGTACGTGAGTATTAATTACGAGCATTTAAACCGACTGATCACAATGAGACTACTTATATGTAGTATTTCTAAGTCAATAAGCTTTATAAAATACTGAAATGTAACAATAACTATTTAAGATAACAACTAACAGTGTTAATATATCCAACATATGACTGAGTCTCAAATTGTGAACTGTTTATAATTATAAAAATTTATAAAATAAACTAAATATATATGAAGGTAATAAAGTGAATTTTACCTAAATTGTGGCATGTATTTTTTGTATCTTATCTTGTCTACTATGGTTTAATCGACAGATCATGAATATATCGAATCCAATTGATGGATTTTACTTATTCACAAACTTCAACTCACTTTTAAAGTCTAGAATAATCCATCAAAATTTTAGCATTTTATCTCTTTTAGTTTTTAAGTTATCTTGATGACGGACAAACTTCAAAAAGGGACCAATTAGTCGATTCTATGAATATCTATATTAAATTTTTTAAGTGCCTTCAAAATTTTCCAGCGTTACAACCTTCAGGCTAAATTTAATATACCTTGATATATTCTATTTTAAATTTAAAATACCAGTATATATTCTATATATGTAGAGTATAAACATAAAATAAAAAATTTAAATCAGTTTGATGAAGTTGATTAAAGCTATGGAGAATTTATTCTTAATCGGGGTGAAGTGATTAGGCAGTTTTTAAGCAAGGAATAAATTATGCTTGGCCTTTGTATAAACATGTCTATGAAAATAATTTTTTTATACTTTATAAGTCAATGAATATTTACTCTAATAAATGTTACGAATGACGTAACGGCGAATATAAACTATAAATAACTTTATGATGCAATAACCTTGACAATTATATATTAAACTTAAACATTTATTAAGTCACTGGTTTGTACACTGAAATAGTTTTTAAAATATTTTTAAAAAGATTAAATCTATTATTCTTTTCAAAAAATGAAAATTATATAACCACTTGTAAATAAATGGAGATAACTATTATGGTGACAGCTTGTGTGTGTTGATTGTTGTGAAGTTGGTAGCAGTGTGATTAATTTAAAACAAAATTTTATTTGAAATTGTTTTCAAAAAACTATATTTAAAATGGGTGAAAACAAGTTTAAAATATTAATTGCACATCCAAATATTCCAAAATTCGTTACTGAAATGTTTCATGAAAGGTAATGCAAAGTATATTTTAAATTATAAGTGATTTGAGATCAAATGTGTCATATTTTATATAGTCTAAATATGACAATTATTTACATTGGACGAGTTTTAAAAGATTTGAATGAGCACCGTGCATCAAATTGCTTTCCTTCGTTTCTATGGTTATGAAATACTACTTTATCAATCAAATCAAATGATAAGTCTGTGAATTTTCTGATTGTTTATGATATATGATTTAACACAGTAAATTTGCTCAAAATTTGTCAACAAATTTAAATGAATAAATATTGGAAATTAAAAATTATTACTAATGGAATTTTTTCGATCATTCTTACAATTCTCAACATTTTTTTTTATTTCGAATTTCAAACTAGTATATTTGAATCTGAAATTGAATCTAATTAGATTTTAGTTAAGTAAATAAGACTTAAAAAGTCAAAATGTAGTATCAAATATCTTATAAAATGGATAATCTATCGAAAACAATCATAAAAATTAAGAACTGATATTATTTATTATTATACACAGATAATTTGACTTAATGAAAACTTTTAAAACGACCAAATCTATAAACTTTTGTTTTATTTGTTTGTTTGTTTATTTTTTTGCTCAATTTTTGTTTCTGGACTAAATAAACTTTTTTCCTAAATATATAAATCATTTAATTCTATTCACAAACTCAAAAATTATTAGCCTTAGAAATTTCTTATTTAAAAAAAAAAGTGGCAAAAAAAATTCAGCATTGTATCCTTATTTAAAATTGAAAAATGAAACAAAAATAGTTTATAAATCCAAATTTATTACGTCTCAGTCAAATGTTATATAGATCTGTGGACGGTACATTATTTTCACTGAATATTTTGATTATATTTTAAGAAAAATTTATTATTTAAGAAAATTTTAATTAATATTTTCATAAAAATTTTAATGAAATTAATGTAAATATAAAGAATAAAAGATACTACTAAGGCGATATTTTCAATCATTGTACAGTATTTGATGCAATAACTAAAACTTAATGTCTTTTCTCATGGCGCTTCGATTGACTAAGTTCTCTCGTCTATAAACTATGCACGAAACGAATAATGGCGTGCCATTCGTAAACACTGGGTATAATAAAATGTTTTTCGTCTCATTTATTCAATGTCAGTGCCAAACTGTTCGTATTCCATTATTCATTGGCCAACAAACAAAACAGTTTAAAGCCAAACAAGAGCAAAAAATTTGAAAAGTGTCAAATAAGTTTGAATGAAATTCATTTAGTTTTCTTTATATATACGGTCTAAAATAGAAAATATTTTGAAAAATAGAAAAACAAAACCAATCGCAATGAGTGCAACTACACAAAGTCGTGCCAAGAACTTCTTTATAACAAAGTTAAATAGAAAATAAAGTCTATTATTACTAATTTTACAATAATTATACAAAATATATGATAAATATAATGTTTAGCAGCATTAAAGAATTTTATAAAAAACAATTCCAATCAAAAGTTTTTTATTTTACAAATAAAAAAATTTTCCTATTCAAACTTTTCTTTTATCTTTTATGGTTTAAGAGCTGAGTTATGGATCTATATAACCCAATTGACCGATTTTGTTCAAAATTCAATAATCACGATTATTCATGGACATTCGTTTTCCTCGACTTATCAAATATTTGGAAAATGTAAAATCTCAAACGTATGTTCACTAACACGCACAGAAATTTTTATAAAATATTTAGATTACCTCAACACATGAGAGTATAATGTCATTCTCGGTCTTGATTTTCGGGGCGATTTCAATAACTTCTCTTATTAGATAGTTAATAAAAAAAATAAAATGATCGAAAAATTATTTATGAAAAGCAACAGAAAATTTCTTTTGTTTATTTGTTTCATTTTAATAAAATAAATGTATCCATAAAATTTTACTGTCATATTTCTATTTCATTTTTCTTTTTCACAAAATTTTTTGTTTTATATTAGTTGTCTTGTTATTTTAATAAAAAACAAAAATGACAACTTCAGTTTGAAAATTTCCATTTATTGTGAAAATTTTGAGTTTTTATATATAAATAATTTTTTTTGTTTTTTTTTTTTTTGGCTATCTGACGGGAGTTGTATTACAATATCGTTGACTAACCATTTTATTTATGGTTAATATACAATTAAATACCTGCAAAAAAATTTCATTTTGATAAATAAATTGTATCTTATTTTATTGGCTAATTTCAAAAAAAGAGGACACCGTATTTTTCTTTTTGTTATGTTTGTTACTTCAGAACTTCTGACTGCGTGCTTTGATTAAATGAATTTTTTAGTTGAAAGTTGGTGCTTCCCGTGTGTTCCCATTTTATTTGGTCTAAATCTGATGTCGCAAAGGGAAAAAAAATTTTTTTAGTGATTTAATTATATTCATGAAAAACATGGTTGTATACAAAACTTAAAAATTAAAATTATGAAAAAACTGTCGTTAAAAAAATGAACTAAGAAGTAAAAATAAATTGTGACCAGCTCAATTCTTACGTTGTACTTTGTGACTGACTGTTATTTTTTTTTATAACTGTTATTTACATGCAATATACAATCTGTATAACAATTGTCAGCTTTAATAAATTCATTTAAATATCACGGCATTCATAACCGTTTTGATAGTATATAGGTCACACCAGTTCTACCGCTTTTACAGAGCTACTATAACTAATCGTCACATGATCATCTAATCGTCAAATGACCAGGTTGGAAATCTACATTTAGACAGTAATAATGCTAAACTCATATTTAAAAATCAGTAATAATCCAATTAATGTTATTGGCGAAAATCCGAAAAAAATGGTAAAAAATCGCAGTTTTTTAGTTACCACGCCTATTTTAAGAGTCGTATATCTGAAAATATTTGATTTAGAAAACTCGTATTGACCTCATTTTATAGAAAATTTAAATTACTTTAAGAAAAGCAGACACAATAATTGTCCAACTCGCATGAGTTAGTAGTTATTGGCGAAAATCCAAAAAAAGTATGACAAAATCTCTATTTATCGGCTACGGCTCCAATAAAGTTAATAAAGTTAAGTTATTTAATGACCCATATTTCTATAATTATTTGAAATTTTTGCCTACGATATGAATTATTCAGGATCGTACAGTGAAATGTTTAAAAATCAGTCACACTACATACATTTAAATCGTCTAATCTACCATTTAATCTTGCAATTTTGAATTAAGGACTGTTTTAAAATCTTCAGAAATCTTGTATATATATATATATATATATATATATATATATATATATATATATATATATATATATATATATATATATATATATATATATATATGCTATATATATATATATATATAGCATATATTAAAAGAATATAAAGTATTGTGCCAGGCATCACTAAAATACATTATTGCCACTTCTATTTTAGTGACAAATGCCTGGCACAATACTTTATATTTTTTTAAGCTCAATACTATAGCTATTCATATATGAATAGCTATATGAATAGCTATAGTATTAGGCTTAAAATAATATAAAGTATTGTGCCAGGCATTTGTCACTAAAATAGAAGTGGCACTAATGTATTTTCTTAGTAAGAAATGTTTAAACTTCAATTTTATTATAGTTTGAAGTGGTTACTCGATAGGTACGGTAACACAACAAACAAACAAAAAATTTTAAAAAGTTACGTGCCGTGGTTTTAGCACCAGATTTCACGATGCACTTGTTCATAATTATTTTCTATTCACTCGAAACTAAATTTTAAAATCAGTTTTATGCGGTCACTCGATTGACACAGTTTATGTCCAAAAAATTTACCGTAGAAAAAATACAGCAATGTTATGCACCATATTTGCCCTGGCACTAAATGATTTTTTCAATAATAATTGCTGTAATATAAAAATAAATTTAAGTACTATTTTAGGAATATTTTTCTTAGGGTAATTAATGTAAATTAAACATCAAAATTAAATCTAATTTTTGTCAAACAGATTGGAGTTTTTTACATTAAATGTATAAATAAAATTTACTAGTTTTGATATGAAAAATTTATTATTTATTTTTCATAAAATATAGTTTAATGAAAAAAACGAAACATAAATATACTTAAAATAAAATATAAATACATATAATAAAATTGGCAAATAAAAATTCTTCACTATTGAATGATTCACAATTTATACGCTTTAAATATATTTACATTTTTTTTATCATTTTAAATGAAAATTTTTGTTGACATTTATATTTATGTATTTCCACTTAATTTTTCTTTTTGTAGATTAGTTTAACGCTACATTTCGTTTTCATATAAAAAAAATCAGTAAAATGATTTTAAATATATATTTTTTAAATATTGGGAATTTATTTATTACGTAGGTAATCAATTTCGTAAAATATTATTGCATTGTTATAATAATAGTATGATAATAAATATTGATTATGTAAAAACTTGAACAATATTTAAAAAAAATAAGAAAACATTTACTTCTGTTAAATTTATTGACGATTATTCTTTTTAAGTTCGGAACAGGCTCGTGACCAATTCAAATTCTTGAGGGCGGTATTTTTTTGTAAAAACTCCAATAACAATCAAACCACTTTGGTATTCTTACACGCCTAAAAAGGAGTGTAATGTTGTCATGGTTCATGTTGTCCGCTTGGTTTCTTTATAGTAAAAGAGCTAAGGACCGCAATGACGTACGTCATAGTATAAAGCCTCAAATTCTGTGTGTGTATTATCAATATGGTAGGTAAGATTGTACGGGGGTTCAAATCGTGACTAACGGAGACTTTCACAGGTATCAGGTAATAAAGGTACGCAATAATCGAGCTTACTCACGTTAAAGTATAAAGTCTGGAATTTATATATTATGTTTAAATAACCATTTTCAGTAAATATTTAAGAAGTCAGACCCGTTCGAGGTGTCTAACACTCCCCAGAGTAGCTATAAGGTAAAATAAAACGAGAAAGCTTCGCATATAACCTGAATATATGTACAGCCAGATCTACGTTATAGAATAAAAGCTCGAAGTTTTTCTATACATTCTCTACAATGCAGAGAGCAATATTTACGGATTGTAAATTTCCATGCCTGGTGTTTTAGGGAGGAAAAAAATGTTAAAATAAAGGGTTTTTGAAGAAATTAAGCAGTTTCAAATAATTTTAATTATCTGTTAGATCAATTAACTGTAATACAATTAGTAGTATTACTTTTTACTTTTTTTATGTATTTTGGCAGGGCAGTCATGTATTAAAAGTTTTTTTAATTCTTTGTTTATAAGATATAAACTGTTAGTAGATGAACCTGGACTGACGTAACGTAATTACACACCTTGACAAATCAATAAAGTTAAGCGGTCACAGTCAATATTTGAATGGGTGACCTCCTAGCAGTACTGTGTACTGTTGTTGTATACAAATAATAATCCTCTTTGGTTAAAGGCTATATAGCTGAACGTAGCTGAAGTCAGAAAAAAAAATTGTTAGTAGACATACAAAAATTAATTGAATTAATATTTGAAAAAGATGTCAAAAGCGACAATTTAATAATTAAAATAAAAATACTGAAAAAATTAATTACAGTTATTAAGTATAGATAAAATTAAATAAACGAAGGAAAATCATGCCATTCCTATCAAATAATAATTTTAAAGTAAATGAAACCTAACTATTACAAAATAAAAAAATATTAGGAACCACGAATTCGAATAAAACACCGCTTTTCTATTAAACATTTATATAGGGTAAACTTACATCATTTTACTGTACGTCATCATAAGACGTCGTAAACATATATATTTAACACTTCAAATATACATAATTTCATATCGTGATAGGCAGTAGACGAACTTTTGGCAGTAGACGAGAGTTTTGAAATGCAAGCAAAGAAAAATAAACTTTTTTGAATAATGTTTTTGGTTTAACTGATTGCATGAAAAAAATAAATACACTTTTCTAATGTGCTACTTGAATTTAATGCACTGACAATATTTTATTTTTTCTATAAAGAAGTTTCTACCGACGAATATCATTTGTAGAAAACTAATGCTACGACCGTGATGGTACTTCTACAAAACTTTTTAAATTCGTCGAATGAAAGAAAGCAAAAATAAAAAACAAAAGTTTGGAATTTAAGAAAATCTCTATCATCGAGCATGTGTCTTCATTTCAATTCGTCTTCAATAAATTTGTTTCAACTGTGTAGTAACAGTTTTATTTGAAGTAACAACCATTTAAAAAGTTTTTTGCTCTTCGGCAAAATAATACTCTCATCAATATGTTATTTGTGTTTTCCTCTCATCAATATGTACCAGGTGCACATTTTCGTCTGGATAAATTTTTTTATAAGGCATATACGTTGTAAGATTGGCAGCCATTTAGAAACAAAAAAATAGTTTTTATTCAAAAACTGGAGTTTTGGAAAAAAAATTAGTAGGGAAAAATTACTTTCACAAGAAATCTTTGAGAATTTTTTGACATTTTATGTTTTTTAAAAATTAATACTTTTTATACCAGAATATTTGAATATAAAAATATCTTTACAACATAATTTTAATTAAGATTCAAAAATATATTTCAAAAAATTAGTTTTGTAATTTTTTAAAAACTCGTTTGAGTGAAAAATGACAGAATCAAAAGTGTATTTAAGCATTGAACTTCTACTTTTATCACACAATCTGAAATAAAACAAGTTGTTTTGTGAGACTCGCAAGGTCTATACGACAAACCTCCCAATACGGATAATAAAAACACAGGAATTTGTTTATTATTAAGAACATCTGTATATGTTATCTGTTTTAAAGATTTTTAATCCTCAACAAAAAACGCCTAGACCCATTTTGCTATTTCCCCATTGGAAACATATTTGAAAACATTTGGAAACTTTTTTTATAAAACCAATATACGAATCAGATAGATTCTTTATGTAGGTTCTGTTTCGATAATCTCACCATGTCAAAAATTTTCTGAGATATCAGACTTTTAATGCATATCGCCATTTGTCTTCAATAGCTACACCGAAAAATAAATTCGACTACTAAAATACATTTTTCGAAAATAATTTTATTACTTAATAATGTACCATCAATACCTACCCTTAAATTAAAATTAATTAATTTATCCGTTTTTTAATTATTAAAACTGTACTTACTGAAAAATGCCCATATTCAATAAGTTCCACTAATTAAAGGCGGGCAACCATTGTTAAAAAAAATTTGAAAAACGGTTGATCCTAAAGGCTATCCCAGCACTTCCCGCTAATTCCAAACCTAAGCACTTTTAACACATTACAATGTTTTTTTTCGTTAACGATATCTATCGAACCAATCTACCGATTTTCACGTTCTTGGCGGCGATCGACGCGGTTTTTAGAGCTTTAATAGTTATTCTATTTCATCAAAAACGATCCAAAAAAATACTCGTTCCCAAATATTTCGTTAACGATATCTTTCAACCTTTCACGTTCTTGGCTGCAATTGACGTGGTTTTTTGAGCTTTAATAATTATTTTCTTTCACGATATCTCTCGAACGAATCAACCAATTTCAACCAGATTTGGCCGGCGGCGATGGACGTGGTTTTTCAAGGTTAAGAGCTGATTAGTTTTTGGAGTTGATCGATAGAGCCGTTTAAAAGTTATTATAAAAAAATCACATAAAAATTTTTTTGTTTTGTTTTTTTTTGTTTTTTTGAGATTGAGCCGTTTAACAGTAATAAGAGGTTCACATACTTTCACACACAGACACACACACACATACATACAGACATAGTGACAAGCTTACTGTAACCTCAAAACGTCGAGATCTGATGAAAACTCGATTTTTTCAAAACGGGGTAAAACCAATAACTTTCTGATTTTTGAAAATCTTCGATTTTTGAAAGCTTCGATTTTCTTAACGGGAAGTTAAAATATGTGTGATGTTTCGTAACATGGCGAACATAAAGTTTTTGTCTAAAAATGATGATAAAAAACAAAATGCTTTATCTTCTATAGACATATCTTCGAGATTAATGAGTATATCCAATTTATTCAAAGCTTCTTGGAAAGTTTAAAGTTTTAGACACATAGAATATTCCAGAGTATATTAATTTTAGTTTAGAGTTTGTAACTCTAAAGAGTTTGTAATGTTTATTATATATGTGATTATAACTGTATAGGC
This sequence comes from Chrysopa pallens, assembly GCA_020423425.1. Lineage (NCBI taxonomy): Eukaryota > Metazoa > Arthropoda > Insecta > Neuroptera > Chrysopidae > Chrysopa > Chrysopa pallens. Next base: position 14,558,571 of record CM035591.1, on the reverse strand, counting down.
TGGCTGTTTTGCTGGAGTATTTTAATAATGCTAATAATTAAAAATAGTTCAAACATTGATACTCAATCATATCGCGAATATCTTAACAATAAACTCTTGCTAGTTGGTATCTTCACTTGTAGAATTTGATGTTTAAAATTTTCATTCCTTATCGCTTTATGTCGATGCTTCAGATCTACGAAAAATTATACGATTACCTGAATTTCTTATAAATTTTGAAAGTTTATATAAAGTTAATAATATTTAGTTGCTGTATCTTTCGTCATAATGATGGCACAGAGAGCTTGCCTACATTCAAGATGAAAGTATCTTCACTACATTCTTTAAGTTCAACTATGTAAACAAATTTTTGAAAAAGAATCCATTAATAGGATTTGTTACAATTATTTCTATAAGTTCAACATAATTTTAGGTGATTAGAAACTATACTATTTTATAATCAGTTACTTTTAAACGCCAATGCATAGGATGTCATATTCAGGTAAAAATTATAAAAATTTAAAAGATTTTATCAGTTTGTTCAATTACACACCGCTATACATTATTTTTTTTTTTTGAATATACTTAGGTACTTTATACATAAATATGAAAAATTTTGAACTACATATTTACGAATACTACAAATAAGACGAAAACTCAATATTATTTATAAGTAAAAGTTGTTTACATATTATTTTTACCTCTTGTGTTTTGAAAATACAAAATTATATTTTCTTTTTCGATTAAATTTTCTTTCGCCTTCATATATTATTTGTTTATATACATATATAAAAGTATGTGTATTTATTTATTTTTGTTTGATCTATACAGGGGTTATACCTATGTTGAGCAATGTACACAAAAACCAGGACCTACCAATCAAGAACTACGTGAAAAATTACCCGGAACATATGCATTAATATGGTGGCCAGATGCAGCAAATCCAAATCGATGTTTAACAAAAGAATTGTTAGATTTAGCTGGTAAGTAAAAGATACCGGAATTGTGCCAATTCTTGTAAGATTAATGGTTGATAGCAATTATGAAATTGCATATATTTACAATTCTAATCGAATTTTTGAATTTGATCGTTTAGGACAAAAATACTTCTTCTTGCTATTAAAATTTCATTACAAAATTTTTTCTGGCATAATTAAGGCAAAAATTTTAACGTCATCAAATGTACAAGGTACTAAAAATATTTTGGCATTACAAGAATTATGAAATTAAATAATTTTAATTTCAAATATTGTTTCAATTCTAATAAGTCAACTTCAATTTTGATATCTTTATTAAATCAGAATTTGGAATAGGTCCTTTATGTAAGCTCATCGTCTCTTTGTCATATTTTTGATTGTAGATGCTTTCATATGCATCTAGTTCGGTTGGACTGGATATCGATTTTAGGAGTTTTAAATTTGATTTGTCGATTTTGTGATTGTTATCAATGACATGAGCAGCTACAAATGATTTATCGGTTCGTCCAAATTTTATGTGTGCCATGTGCTCTTTGAAGACAAATTGTTACAAGATTCAAAGAGCACATGGTACACATAAAATGAAATGAAATAAATGAGTCTTTTTAGCTCCGCCCCCTGTAATATTTCACTCTTGAAAAACGGGACACTTTGTGATTTTATCATATTTAGTTGCTCAACTAATATATTAAACAATATATAAATGCCCAAACACAATTGTTCCTTTCTTTCTACGCTTTAATTTTCGACATTTAATCTATTCAGATTGTAAAACGTAGGAATAGTCTCATGTGATCCCAAACCTGTTTTCAATTTTATTTCAATAGAGAAAAAGAAAACCATTTATATACTTTCGAAAGTAAACATTAAATTTTTTAAGATGCCAGATGAACACAATAATAATACCATATTTTTATGAAAAAGAATATAATATGTTATCTTTTTTTTATTTTTTTTTTTGTAGACATAAAGTTCTTATTGAATAAGCTGTCAACGACAGAAATCGAAAATTATATACACAAAAATCGATTCTCTATCTTATTCTAATATATATATATAATATTATTAAAAGTAACTTGTTATTTAAAACTTTATATATTTATTTATGAAAATTTTGTTATCATTTTTGAATGTAAATCAATCCACAGTTTTGTATGTTAAGCATATGTCATTTATTTTATATCAGCAACTCAATCTTAATCATATACAATAAGTTTACCACAAAAAATATATAGACCTATCGTATCTAGAAATATAACCATGTTGAAAATATTTTTCAAAATCATAAATTCAACGATCATATGAATGTCGATGGAATAATTGCATACCCAATCGTCTGTCAACTTTGATATATGGCTTAGTCAAAATTTAGATGGATCTCTCCGGTTTTATAAGTGAAAACTTCGAAAAGAGCGTTATGCACTTCGGTAGAGGTAAAAAGATCGCTTCAGCAATATATTTACTACTACTATATGTGATTTAATGCCGTATGAATGCAATGGAAAAAGGTGTGGTGTGTATTTTCTTGAATGATTTGACCTATTTTATGTTTGTATTTCGAGGATAAGATTTATTTGTTTCATTTATTTATAAAAACGTCAATGAATAAGAAGACATTGTCTTTCATAATTTTTAGTTTGCAGCTCTCAATATTTACTTTTGATTGTCACGATTATTTCTAATTTTTTTTGAAGTGGCATTTTTGTGACGTTAAACTTAAAGTGTTAACTATTGTAAAATTAAGAAAATAAAAAACCCTTCTTCATCAGGAAGACCCTTCAACAACAAAGAATGCCTGAAACATGTTGATCGTGACCCATTCAATGTTTATCATTTATTATTATAAATCACTCAAAAAGTATTCTATATTCTACATAGATTTACATCACTAGATAGATTTACATGATTTCTGGATTATATGAATTTCAAACGATACGTGTGCAAATTCCGACACGTGTATAATTTTGTAGAATTTACAGTGGTGGTTTTAGAAATAACAGTTGTTACTTTCACAATAGTGGAAAAAATTCAGTGAAAATAATGGCTTAAATGAAAAAGACGTTTCGATAAAAAAGTAAAATTTAAATGAAAAATGTTTAGTATTTTTACTGAATAACTAACTATATATACGAAATTAATTTTTTTCGCATGACAATTCTCTCGACACTAATAGAAAAAAACAAATAACTAGAAAATGATCTGAATTTTTATTGTGCCATTATTAACGAAACGTATTATTTATTATATCAAACAAAAATTTGGGTTCCTAATCAATTGAAACAGTTATTAATTAATCAAAAAGGTTCCAAAATTTTTAACTAATACATACTGTTAACTATAACATACTAAAAATTCAGATCTTTTTATTACTAAATGATTTTGGAGGGGTTTTGTAGTTTAACTAAATACAATAAATAGAATTAATAGTAAATTTCCTGGTTAAATAATTACTATAATCTTGAATATTGGACTGACGGATATAATTGATTCTGCTTACATGCCCAATTTCGATTTTAAATTTTATGGATTAGAAAGAAAACTTCTTTTTATCTTTTTATATAGCAATCTAGAAATTCACAAGTCAAATTTCTATACTTTATGCATAAAAAATGTTACTTCTTACGTGAATAATGGAAATTTTTAATTCAGAATGTCTAATTAACCTTAAAAAAAATATCTACTTATAAAATCACAACTTCATATAAATAACAAGTTCATAAACCGTTAATATTCTATGTTAGAAGGAAAAAAATCTCATACTCCTTGAGCTTTCAACCAACTCTTACTCTTAACGCCCACTCGAATACAGGAGCATTATAAAAAAAAAAAATCGTAAGAAAATGATAAAATGTAAAATGTATGAGTGTATTATTCACACAGATATAATTAAAATTTCATTTAAACATAGTAGTATTAAAAATGACACCTACAAATGATAAATTATTAAAATAAATTTTAACATGGAAGGAGGATAAAACAAATACGTGAATATTTACGTGAATATTTAACATGCAGGTATATTATATTCTGTACAAGATGTTAACTGTGAATTAAACTTGTTGAAGTTTCATTGTAACTGCAAAATAAAATTTATTTAAGCAAATCTAAAAAAATTGCTTCCAAACTGCTCTATCAGGATCCGTAATTGCTCCAGTCATTAGGTAATTATTTGCAATGAAAATTACAAAAACTCTTTTCCTTATATCTCAACTAATTATGCTTTTTTCTACATTTTTTTAATTCAATAAATTGTTCCCGATTTGTGCTTTCGATATTAATCTATTTGATTCAGCAATTACTTTTATTTATGCATAATTAATTTAAATTATTAATTACGATTTTAAATAGCCACCATAAGACTATGCTGACCTTGATGTTAAGGTGCGCGTCTTAAGGTGTGATGGCATCATAGTCTTACAGTGGCTATTTTAATCGTTATTAATACCCAACATACCATACCACATTTGGATAATTATCTTTTTAATATTTCTACGCAAAAATTGAAACAAATATAATGTATATTATATTAAAGAGAATAGTAAATACAGAGGAGGGATGGCTTCCCAATTTCTCATCAATTCCCAAGAATTGATGTTAAGAATTATTTTAGCGTATATGAACGGTGAAAGAATAAATTGAACCATCAATTTGGATAAGGACAGACAATTTGACTGCAGTATATACCGACGAAAAAACAAGGTTCTCAAGTCGACGCGTATATATTTATTTTAATGTATGACCGGGCATAACTTTTTACAGAGTAGTCCGATTTTAATAATTCATTTTTTTTTTTCTTGAAAAAGATATACCCCGAAGTCGGTCCCATATAAATTTATTGTTCATTTACATATTTTACAGTAGTCAGTAGATTATAGCCCAAAAAAATTATAAGATAAAAACTTTTTAACAAAAAACTTAAAAAACTGAGAATTAAAAACTAATAAACCTTTTTTATTTAATCTTAATAACTAAGAACTTAAAGTAACGTAAGTATACTTAAGTATATATTTTAGTAATTATTTTGAGTTTTTAATTAACCTAAATAACTCAGTTCTTAAACATATGTAAGTATACCCAAGTAATTCTGAGTTGGAGCCAAACAAGAAAACTACTTAATTTAATTATATCTAGATGTCTGCCGACTCAAAATTACTTAGATATACTAACTTAATCGTTTAAGTACTGAGTTAATTAAAAACTCGAAATAGTTACTAAAATATATACTTAGGTATAGTATACTTACGTTAGTTTAATAATTGAATAATAATAATAATAAATTTGTATTCAATAATTTCATGAAATACATTGAATGCGTCTGATAAATAAAAAAGGTTTATTATGTTTTTCTTTTCAGTTTTTTTGTGATAAGAAGTTTTTATTAAGCCACCATTTCTCACGTACATGCAACAATATACAGTGGATTTAATGGTTAAATATCATATTCATATAAATTACCATCATAGTTATTTTATGCTTGTATATTCACGCACACAATTTGTTAGTCATATTTTCCACATGAATATAGACTGAAGGGTTTGCTCACTACTATAGTGTCAAATTTTTAATTTTCCTACCTGTCTCTTATGTAGCTATTTGATGTTTTAGAACTTATAAAGAAAAACATTCCAACATAAAGCGTCCTGCAGGAAGCGTTTTGCGTAAAAATTAGGAATGGAAAGAGTAACCAATAAAAAAGTGTATAAATACAATAAAAACTTTAACAATGATATGATAAAATAAGGATACTATATTACAAAAATAAAATAAAAACTATTCATTCGTTCACGAAAAAGCTCCTTAGCTTTAACGCACCGGAAATAAAACAATAAATATTGTTAATCTCAATAATATTTCCTGAAATAGGTAGAATTAAACGGAAATTATCACATATTACTGCTAAATTTATCTTAAAGAATAAAGCTTTTAAATTACAAATAGAGCAATTATTATTCGGATCCAGTTTTATACAAACACTGTTGCCACGTAAACAACGGTTAATTATTTACAAGACCAAACAAGATCAAGAACACTAAATCCTCTAGTTTATAAATGGGTTAAATATCTGGAAGTCATTTTATAGACCATTTATGACCTAGAAGTCATAAAAGTAAATTACATTTAACTTGTCACGACCTGATTCGTTAACCGACTTAGCGCCATTTTGTAAAGTTCACAGGTTCATTTTTAATATTAAGTAAGTTTGTGCGGTTAATATTAAGTAGCGTTACGAACTTAAGACTAAAATTAATATACTCTGACACATTTTGTAATGCGATTATAAATATTCGGGAAATTAATATAAACAGTGGCGATTTTATATTTCCATCAATATCATAATATGAAGTGTAAAACTGCCAAATCTTTAATATTCAGATTGAGAATTGAATAAAAACAAATGAAGAAATAATATCATTTATAATTAATTGTTTAGATCCTCAAATATTTGGCTAAACCACGACAAAATCTGACACGATCATACCCCCACGTAGGTGGTGTTACAATATCAGTAAAAAACTGAGAATTTAGCAGTATTTAGTTATCAAAATGCTTTTTTCATTTGTTCATGCAAATGATTTCTCATTTTTTATAAGTGAATAGCGTTGTACCACAGGACATGACTTTACAATTTTCTTATACCACACGGTAGATAGCATCATGAACTTTCTCTTCTGAACATAAGCTAATTCTAGTCCAAAATGGATTTAGCGTTTTTAAGTTCATTTATAATATCTAAGAGCAAGTTCAGAATACAAATTTGGACATAAGTAAGATATTATGTGAAATAAAGCTTTTTTATTAAAGTTAGAGATTCACACTATAAAAAAGAAAATGAAAACAGTACAAAAAAGTGAGTTTATAAAATATATTTCAATATATCAATGCCCAATTTCATTTTTTTAATGTAAATTCAATATGATTTTGTTTGACTTGAACCTAGTGTCTTACGGATATTAGACGTTGACTTCATACATTACGCCACGCTATGATATAAATATTCTTGTTTATAAATAACGATTTCTGTTCTGAATGATCAATTTTAATTAAAGAGAAAAACATGCCGTGTAAATTATTGATTTTATAAATTAGATAATTTTATGTTTTTTGTTTTGTTTTGAATTTTAAAGGCTTGATGTTAAGTAATAATTATTATCTACAACAGCTTAACGAAATAGTTTTATACTCATATTTTAAATTTTAGACATCACATTCACAAAATTCAATTTTCAAACGTCCAATTTTTATTTTAATGTTCAAATTTATGTAAAAAATGTTTAAGGTGAACTGACTTTCGGGTACCAACTAAATACACTGAACCATGCTCTATGCTGTTAAATTATGTTGATAAATAACGAATATTATGGATTTCTGTACTGACTTTTCAATTTTAATCAAAGAGTAAAATATGTGAAAATTATTGATTTCATTAATTTGATTATTTTATGTATTTTTGTTTCCTCCTTTTTTCTAGTTTAACTAATACTAGGTTTTATATTTTTATTTTAAATTTCAGATCATCTCTTTTACAACTTCTGAAAAATTCCATTTTAAAATGTCCGATTTTTTTTCACACTTTCAGTGGAATGTATAAAGCTGAGATATTTAAAATATATGTATTAAAATAAAAAATCTTTCACAAAATATACATTTATTTATTTATGGTTTTAATTTAATTTTATTTCAAAGTTCACGAATAATAAAAAAAAAAAAAAACTAACTTGTTTGATAATAAACACTTTAATTAAAACATTTTATTGTGACAAATAACAGATTTTAAAAATTTACGACAAAATTTATAAATGATATGAGCATAAAAATATCACGTCTGATCAATCCTACTCAAAAAATCGTATATGTCGAGTATAAAAACTAAATATTATTTGGCCTTTTAAGGACTTTTCTGGTCTTCAGGTTTCAGAAAAAATTATCGTATACGAGATGAGATCGCGATGATACCGATCCGAATAGCGATAATATATAATAAAGCGATATAATATATATTACTTTTTTAGTAATAAATACATATTTTGAATTAAAATTTTTATTTTATAATTCATGAATGCCATTTGCAACGAACCATTATTTGTACTTTTTGTTGTTGTTTTATGTCGTACTTTTAGCTATTTCATCTATAATTTCGATATTTTTAATTTTCTCCCAAAAGATCAATTAAAACCATATTTATTTTCACTCCATAATGTAAATATTTTTTGTTTCAAATGTAAGAAATAATAAATTATTTTTTAAGAATGATATTTTAACTGTTGATTAATTATGAAACACAGAAACGTATAAAAAAACAACGTTAGAATAATGATTGATTAAATATGCGTTTATTTAAAAAATAGTTGACGAACTTTATCTTAATCATCTTCTTTATTATATAGGACCAAATCTACGAGCAGTTTGTACAGTATCGTCTGGTTATGACATGATTGATGTAAAAGAAATTAAAGCACGTGGAATATTATTAGGACATATGAATCAAGTACAGGATGCAGCAGTCGCTGAAATGGCAGTATTATTAACATTAGCAGCGACACGGCGTTTAAAAGAATGCCATCAAGATAATGGTACAAAGTAAGTAAAAGGTGTTTTAGAAAAAATTATATATTCGTTTGATATCGAATCGATCACTGCAAATATTATCATATAGGTATGCCCGATAACAAATTATACAAATGCAAATTTTAGGCATGCGGCAGGGGTTTTTTAAAGATTATTTAAGCTTGTACTATCACTACCATGTTGCGTTTTAATTACAGACTATGCCCGTGTTCTGCAATAGACTGGATGACTGTAACAACAATCGTAGCAGTGAAAAAGCAGCTTCAAAAAAGCCTATTTATCCTAGGCTTTTTAGAAGCGAGAAAAGGATGCTGTGATGACTGTGAGAGTCATACTGTCTATTTTAAAACATCCACAATATATCTGGCTACATTGTGGATACTATTGGAACAATTGGCCTGAGCTCTGTCGAAAAGATAAATAAAAGATAAAATAATTATAATAATAATTAGTGAATGTCTTAAAATATTTCATATAGCTAATATGCACTAATGCAAACATTAGGCAGCGTTGAGAAACTAGTTCTTGATGTTCTTGTTCTAATTTTAGCATATGTGAATTTTTAAATATCCTCGAAAAGGAATATTAAGTTAAAATTTATCTATCGACGCGCCTTTTAACAGCTGCAATTTGATATAACCAGTGATTTTGATTCTTTACCAGGTTTGAAATATTTTGTCAGGAAATCTGGGCCGGAAATAAAAAAATATTTTGATAATAAAATTTTATACTGTTTATATATCTTTTTCATTCTAAACTGGAATTTCATTTAGTGCGGAATGGTCATCAAATCCTGAATGGATGCTTGGATTAGACTTACCTGGTTCAACAGTTGGTATTGTTGGTTTGGGAAGCATTGGAAGAGCAATTTTACAAAGATTAAAAGGATTTGATGTGGAGAAATTTTTATATACTGGCCGTTCTCCTAAGCCTAAAAGTAAGTTCCAATAGTTTCATAAAAATTTTGAATCTATCTAATAAATATCTAAAAGAGTAATTCTAATAGGGGTAACCTTAAAACGAGGGAGAATATTTACATTGTGATTGAAATCCGTATTTATAAAAAATCTAAGCATTGAGGCGAGGCACATTGGAAGTGTTATTAGTTATTTAATATCAGTTAAAAACTATTATATTTAGTAAAAAATGTCAGAAATTGAAAAAAGCATTGAATACTAAAAATTTTCGATAATTTAATCGTGTCTCTGTAAAAAATTTATAATAGGTCTCTATTTAACTAGTCTAATAAAGGAAATTCGGATCAGCTCCTTTTTTAATAGATAATATCAAAACGTTATCTGTTATGTCTTATTAATTTAACAACCTTATAATCTCACTTTGTATTATTTTACAATTCCAACTTACAATCATCAAGAATTGCATGTAATCGAGTTGGAAAATTTATAAGAAAAAAAAAGTTGATTTTTAAAAAAATTGATTTTAATATTTTTTGCAAAAGAGAAAGTATATTTAAAAAAAATGTAAAAACTAATAAAAATATATATATTGTATTTCATAATATTATACTTCTTGATGAAATTAAATTGTACTTTTAAAAAAATGATTGACGATCGTAATACAATATATCAAAGGATAAATATTTAATCATTCTTCCTGTTTTCTACATTAATCATTATACAAAAGTATGTTTGTCAAAAAGCGCACATATTCATCAATCAAATTTTTAGCCCATCAATTTTTATAATACCTATACAAAAATTCTTAAATTTATCAAAAAAATTTCTGTAAGGAAAAATATTTTATTATATATATTATTATATATATATATTAATATATACAATTTAATTTCATAAATAATTGTTTTAAATTTGAAATATTTGTAATTATTAACATTATAATAAAATACACTAAATACATAATCTATAAAGTTATGGAAAGTGTGTTGTTATACAATAATATGTGTTATAATTATATATTTGTTTGCTAGCTAAATTTGGGCTTGAATTGCCGTTAATCCTAACAGTTTATAAAAACGAATTCAAACAAAGTTTTTTTTTTTAAGAAACAAACTTTTTTTGTATTTGAAATTTCCGAGACCGTTCACTCCAAATGAAGATATCTTTTTGTATAGAGACCTACACATTCAAATAGATTGTGAATTTCCGTTACCTCTATTCCATGCCAAAATTGGCAATAAATCCGATAAATGTATTCAATGGAGCATTTTTTATGGAATACTTTTCAGCTTGGAATATGTAGGCGAAATTTCAAGACTGACCTAAATGTCACATTTGGTAGCTCAACATATAAACCTGCTCCTACACTAGCCTCTGTTTTTGATAAATATCTGTACCAGAATTTAAGTCATCGACGGGGGTCGTTTTATGCTCCTATAATGATTTATAGATTATTTTGATTTCATACTGACTGTATAATGCATATGTTGTGACCACAAACGGCATATGACAGCATATGACCACAAACCATCCCCGCAATAGGATTTCAGATAGTTTATTAAAAATTCTTTATTTGTTGCTTGGGCGACAATAAAATCGTCCTATTTTCGCTTTAATTGATACTGTCTTGAATAATTTTTTTTATCATAAAAATTATTTAAATACCATCCTGTATTTTTCACCATCTCTAAGATATATCTTCACCCTTTTAAACGTTATAGTTACTTAGCGCAACAAACCTTGTCTATTTCATGTATGAGATGTTGCTACAGATGAAAAACTCTGCACGGTTAGTAAAAAGCTTTAATTTTCTCATGTTTGTTTCGACAACAAAAAATTGTGTAAATATTTAAAAGACAATAAAAAAGATACACAGTAAATTCGACTTTACGATTGAATTTTATTAAAAGAGACAAGAATTTTTATTTTTATTTTTTCGTTATTTATTTTTGGGAACATTTTTTTTTTACTACCTATCTATGCGATTGTAACATATTCATGAGCTACGTTTCATAACTCAGAAATGAGATAACGATACCGATATATGATTCGGTATCAATTTGAAGATCAATTTATAAAAAGTAAAAAAAAAAAAAACATTAAACAAATAAAAACGTTTAGGTTGATTTGTATTTTCTAGTGTGCATCAATACATTCAGAGTTTGGAAAAACGTTTAGATTAAAAAGCAGTATAAGGTTAATTGTAAGAAAGACACATTTTTGTGAATTGACGACACAATTAAAATCTATTTATTAAAACAAATGGTACATCAAAGTATTCGTTGAACATTGTGTAAAAATTCCATGAATAAGTATTAAAAAATATCGCACTTGCAGCAGCAATTACTCAGAAACGTTCCAGAAAAATGTAGAATGGCGGAGCTCCTCATAGCTCACTGCTGAATCATCCGAAATAAAAAAATCGAAGCTCTTTCGTTAGATAATCACTTTCCACAGATTGTGTCGTTAAAGGATTTTCGAAATTTTAAATTTCCACTTTTTGTGAAAACTTTTAATTGGAAAACGCCAATTTTGCGAAAAATAAAGGAGTACATTTGATATTGCAAAAACTTTTAGATAAAACTATTTTTATAAATTTCACTCGATTGAAACGCAAATATTCTCTAAATAGTACCGACAGTAGGCATACATTATTTCGTTAGGGTAAAATCTACAGGAGTTTTCCATGTTTTTGCGGTGTTCAATTTTCACACTTCTATTATTTGGTATCTAACATAACTGTAATAGCTGAGTGTCAGAATCTAATTTAGAGGGCACTTAAGACATTCCAAAAGTAATTTTTCTTGTGAGAATTTAGTGGACATTTACAGCACGAGACTACTCTTCAGTATGCAATCCGTATGAGCCATATTGCGATTTTATTTCTTGCTCTTCATTTGCTCTGTGATGCCTGAAGAACATAGTTTAATGTGAACCCCTGCTAAAATTTTAATTTACAATACTATTTAGAATTATGAACAGGAATAACATGGCTAATATAAAATTTAAATTAATTAAATTTTTTTGTTTCATTTTATTTATTTTATTTTTTTTAAAGGTGAAACATTCGATGCAGAATTTGTATCATTTGATGAATTACTAACTAAAAGTGATTATGTAATAGTTTCATGCTCTCTAACAGATGATACTCGTAATATGTTTGATTTGAAAGCTTTTAAGAAAATGAAATCGACATCAATCTTCATAAATATTGCACGTGGTGGTATTGTTGATCAAGATGCGTTATATGAAGCATTACATAATGGTTATATATGGGCAGCTGGTTTAGATGTTGTTGTACCTGAACCATTACCAGTTGGACATCGATTACGGTCATTACCCAATTGTAGTAAGTATTTTTTTTTCCAATACCAAGTATTTTATTTCCAATATGTTTATTTTATTTTTATTTTATTTGTGACGTTATTTACTTATTTTAAAGTATAAGTACATTTATATTCACTTTCTTGGTGCCAACGAGGTATAAATACATTATTATTCTTAGATTTCTTAGGATCAATTTTGAAGGGATATTAAGTTAAATTTGGTTCGCTTTCAAATGTGGGTAAGTAAATGGAACACATTGAGTTGAGATTTTTAAATAAAATTTATTCGCACCCAAGCGTTAATAATTGTTCAAAGGGCCCTGAGTGTTTAAGTTTATAAATATTTAATGAATCTTTAATAACAATAATCCTTGGTTTTGAAACAGTTTGTCAAAACTCAATGAATAAATTTAAAAAAAAAAAAAAATTATATCTGAATATATTTAAATTTATCCAATAATATAATTCATTGTTTATTGTTTACAGCTATAATGCCGCATAGAGGAAGTAATACACGCCGCACACGTGAAGCTATGTTTCGATTAGCTGCTGATAATATATTATTGGCATTAGAAGATAAACCAATGCGAACACCTGTACGATTATAACTACATTTAAACTTGCATTTTCAGACTGTTTCGGTATTAAAATAAAATTAATTTCTAGAATAATTTATTCAGTATTTTTATTTTATGATAAAATAATAGACCACCGATTGTATACTCAATATTAAGCCCATATACAGTTAATTATATATACATTGTATAATCAATAATAACATCTATTATAATAGCATGTTGACTAAATTCTTTTTTATTACTTAAATATTTTTATATTTAAGAAATCTTTACTACACGAACACGGATCTGAAGCTATGTCTTTTAACATACAAAAACAAGAAAATTATGGACATTAAAAATTCCTAACTAAAAAATTATCGAAATATGACGTCAACTATTCCTATAATTTAGATATGAATTACATGTTAAATATCATAAGTTTTCAAGAATGAACGAGGTATAGAATCTTTGATAGTTTATAACATCTTTGTTTTTGTATCAATTTTAATTAAATTTTCAAGTTTTGTTATGATATTGAGCCTAGTTTTACAATTTGATATGAAATATAGCAAATTCTATTATATTATATGTTTAAAATGTTTCAATAAGAAAATGTGTTTTTTGAAAAAACTGACATTATTTGCCTTTGAACGTTGGGGCTAGAATAAGTCATCAAAATTTCAGCTCGCTATTACTATTCGTTTTTGAGTGAAGACAACTCAGGCGTACAGATGGACGGACGAACGAACAAACCAAAATGGACTAATAAGGTTTATTCTTTGAATACCTATACCAAAACTTCTAGTGCTGTTTAACTATCTATTAGCTTGAAAGTTCAATTTGAAGAGAATAGGTTTTAAAAAGTTCCAAAATATTATTTCTTTTTGAATTTTTGGAGAAAGGTTACAAAAATTATTATTTGTTGAATTTCATGCAAAAAATTTAAAAAATTTATTAATTTAGCAATACATAAAATTTATTATCATTAGGGAAGTAAAAACTAAACAACATTTACTTATTAACTCAAGCCCAACAATTAATTACATTACATAATATATGATATAAAAATTTGTAGCGAGATTTTGATGTCAAGATCAAGTTATATATTGTATTCTGGTTTATCTATATAAGGTAACTTTCGCGATAAACTTATATTCATTTAAATTGTAAAATGTAAGAAATTGGTGGATTTGATTTGATTTATAATTTATAATTTATATTCTTCTATTTTTTTTTAAGAGCATTTAAATAAAAGCTTATTTTTTAAAACCATTTTTTACTATTAAAAGCTTATTTACTTATTTTTAAATTTTTATTTAAATGATTCTGGATTAAATGTCTCAGTAAAATTTACGTAAGACGGAGAAATTAAAAATATTATTTTACCCTAATTTTCCTTTTTATATCGATTGCAAACAACATTTTACTAGTTTGTAAAGAAAAATGGTGATATTTCATCAAAGGGCTTAAAAACCTTTTTTACATTGATTCGTCTTAATCATTTCACATCGATTGCAGAAAACGCATCCTCCTAGCTTGCATAAAAAAGTTGTCGTTCGTGTTGGGAGTTTTTTCTAGAAGAAAGAGCGGTAAATTAAAGATACTCTGATTTTTCATTATCATATTTCACATCGATTACAAAATACCGCATCTTCCAAGCTTTCATAGAAATTTTTTTTAAATTCGGATTCCCATTCATCATAGTACGTTGATTTGCAAAAAAAACTGCATGATTCTAGTCTGCATAGGTTAAACATCAGCTTGCAAGATTTGACCCTAACAAACATATATCCGTATATCAAGTTAGATAAAATCTTTTAAAATATTTCTTTTATCGAAATATAAAACATTTCTAAAAGTAAACTGTAATTTATAATTAATTATTTAAATATCATGTTAATTCATACTGGGTAAAAAACATTGTTCTCTTATCATTTTCTATAAAAAAACAACAACAAATATTCATTTTTCATTCAACTGAGAGTTTCCTTAAGTTTATAGATAAACGTTGTTTAATTATTAAAAATTGTTCCACTTTATTTTCGCCAACAACCAATGATAATAATGTAAATGTAAGTTCAATTTACTTTACTTGGATGTACGGATGGTGAGTATTATTTTTTGTACATTTACAGTGAAAAAGTATAAAATTTAAATATAATTTAAATAAAATAAAGTTTTAAATATTTTATTCATTTTCACTCATATACAGAAAATACTGACACAGTGAGGTAAGGTAGTATAAGCAATATAAAAGCACCACCTTTATATAAAGCTTTTTCTAGTTATGGTTTATGTTGTATAGAAAAAGTATTTTATTTTCAACGATATAATTTACAAAATGTTTTAAGAAGATTAGTTTAGTTAAGAGATATAAACTTCGAAATGATTGAAATGAGTGCATTTTTTACCAATAATGAAAGTATAATTTTTATTAATTATAATTTTATTTGTTTTTTTATTTTTTTCTTGTTTTTTAATTTATATTTCTTCAATTTTAATTTAATAAGTTTTATTTTTACCTTTTAATATTTAGTTATTTAATTATTTTTTTAAAATTAGGTTTAATAAAAAATATTTCTAAATATAAAATAAAATTTTATATTTTCTTTTGAATCTCTTTTTTGGAGTTATTTGTAAAAAATCGAATGTATATAACTTTAGACATTGTTTTTATTATAGAATAAATTAAGATTGTGATCCTGAAACACATTGTAAATAAGTGGATTTTCATTCTTGTCTGGTGCATTTAACATTGCATAAATTTTTCATTTCTTCATGAGAAATGAATGAAAGGTGAACTTACTGTTCAAAACACACAGATTGTATATGTTGAAAATGGCATCTCTTTTACAACTGGCAACTAACTATTGTTATTATTCTTAAGTTTTATGTTATCTATTTCTCTCTGTCTACCAGCTTCAACTTCTATACTATGACTTCTATGCATTTGAACTATTATTATACAACTTTATTGTATGTCTTACCTACTAGTAGAAGTAAAGTGAACTAACTACTAAAATAGTAGTACAAACAAATGGCTAAAAACTAAGTGGTAAACTTGGTATTATGAACTGTTGGACTCTATTGATTTTGCACTGTTTGCTTTTAACTACCTTGTAAAAACAAAGAAAAGAAGTTTAAGAAGTTAAAGAAGTTATATTTAAGTACATACAAATTAGTTCAGAAGAAAAGTTGAAAAAATAGAAAAAATTCTTTTTCTTTACTCTAATCGGCGACAAATTTGTAAATTACGAAAATTATGTCGGGGCTCTTTTATTATAACATCATTTGTATGTATCCTATCAAAATTTTGTATGCATTGGCTGTCATTTGTCCATTGAAATTCTTAATTTGTTTTGGCTAAACATTATATTCAAATTCACACTTAAGTGAATTTGAATGCTCTAAATAGTCTACTACTTTGTTAAAATAATACATTTGTGAAATGATTATGCAAAAGTTGGATAATAGATCAATTGGACCTAATAGCCAGATTTTGATCATTCACGAATTTCATATTATTTTTCAGGATTTGAACACACCACCAAAATTTAAACTCGTTATCTCTTTTGGTTTTAAGATTGGCCAGTCATTGAGCACGGATGGAAAAACAAAAATGGACTAATTAGGTGATTGATTCTATAATCTACATAAAAATTTTGTACATGCGATTCTATATAAAAATTTTGTAAATGCGGTCCATATTTTCTACCATTGCAAACTTTAGACTTTGACATAGTCTATCAGTCATTTGACATAGTCTATAAGTATATGTCGAGTATATGCATTCCATTTTCTTTATAAAATTATAAAAAAATTAATTACAGGTATCTGTAACTACTTTCGGAAATTAATTTTTAATATTCTTTAGAAACCATTACAGTGTATTATTACTGACCTAATTTTCAAAGTAGTACATTTTTGAGGATAATCCTAAACTAAAAAATTACATAATGACAAATCATTTTGAGAGTTCATGATACCATTTGTACTCTATATTGTTATAATATATTATTCTTAGTATAGGAATAGATTTACAATGGAATCTACATGACGATAACATTTGTGAAATTTACCAAATAGACATATTTAAATTTGTAATACAGTGTATGCATCGTTAGGCATATAATATGTGGTAATTTTTATATATCAATTTTTAACTAAATGATCTAACAAAAATTTCTTTACTTAAATGAGACGGTTTGAAAATTAGTTTTAATGTAATATTGTAATATTCAAAGTTCAGCGAATGATGACATAATAATTTGCAAACATGCATCAGAATTATACGTTCCCCAATAATCATGTCCTTCATGCTGCAAAAATAAGATCATTCAAAGTTTTTAAAATGATAAAGCCAATTCATTAAACCTCTAGAGGTTGCAGATTCATCTTATCATTATGTAAGAAGTAGTATCTGATGTACACAATTGAAAAACTAAAAGTATTTATCATCTGCGGAGCGTATGACTTGTTTATATTTTATGACCAAGAACCAAGATTCAAATGAAAAACAACGAAGTCAATGCCTTAAAATGAATATTCCCATTATTTATTTATTGTGTTTTCAGTGAAATTTCATGAGTATCGTGTGATCTTCTGAAGTTTATATTTTAATGAAACAAGCTTTTATTTAAATGCGCAGAAAAGAAAAAAAATTTACTTTTACTATGAACTTATAACATAATTACACATTATATATGATATAAAAGCTTGACGAACGATTATTTTAATTAGGATAATTAGTTATCCTAACAAGTAAATCTTGCAACAAGCTTTTATATCATATAAATTGTGTAATGACTTTATAAGTTGATAGTAAAACTTTTAAAGTAAAAGTTAATTTTTTTCTTTTGAGCGCATTTAAATAAAAGCTTGTTTTTAAAAATGTTTTTTACCTTTAATTTATTTTTTTACTTGTTAGTTAGTATTAGTAGCTGGATAAGCTCGCATTTGTATTCTTAGTAAGCCCTTTGATTTGATATCGGCATTGTAGGATTGAATTAAAAATAATTGGTTCGCCTTCTAGGGTATGTCGTCATGTTAGATTTATAATGACGTCATACAGTTAACCATGCATTTTGAAGATATCTATCTTCTTCAAAATTGAGTAGCAAGATTCCACCCGGTAACATACATGAGAAGTTAAATAAAAAAAAAGAATACACTTATAATTTGTTACAGCCATACCGTATATTAGCCTTCATAAATTACTTCAAATATCTAGTGTATATAGTTATAAATTCATATATAATAATATGTATTATATTATTTATGTGAAATTTGAGCTAAAATTGTGTTGGTAAAAGTGTCATCATCATTTCACATAGGTTGCAAAAACTTTGGATTCGTACCTTTCCAAAGAAAAAGACATTTTCCATAGAAAGTTCACCAAAATCGAATAACTTTTTCGAAAGTTATAGCGGAACAAACATAAACATAGATAGAAGCAAATCTCTTATAATATCGTTCTTAAAGCGACTTTATAGAATTGCATCCATTACGGGTGATTTGATATTAAACGATATACAGTGAATTCTGTACTAAACGAAATCATTATTATAAAATATATTGTTTCGTTTGATTCATCATTTATAAGGTAAAAAAAAAAACATTATTTTATTTTAGAGAAAGTAGAACTCTTTCTTGTTCATCATTATTTTATATATTTACTGACGTATTGGAAATCATAAACATCTATATCACAATAAAATCAATTCCAATGAATTTTTTCCGTATCATCTCTGGAGATAAGCTCATTCTAAAATGATACAAAAACATACGATATTTAAAAAAAGTAAAACTTATAACTTTTTGTATTTGTAATAAAACAAAAAGTAAAGATAAATATGCGGTTCAATGTTTGTACTAAACTCCTACATGAAAATTCTCATCATTACGTCTATTTTGTCTCCAAGAAAACTCGTAAGCTTTTCTTATTCATACAGTTCCTTTAATCGTATCATCCTGTGAATGTGAATGAATAGTGCAGAGCAGTATGTGCGATCTATATCATAAGACATCTTCATATAGATTTACCTTATATTCTCTGAGTTCATACAAAACGTTTTATTTCAAGAGATACATTCTGTTCATTTTGTATTCTAAATGTCCCAAATTTACAAATGTTCACTTGCTATGTATACAGAAACACATACAGAAATGTTTTTCAGGAATAATATGGTATTTTCAGTTTGTTCAGTAACGCCCTAATTTACCAAAAAAACCACATACTCAAATGTTTCATATAAAGTAAATGTGAAATATTACTATTTGTTTTTACAGAATGATTGAATACTCCCTAATTGACTGATAATTTGAAAATAGAAATTGAAAAGAAAATTGAATACATCTACTGGTATATTTGTGATTTAATTGATAGTGTTCGCATAGCGATATTATTCGCATTGATAGTTCGAACCACAGCTGCGTATCTATAATTTATTAAATTAAGTAGATATTACTTAAAGTTTTTAAGGTTTTTTGTCACATTATGCCTGATAGAAGAATTAGGTAATATGAATTCACTTTTATCTTAAAACATTTTAAACTTAAAACAAAAAGAGTTTATAAACTTTTTAATGGTCTTTAAAACGCAAAATGAGACATTTCCAATAAGGATATAATCTGCAACGCAATACAATGTAATCCACTCTGTATTTTTTCAAGTATCATGCATAAAAAACTAAATAATTGATTAAAATAAAATAATAGAAGGATAAAAGTCAACACAGTCAATAAAACTCAGTTTAAATTTGAAAAATTAAATAAATAAATTATATTTTCTTATCTTAAGTGCATAAATTCTCTCATTATAAGAAAGTTATTTTATTTTTTAAATTATGTTTACTGCCATAGCATCTTATGCCATAGCAGGTTATGATTGAATCGGAACTCTGATCAGTTTATCAGTGGCTTATAACTAAAATATGATATAATTTAATGAGCGGTTTGCGGCCAGCTTTTACCTGTGAATTTGGTGTGACGGTGATGCACACGCATCGTAAAATTTCATTCTGATCATTTTTTTAAACGCGCCTAAAGAAGTATGTATTATGATGCTTCAAAAATATAAATAGCAGAAGCAAGGGAAAACAATCTCATCATCCTATGAGAGTGAAGAATAATTATTATTTGTATCAGGACAATATGATTTTTCAATATGTATAAATATATAATGAGTTCCTAATAAACTCTCTGTACCATTTGAAGTGTCGTTTTTATTCTGTAGCCAACTTCAACATGTCGTTTATATGGGATTGTGCGTAGTATAACTTAAAAAAAAAATCATTAAACGTAATGAAATTTGGATGCACAATATTGATATAAAAACCGAGAACGTGCGTTGAAGAGAATTTGATATTCATATTTGAACTTCATATGTGTGAGCAAAAATTAAAGAAACTACAATGTACAATTAAAATTAAAGTAAATACATTATAGTACATAGAAAATTGTCATTTTTGAAAATGCCTCAAACAACGTTTTAAGGACCCAGAAGACAAATTTATAACTTGCTATTTTGAAATAAATCTTATTATTAAAAGCTTACCATGTCTTCGTCAATTCTATAGAAGTACCTAGATTTACACTTACCTAGAAAAGAAAAAAAAAAAATATTTTAGCAAAAACGGTTTAAAGTGATTTAATTTTAAAGCAAATGAATTATAAAGTCCCTGATAGTAATTTTCTGGCGAACTCTGAAGAAAGTCTTGAATGCAGATGGATTATCAGTATATCAAAATAAATAGTTTGTTCATTTAAATATAAAAATATCTGGATGACCGAGCTTTGCTCGGTATTTTTTTTTAATTTTTATAAATTGTGTTTTTTGGAAATTATATTACGTCGAGGCGGAAGACGTGTCCAGCACGCTAACACTTAGCCACTCCAATGACTTTCAATATTAAACAAATATAAAATTACATGATAAAAAATTATACAATTACAATAACAAAATCTTATTTGAAAAATATTATTCACTTTATTGTGTTGTTTTTTTGGGTTGGGTTGGGTTTAAAATTAATAAAATTAAAAAAAAATTAACTTTACTCGTTGGTCGAGCCGGGATTCGAACGCAAGACCTCTGTATAAGAGCCACGCACGCTACCACTAAGCCACTCCAATGACTATATGACTATAAATATTAAACAAATATATCATTACATTATAAAAAATTATCGATAAAACACAAATAAAATGACATTTTCCAAAAATAATTCCTAGCTAGATCGATTTATCGCCCCCGAAACCCCCTATATACTAAATTTCATGAAAATCTTTGGAGCCGATTCCGAGATTCCAATTATATATATATATATATATATATATATATATATATATATATATATATATATATATATATATATATATATATATATATATATATATATATATATATATATATATATATATATATACAAGAATTGCTCATTTAAATATATAAGATATGTAAATATAGACAAGATATTTGTAGTATTTTACGAATGCTAATGATTGAAAATAGTCAAAACATTGAAATTTGAAATTTTCCGAAAACCGCAAGGCGTGTCGTGGAGTAAAATTTTGATTGTTACCCTAGACGTTTTTTGGGAAAAATCTTCCACTCTTACTTCTTTTACATGGCAAGATGTGTGTCTTTATTATATATGTCTCATTCTGTATTCGTATTTTTCGATCACTCAATGTGATAGAAATTCAATAAAATAATGTTATATTATATATTGTACACAATTCTATCTACATTTATTTAGAATTGTCATATTACGAATTGCAGTGCCAAATTTTAAGCTTTTTGACTATACAAATTATTTAATAATTTTTTTTTGAATATTTTAATAAATAAAATATTTACGATCCTTGTAATCGAGTCAACTAGCTTTTGACAAATCAAAAAAATATTTTTTCCATGCGTAATAGAAATAATACATCACAGTTCATTAAAAACTTGAAAACCAAATAGATCGTCCTATACTTTAATATTCTGGAGACGACAGTTTGAAAGGTATTTTCAACAAAACTGTGTTTTTCTTTATTTGTAAGGACACACATTTACTATATGTCTGTTTGAATACCAGTAAAACGATAAACAAATGTTATGTTTACTACGGATAACTTACAAAATTATCTAATGCTTTAAACCGCCATCACATTTAGACAAACTATTCATAATATCCATATAGCGACTGATACATACATGTCTGTCAATAGTTTACAGTCATTCTGTCATTCTGTCATACCTTTTATAAAGAAACATCTGTGAAAATGATGATTTGGTGTATATGATAATCATATTTTAATGAAATTAAAAGAAAATCTAATGGAAATAACTTTCAAGTCAATTGAAATATTCATCTTTGAATAGATAAATGATAAGCAATAATTTCCATTTAATAACTATAATAGTCATGACACACATAAGCATTACATATCATTCATAAAGTATACTTCTTAAAAATGTATATATTAGAGTCTCCTTATAGTTAGTGAAAGAAGTTTTTTCTCTACAAAACTATTGAAAAGTGGCCTGTTTTCTTTTTCATACCTTGCACAAATTTTTGATTGCTCCCACGGGATTGAGATTGATGGCCATCTTTTTTTTATAAATGTAATAGGATGATTAAAAAGCAACAGAAATGTTCTTGTTTGACAACTTCAAAATTGCTATTTTTTTCAATTTTCAGATTGCCGCATAGCAAACGAAGCGGGAAACATTTACATTTGTTATTAAATGATAAGAATAAGAAGATAAATGATATGTCAAATGCTATTATCAAATTATCAAATATTTTCACACGTACGAAAGCATTAAAAAAATATTTCCCTTTACATACAAAGGTTTTGTTTTAAAAAAATATTCTTGATAAAAAAATTTTTTAAAGTGTCCTTAGTATGAAAATGACTACAAATTTTTGATTCTGCAAAATTGTACAGTGGATGCCAGAGATCTATGATTAATCTTTTAAATTTTAGCAAGAATATAAATTTGCAAATTAGCCACTCTTTTATCCCAAATAAAAAGAATAAATATTTAGTATATATCTTACTAAATGACTAAAATTAACCCTTCAGAACATACGTCCGTACCACAGTTATTACTATCGGAATGAGAGAAAATCTCACGCCTATTGCGCAAGCACTACGAGCGAAATTTAAAATCTACAATAATAATTTTAGGTTATATTAAGTAAAATACAATATCAAACATTATTTTTTGAATAATATATATTCGATATCAATATTATTAAACTGAAAATTTTTTAATTTCGGACGAAGGCGTAATATATATAAAATAATTCATTCAGATAAATAATTTATTGAAGTTAAACTTGATAAATAAAAACGACATATTTTTGAAACATTTTGAAAATGGCGGCTAGAAACTACGTAAACAGCCGAAATGAAACGAAACCATCCGAATAGCAGTTTTTTTTGCCTGACTTTACCTACGCGATGAAGAAAAACTCTCACAGTTGATAAATAAATAAATTTTTTTTCTGAATTTCTCGGGATTAAAAAAAATTATTTTTTTAGTATTATGTAAAGCGTTAAATTTTCACGGGGTCATTCCATTTGACATTAGGAAGAAAAAAAAGGTTTAAAAGTAGTGTGAGAGAATCTCTCTACACGATAGTTCTGAAGCGTTAAGTATATATACATGCCAAGAATGATACCGAGATTGAATAAGCTAGATTAAAATGAAGACTGCAACTATTTGTCCAAAACGAATACCAAGACTGGGTAGACGAGATCGAGACTGATATCAAGATCGATATATTATCAGTTCTAGGAACACATATTTAAGTAAGTGAAAATGTTTGAACTATTTTTATGAATAGCATTCATAAAATATAATTCTTAAATTATCATAAATATGCAGTACATACAGTTATAAATACATATATAGTAATATGTGTTGCGAGCCATAATTGATAAATATCGTTTCAAGATTCAAAAAAAAATTATAAAATTTTATTTTTATGGGACTATTATTTTAATCAAATAGACTCGTAGTATAATCAATAACATTGAAGAATATTTTTACCAATAATTTAAAAATAATTTCGATAAAGTTTTTATCAAAAGTGATATCAAATCATAGTGGGCATAGTGGGCACATATTCTTACACTATGATAACTTAATATTCAAAGATGTCAAAAAAGGAATAAAAATACTTAAAACATATGGTGATAAAGAAAAACTTTCTATGAAAAAAATTATATCAAAGTTTTTTATTTTATTTTTTTGTTCTTACATATAAATAAATAATAAAATTTTTTCAAATATGTATACAGAACTTATAAAAGTATAACATGAGTTCTTTTTTACTGTGATAATCTTAAAATGTATTTAAAGTTTATACAAATAAAAACTCATGTAAGAGATTTAACACACAAATTCGTTTTTGTAAGAAAAAAAATGTATTAGTATTGTCGATGGGAGTTGGCGCAAGAGGTTGGAAAAGTTGATTCACTTTCGAAGAACTCTTTAGAAAACATGCCGTGTGTATGTGTGTGTGTGTGTGTATGTGTATGCATTGTGTTGTCAAACAAATTCATAATATTTCATACAATTTTATTCAAATATCGAATATATGGTATAATAAAATTTTATACAGGATGTTTTATGTATATTTTGACAACCTTAAGTAATAAATATAGCAGTTACTGGAGGAACTTAATTTGGAGGAATATAAATCAAGAGCCGCATTCTGTCAATGAACTAGTGGTTTACCCCTCGCCCGTTTTTAATTAATATAAGTGGTTTTTATTAAAATATAGTGTATAAAAATAATAAACACTTTTGAAGTCGGCGTTCCACAGCAGTTTTCTAAGAGCATGTGGAAATTGTTTAACAAATGTGAAAATTATTTTAAAATGTCTAAGCAAGAATTCGAACTAGCTTTTCGTTAAAACAGAATCAGCGGGGATTAATTTATACCAAATTCTTAACATTCAATTCTTTATAGCGGTTTCAATAAACTTCCAAAAAATAAATAAATGTAGAGGTTAACTTTAACTTGTTTAATTTCACACACCATAAGTTTTTGTATGAAATTTATATAATCGAGGTCTATTTGTTTTTGGAAACACCATTATACAAGACTCGGATTTCTTGATTCATAGGACCTAGTGATATAAGAGAATGTCGAAATACCATAATAAAATTTTCGAATAAAAATATCATTGCTATATTACTACTAATTCACGGTGATGTTACATTGATTGAAATCTTCGTGTTGAGAATGTCATGATCTCAGCCAGAACTCTAATAATTTAGTCATATTTGTCGACCCGTAAGTCACAATATTAAATGTATATATTACATGTATTTTTGACTTATGTTTTAGAAAGAAGCCTTTTATGTGTTACCAACTTTATGTTATACATATGTTACCATTTATATTGGTCTGCGTCTGCTGTTTTTTCTTGAAACTATGCATTGGATCGGATAAATTTAAGTTGTTTCATTTTAATAACTGTAGTTATTCGTCCATGTAATTTTCGAATTTGTGTGTCACGAGGTCATCAGAGAAATAAAAATAAGAACACCTGGTGAAGTACATAGAGTAGCAAGTGAAAATTGAAGGAATTAATGGAAGCTCTAGTAGATTCTATGTGTCTTATCTTGGCCTACATATTCGTAATGGACATAGAAATGAAGGATTTTAAAAAGAAACATTCTATTTGAGAGTTTACTCTTAGCCATTTTCCGAATAGGAGATATTAGATATATTACATTAGAATGATCGATTCTTAACTCATGGGTAATTGTACATAAAACATTTTATATTTTTTATTTTAACATAGAATTTTATTGATAAATGATAAGTATTCGAAATCGTGTACCATTAATATACAGAAGACAGAGACTTTAATATATAACATAGATATAGTTAAGCTTTGGAAGTCTGGTAGAAGTACTATACTACCCACCTAGTTGTACAATTACGTGTAGATTCCTAGACGCTGTGTATTACACCGCATGCATATGACGGAAGATATAGAATATTTCATATTCATATTCTTGTTCGTTCGTCTTCTTTATCATTTTACAACTACCAAACTGTATACAGAGTGGTTGGAAAATTTTTAATAAATAATAGAAATCACTTCATTGAATTAATTTGAATTTTTTAATTTTTGAAAATGTTGCTTCAATTATTAGGTGAGGTAACGAAGAATTAAAGGCTGATTTAATTCTAATTCAGAATTCTGACGCATTTTGCATCTTAATTAACGAGCCATTATTGACTATTTCTCACAATCTATATTTAATCCCATTATTTAATCAATAATAATTTGTAGATAAATATATATTGCAATATATTGGACAAACAAAAAGAGCCCACAGTAAAGTAGGCATCTGCTCGATTAAAGAATTTATTGTCAGCAGCCTAATTTAAAGACAATAAGCAACAGCTTAATTTTTTTTTTAAATTTCTGATTTACAAAAATACATGATTAATTCAGTTATACTTTGCATTGTTTTTCCCAAACATCCTGTGTATATAACATTAACGGTAACGGTACCATAACGATATTGTTGTAGGCTCATTAGGTGCACTGCACGTAACATACATTAGTAGCATCAGGCACATTACAATGCACACAAAATATACAAACGTAAGTAAAAGTATTTATTTAAAAACTCAATTCTAAAGTAGTTTTATATTTTTAGTGTTTTTTATTTGTTCGTTTTTTAATATCTTATAAACTATTACATGGCATGCATCCTCAGCTGCCTAGTTTATAAACTGGATATAATAATAGAGAGACCTCATCCATAGTATGCCATTCGCTCGATTTTTGTCTATGGTCACCAAACAATTACTACAAGAGAAATACATCGTCAAGAAATAAGGAAAACTTTGGATTACTATATGATCGTTAGATATTTTAAAGAATTGGTTTAAAAACCATAACTTTTTAAGATAAAATAGCCGTAGAATTATATAGCGCATGCTAATTTATTCGATAGGAAATTTTCCTCTAACAATATATAAAACTTCAAAACATCTAAGCATCAGAATTATTAAATATTCCTAGATATATTCCTTTTTTGATAGAGATAATAATAATAAACATAATATTTTCACGCATAGATAACTCAAAACAAATTACCCAAATGGAATGAAATTTTATTATTTGTGTTGATAATTTGTGGAAATCCATTAATACAAAAATTAGTGGATATTGAAAGTAATAATTTTTGTATTAATTTAATTTGAAATGAAATTTAGTAAGCACAATTATGACATGTAAACGAGGTGAATGTCCAAGTTTTCTTGAAAAAAATGTTTAAGTTCAAATCAAAATTTGGTTTTATATTTAGAAATGTTTTTTTGCAAAAAGCTCTTCGTCATACCTTGCATTTGCATTTTAAGATTGTTGATATAAAATTTCGTAACATTTGGATAAATGTATTTTGCGTTATTTGTGCACGAAAACAATTGCATATTTTTCAAATTTAAACGTTTTGTCGCTATACGTTTCCTATGAAATGTCTCGACGTGCGACGTGTTACAATTTCAGATATAAGATGAATAAAAGTATAATTTCGTGTGTATATTTCAAATACAATGATGAACCATGAATATCTTACAAATATCGATAATGTATTCCCGGAGTTCAGTCACCTCATGTAATTGGACGGCCGGGTCTAGTGCTGGCCACGTTGCCCCTAAGGGTAACGTTGTTTAGATACGTTGTATTGAGTCCTTACGTCAGTAAAGACATCTTGTGTCAATGGATTTTAATTTTTAGTGACAAAGTTTTGATACGTATCCATAGAGTTACATAAATATTCCAGTTTCTTCCACTGTCAATGAAATAGCGTGAAAATGCATACAGATAGTGAGCTTAAATATTTAAAGCATATTCTATAATTCAAATATAATTTGAAGTTCGGAATTAGTATATTCACACAAAAATATCGTTTATTCACACAAAATGTTTGAAATATTTATCAGATGTAGATTTTCCATAAATTCTATTCAGAGTCAGCTAATCAATTTCAGTGTATTATGATTATAAATATTAAACATTTAAAAAAAAAAAATGTTAAACAATAATTTGTGTGTGCCTTAATAATAATAAATTTGTGCCTTCGTGAAACTATTAGGCTTCTTAAGTAACTTTCGATGTTAATAATTATAACTTATTAACAGTTATAATTACCTCATCAGGTATTTCCAATTATTGTATTCAACGTTTATTAAACATATTAGGGTTTATTAAGTTTGTGGTGGTACAAATTTTTGATAATATTTTAGTAAGGGTGTAGAATCACCTCATATCTGTTATTAAGATAATACAAGAACAAAAACAGGTAGCTTCCTGAGAATGTACCCTATCTCTTCCTGAAAATGTACTCGGAGCCACGTTCCCTTCTTCCCTATGCTTTGCTCTCCATGTAAAGAATGAAGTCGTTATAAATTCAAAATGTAAAACTAATATTGTGAATGAACAAAATCGGTTAATCGGATCCAATGGATCTATAATCCAACCTTCAAACACTAAGAGACAAAAAAAGATTATTTGTTCAAAACAAAGAACTTTTTCAGATTTACCATAAATTCAGTCGAATTAAGTTACCCAATTATAAAAACGTATATAATTGGGTTATTTGCCTAATACTGAAATTACCAAATTGCACATGACAAGGTGAAACTAACAATACTAGAAAATTAAATAAAAATATACGGAAAGAAATAAAAATCTATATGTAATCTTTATGAAGATACAAGAATGTGACGTCTCGGATTTCGTATCGTCCTGTTAAATCAAGAATTTTGAACGTCCTTATTTTACTTATTTTTAAAGATTTGAAAAAATTTCTACCTGTTACCTGTAAGTGAAGTTCAAATATCCAAATATAATACATATTAAATACTCACACAATTAAAAAACGGTATTAATCTCAACTGTATAGACTGCATTAGTGTATTCTAAGAACTTTTATTATTAAAATATTATAGTTAAAATATTGATAGTTAGATGTCGGAAATTTAAACGATGAACACTGTTAGTTGTAGTCTTCATTCGTTTGATTAACTTCAAAATGGGAAGTTCTTATAACGGGGTTGATTTTGTGAATTCAGAATTTTGACATATTTTTACGATTCAAGGTTACCGGTAACCAAATGTGTTTCTGAAATATTTCTCTTTGTGTGAATGTTAGTTCGTTTTTTTTTCGTCTCGATTATCTAGAAACAAATAATGTTATCGACGTGGAATCACTTTCATTCGACGCGTAATTACGTAACTGTAAACTGAATAACTTTTGACTGAGTGCTGAGGATCAAAAAAGACATAAATTCCTCATATTTGAAATAATAATAAAAAAAAATATTGTTTTAGAATTCTTGTCAATCGAAAGTTCGTCGAGCGGATAAAAAATTTTGAACAGCTACAAAAATAAAAATGTTTATTATTGTCTTTTGCTATTACAATTTATAAATATAACTAACATAGTTTAGTAAATCAAATGAAACTTCTAGTATATTGGTGAAGTATTACCTTAAATTGACGGAAGACGAAGTAAATTATTCCTATTTATTCTGATGTATATAATCTGATATTATCCTAAATCACTATAAACATTACTTGAATTATCACTACTATAAAGATAAATTTTTTCAATATAAAAGAATAAAAACGTAAAATACTTTTATTATAATAATATTATTCAAGAAATATTACATTAGATAGTTATTTGTGTGTTGTAATAGTTGATGTAAGTCTATAACAGTATAGTGTTATACATATAGTAGTCATATAAAATAGTCAATTTAAATGTAATATTATTACATTACATATGTAATATGGTTATTACATCCAATATATACCACATATAATATATAACATACAATAATATTATACCGTACGATATGGTATACAGTATATAGTCCAAGTATCCATAGCCATATCATTTCATATACAAATATACCTCAATTTGTTAATGGTTTAGGTTTATGATTACTTTTTTCTTTGCGAAAATTCTGAAAAATGGTACTTTTTCAGAGCCCAGAAAATTTTCCATGAAATTGACGGACATTTTTTTGTTATTGTTATAGAATAAATAAAAATAAATACAAGAGACATTTTATCCGACATGTGATAAAACGGAACGTCCGTTGTCTGAAAACATAAAAATTACATTTGGTATTGAATGATTGTTTTTCAACAATAACAACAATAAAATCTTCTTCGACGAGTCACAGGACTACCTTTTTTTATAATATATCTACTTATTATGTGTGTAGCTAAATATGATAGTTGAATTTTCTTTCTTATTTGAATTTTTTCCAGATAGATGATTCAGATAAAAGTTTCATTCTTAAAATGTTTTGTGAACATACACCGTTTGAAGAAAATTGTTGGAGACGTAAAAAATCTGGAAAATCAGTAAAATAAAGGATAACCGGTTGTCTGATTTTAGCCAAAAACTTCGTGACACAACTAGAGGCAATTTGAAGATAGAATACTAAGTTTGGTAAATTTTAAATAAATACCAAAATATGTATTTCAGGAAAAGCTCGATTCCCAAATTTTGGCAGAATAATAAAAGATTTCTTCAAACGAAGCCATAATATCTGTAGTTATTGTGACGATGCTTAAATAAAAAACATTATTTTCTTTTAACGTTTAGCAAGATATTCTAGCTTCGCCTGAAGATTAAATAATTTTGGTGAATACAAGTATTTATAATTTCAATTGAAACCATGAAAATAGACTAAAAGCTCGAGGTCTGTATATTTTATTTTAAACTAAAGTAGGTAGGCAAGTGCTATACTTCACTATAAATGGAAGGAAGGAATGTATATAAAATATTAGATACAAAATAAGGTGACCCTATATATTTTTACGTTTAATACATTTGATAAAAAGTGATAGCATTAGCCAACTTATGTCCTACATCTTTTTATTGGTTTATCGCATTTTTGACATCACAGATAATTTTTAGCCATATAGAAAGATGGTTATTCAAACCGTCCTCGAACTCTCAGTTTGATGTAAATTAAATTATAAATAATACTAGGAGTACATTTATTTGATTCCACTATTCAACAACAACTTTTGATTATAGTTTGACCCAACATTTCCAGTATCTGTTCTGTAGTTTTCAAGCTTTTCTGCTGTTTTTATATTGAAACTTTCCAAAATATCCGCTGTTAAAACATATGGATTTGAAGCAAGAATAAAATTGACTAAAATACACAAAATAAATATATATATCTAATAAAAAAGTATATATGATCAAAACTGTTTCAGATATCTGCTGTATAAAGTCCTGAAATCAAACAATATGATATGGTGGATAGTCTTATATAAAACATTCTGGTCGTCTTCAAAAAGTTTATATTAAAATTTATCTTATACGGTTTATTAAACGTAAACACTGATAGTCAACGCGATATATTTAAAGACAAACATTCAAAAAATAACCTAAATATGCGGTTCATATAGTTATAAATATACATATAATAATAATGATTATTGCAAATAAATGTTTTTCTTAGCTTATTTTCAGTCGAAATTCTAGCTGACCTAAATAATTTACGCCAAAATATCACAAGCAAAAGTTCTTTGTTTGAAAAATAAACATTTTACAAAATATTATTTTTTGTCAATTTTTCTCCTCAAGTTCAATTTTGCTCATCATTCACGAACTTTAACTCACTTTTTATGTCTAATGTACGTCACAAAATTTTCATCTCGCTATCTCTATTCGGTACGGTATGGTAATAGATTAATTGAGTGTTTCTATAAACACACATGTCAAATTTTTGTTCGTGCTTTCAATATTTTCTAATGTTACAAACTTAATTAATATCCTCTGGCATATTAAATACATGCCGATTATCTTGAACTATCGAACATAAGAATTAAGGTAGATTAATAATTTAGCGTTCCAGAGAATAAATAGTAAGTTATTTATGTACTGGATCGCCCTGTATTTTATAATGTTAATATTATTGTATGCACATCTAATAATATAAATCACAAACTAAATATTAATAATATTACTCGTACATTATGTATATGTTTGTATTATAGAAACGAACAGAAAGGAGACTTGAATGTAAAGAAACATAAAATTGGTTTTTCACTTCATATGTACAATTTTATAAGTGGCATCTACTACCATTGAATGCAATGCTACTACTCCATGTACACTTATTAGCATGTTTATTTTTATTTTTTTCAAAACTCAATTTTAATAGCTTATATATAATATAAATCCGGAAAATTAAATTATTGCAGAAAATAAATGAAAAATATTTTTAAATTATGTATTTCAAAAAAAGTGACTTAGCCAGCATAATTCTTATGGATTGTTTGTAACGTTTTTACAACACTCAAAGGTGAAAATTTATAAATAATAATGATCAATTTCCGTTCTATTATCATCTTAATAGATGGAGCACATTTGCTGCGTAAAATGTTTTTTGTTAAAAAAGTAAATACATAATAACATGTATATATAATAACATATATACATGTTATTATGTATTTAGGTTTTTTATATCTGATTCATGAAAAAAAATTTTACGCAGTATATATATTATATAACTATATAGGTATATATATAATACATGGCCTAAAAAAGAAAACACAATTTTTTTGGTTCAAAATTAGCTTTATTCATCAACGTAATCTCCATCAAGAGCAACGCAATCATTCCAGAACGCAGTGTTGCATCATCGGTGTCTCTACGACCACGTTTGAATTCAGCAAACCAACGTTATATATATATATATATATATATATATATATATATATATATATATATATATATATATATATATATATATATATATATATATATATATATATATATATATATATATATATCGTAGAATATTCAAAAGATGAACCTACTTAGATGAATTTTTTGATTCGAACTATCTATAGCGAGATAAATTTCCATAAAGAAATCGTATTCCAACTGGTTTTAATTAACAGAATTGCAGTTTCATTTATTGAGATAATGTTTTTTTAAACGAACTGCATTTTTCACTTGTCCATTTCTTAATTTCAACGTTCTTAGTAACCAGATAGTCCTTTTATATAAACTTAATTAAACCCATTAATTTTCTTTCTTTTTTTTTTAATTTTCCTAGGTCCTGCCTGCTACTCAAGTTAATGTTATTTGGGCCGTTTTAATATAATACTCAATTTCTTGTCCGCAGTCTCGGTTTTGTTTTTTTAATTATTTATTTTATTTCTAAATGTTTTAATCCTGTTTTAACGTTAAGGACAAGTTGGCCAGAATAATCTGTCAAATATTGCAATTATTCATAGTCAATATTCCATATATTTTATTAATTCATGGTCAGAAATTGCAGAATTACCTTTTTTCTAAATTTTCAAAACTTTATTTGTCGATTACAATGTGGTTGACCTGAGTAATAAATTATTCTTGTACGAAATCCGACAAAAAAAAAACTACATTCAATAGAAAATATTTGCCATAATATGATTTGATGAGCTATATTGACCAGAGTAATAAATTGCTATGGCACAAAATCGTATTATTTTACATAAAAATTGTATTTTTTTAGGCTCTCTATTACTATTTTATTATGGTGATTTTCATTAATTTTTGTTATGGGTTGGATGAGGTGAAAGGATTGTTAAATATATTATTTTTATAAATTTCGAATGGCTTGGCTAGGTTCAGTATGAAACTTTCAGTAAATTTATTTTTTAATTTGTGCAAGTGATAAATTTTTAACATGTATATTAAGTTAGTAATTAATTAGTGCGAAATTATTGTTTTTTTTTTTTTTTGTAGGCTAAAATCGTGTGGCCAGGTTCTCAGAGCTAAAGAAAAAAGTGGAAAAGTTCAAGGGAGTTTAAGAAGAGATCAACCAAAGATAACAAATCATTCAATTAAAGATATAAATGAAGAAACAATATTTAATTAATAAAAAAAATAAGAAGGCAGATGAAATTCGTTGAATATGCAAATTGAGTGATTGTATAGAAGAAAATCAATACGTATAGAAGAGAAAAAGTGCAACCGTACACACAAAATCAGAATTAGTAATATCATTCAAAGAATGGAGAAGCACTTGAAGTGACTGGCACAATCTTTTAAAGGCTTTAAGTTGACGAGTCTTATCTAATAATAAAAACCGTATCCATTTGTAATGAATGAATGTATCAATATACAATAGGTGTATGATTGATGTGGTAATAATAAAAGCCAAACAATGCTCTTAATAGCAACCTGTTTCTCAAGAACTTGAATTTTAGACTCGGGTTTAAAGATAATATAGATAATCTATAAAGTAAGCCTTCCTTAATATTAATAGGCTTCAATGTCAAACATCTGCCAAATCTTGGACTAAAGTGAAATAATCGAATATGATTATTTCGACCCAGTTTTAAGTTATACCAGGGTAGATAATTTTTGAAAACAAAAAAAATTACAGTAGAATGAAACCAATTGAAAACGGAAGATAATATGATAAAAATGAAAGGAAAAATAAATTACGGGCGATCTGAGTTCGGGAAGTATAGAAGGGGTGAGTTTTTAAGGGTAAAATTAGGTTTATCTGAATTTACGGCAAAACTACAAGTCTTATGGAAAAAAGTTAAATGGCAAAGTTGTAGGTAATAAAAAGATCTAAAGCTTTTATATTCACACTTTTTTTTAAATAACCTCAAAATTTATGTAAAAAATTGAAATAACCAAGTTTTTGTTTTATTTATTTTTTTTCTTCTTAATTTGGTGAAAACTTACCTTTTTATGTTCCAAATACACTATCATTTTTTTTATTTAAAATATTTAATTTTTCACCTTATTTTGAATAAATATCGAAAAAGCACCCTAAAAAAGTGTAAATACAAAAGTTGTAGATCTTTTTATTACCTACAACTTTGTTATTTAACTTTTTTCCATAGGACTTGTAGTTTTGCCGGAAATCGAAATAAACCGTGTTTTATCCTTAAAAACTCACCCCTTCCATACTTCCCGAACTCAGATCGCCCGTAATTTATGTTTCCTTCAACTTGTATCATATTATCTTGCGTTTCCAATGGATTTTCTTCTTTTTATCATTTTTTAAGGCTTCTACTCTAGTCTAAGTTGAAAAATAACGCTCATCAACAAACCAACATATTAGACTATTCGAAACTTCAAATATAAAAATAATATGCTTTAAAAGTAAGCTGACCTGTCGCTTCAGAACGATGTATTGTCTGATTCATCATAATTAAATAATTTCAAAGCAATTTAAAATAATAATAAAGTGCTTCTATGAAAAAAATCATTTTTATTTTTAAAAGCGTGATTTTTATAATTAAATATAATTAGAATAATTGAAATCAAACATTTTTTAATAAAATTAATTTACAGTTCATAACTTTGTTCTTATTTTTAGAAATATTAAAGTTTATGAATTAATAGACTTTTTGTGGATGTTAAACTAAATTTCTAATTTAATTTTAAAACCACTGCACGCTCTTATTTCCCGTGGTCTCGAAGAATTTCCCGTAGCCTCCACCTGTAGCTCAATTTCTAATTTAAATCATATATTCAAATTTTTCTTGGGATTTGGTGAACGTTACTATATTATTGTAATATCTTTGGGTCTTTTATACATCTTTATACAATTTCAGACATCAAGAAGTGGTTGAAAATGAATTTTAAAGATTCCAAACTAATGTAAAGCGTTAAAAAAATAAATAAAATGAAATTCCAAGTAAAATACATTATAAATTGAATCTCAATTTAAAACTTTCAATATTTTACAAACTCCTTATATTAAATAGTATCCACATTCTTTAATTATATTTCCATTTATTTTATATTTAAGACGCGTACAGTTCGTATAGTATGTATATAAATTACATACATACTATAATATATACAAAAAATTTATATTAATTTTATGGTAAATAGTTAGTTTTATTTGATATAATCATGCTATATTGTAAATTATTATTAAATATTATATGAAAAAAATATAATACTAAAAAAAAAATATATCTCAAGCAACTTTACAACTATTAGTTTGAACGTGATTTTACCAATTATGCTTGTAGCTGCTATAAGGGAGATGGCGAAGCGTTGGTAATAAGTAATTGGAAATTTGAATAAATTAATATTTACTTTCATACTCTTGGAAATAATCGTTACAAGAAAACTGTTGCATTAAATTAAATATATATAAGAGTTGTTATTGACTGTATTATTAATATATATATATATATATATATATATATATATATATATATATATATATATATATATATATATATATATATATATATATATATACAGTCAAACCTGGTTAAGAGAGAGTTCAAGGGACCATGATTTTATTCTCGCTTGTCAAGGTTTCTCACTAATGCAAGTTTCTAGCTTATAGAGGTATAGAAGAGGTTTGTCTCACTTACAGAGGTTTATTCAAAATATTTAGTTGTAAACATGATAAAGAATAATTTATTAGAGTGATTACGAAGTGATTATTGAAATACATAAATACAAAGAAGCAAGTAACAGGTAAATTTTATGTAAAAAAATTAGTCAACTTTTTTTGTGTCTCTAATTTTAAATATTAATTCTTTGAATTACAAGAAAACAACATAGTTCCTAATTCCTGAAAAAAAAGAATGAGTCATACATAGGAAAATTGTCGCTTATAGAGGTAAATACAAAAGAGGCTCTCAGTTATAGAGGTCAGAATGGGAAAAACGACTGTCACTTAAAGAGGTTTTTGTTTCTCACATATAGAGGTTTTTGAGGGGTTGATACATATATATATATATATATATATATATATATATATATATATATATATATATATATATATATATATATATATATATATATATATATATATATATATATATATATATAGTGTTATCATACAGGATGATCCAGTACAGATTTTAGCTTGGTGGGTCGGACACATATTTAAATAGAAAATTATTTTGAGAAAAAATGCGTACATCATGAGCTCATCTTTCTTCACATTTCCAGAAATTATACAAGTTCAGACCCTAGTATTATTGCAGATCAATCTTATCGTTAAAACCATTTGTGTATATTTCAATTTTTAAAAATGATCACAAATTTCCAATGTCGTTAAATAGTAGTAAGTAGTATAACGATGAAGTAAGTTGAACGGCAAATGTAAAATAAGATACGACAGTTCTCTTTCGTAGTCCATTCTTATCGATTCATAAACTTTGCAGTCATATGTTACCTTACGCCGTAATTTATATATTTCAAAATAATCGGACGTTGATTCGATAAAAGTCTAACAATCTTAAAACCTAAACTAAACTGCTGAAATGGGCATTACAATTTTTTTTATATTGGAGTATTAATTTATGGCGAGTAGAAACTCAAATGAGACCAATTAATAGAGAGCGTATTTGTATGTAAAATATATGCCCATAATTACCTAACGTGCAAAAAGAAGTATAACTTCAAATTTTATCTTATTAGAATTTATTACACAATTATAATTTCAACATAATTCGAATACAGCACGATAATAGATAGCAGCCGTAGGTATGCCTATCTGCCATAGGTAAAAAAAGAGAAGTTTGGCGCGCAGACTACATGCATACAAGTACCCCCAAAAAGTTGGCATGGAATTATAAGAATTGCCAATTTTTCTCAATTGCTCCTAATTGCTCACTATTTGCTCAATTAAAATCCGCAATTGCTCACATTAATAATTAATTATTTAATTAGTTATAAACAAAACAAAATACAAAACGATTTTTCTCATTTACGTGAAGACCGCTCAATTTTTCTTATAAATCTTTTCTCTTATCAATTGCTCACTATTTGCTCACCTCAGTGTTATGCAAATTTTTAGTTAATTTCTTTAATTTTTTATAATTAATTAAAAGTAATTATTGCGATTTTAAATGGTGACGTGACTGGACGGAGATCTTCTGCGCATGCGCATAAATAAACGTCACCATTTAAAATCGCAATAATTACTTTTAATTAATTATAAAAAATTAAAGAAATTAACTAAAAATTTGCATAACACTGAGGTGAGCAAATAGTGAGCAATTGATAAGAGAAAAGATTTATAAGAAAAATTGAGCGGTCTTCACGTAAATGAGAAAAATCGTTTTGTATTTTGTTTTGTTTATAACTAATTAAATAATTAATTATTAATGTGAGCAATTGCGGATTTTAATTGAGCAAATAGTGAGCAATTAGGAGCAATTGAGAAAAATTGGCAATTCTTATAATTCCATGCCAACTTTTTGGGGTTCATACAAGTGTCAATATATTATGTTAAAGTACGACAGAAAAATAATAACATACTATAAACATATCTCATGGTCTTTATTATATAAATTTACAGAATTGAAATTTATACCCGTAAATTTCTGTGCTCCTATTATAAATATAGAAAATAGGCCTATTCTATATCCAAGTTCATCATGTCGTATTTATAGGATTGTAGGCGCGCAGCTTACAAATTCACTCTCATACAAACGCGCCAAAATAAGTATAACTTAAAAAATTATAATACAAAAATGTTTGTTTTTAAAAACAAACTATTTTTGTTTGAAACTTTCCTTCATAAACTGTTAGATTAATCACAATTACAGCTGATTAACTCATTATATTATAATGTATATCCCTATATAGTAACAATTGTTAATTGAATCAGCTATTTTCCGGGGGAAAATATGATTGTCTTAAAATAAAGTTCTTAGTTTGATTTTGCAAAGTAGCACATAATTACGTATTGCTATCTTAAATGTATAAATTAGAAATTGAAAAATATTAATTTTGCACTTATGTAAACTAATCCTGCACTTAACTATTTTGTATCAATTAGGTACATGGAAGATGTAATTATAGATTTTTAATTACAGGTTTAACAGAACGAGTATAACATTCAAATACTTTTTATATCATAAAATATTAAATAAATATGACTTCTCACTTTTGCAAATAATGTAAATAAAGATAGAGATATATTTTTATTTACTCTATATTTTCTATACACATTAATTTATATTTGTACAATTATGTATTTCATAGTTTTAGCGCAATATAAATTGTTTAAAAACGATACCACCATTTGTGTTGATTGTAAATCTTTTTTGAAAAAACACAATATTACATACAATGTTATATTTCAAAAGAAAAATTATTTGTTTTCATCCACACGTTATTTAGTAACAAGTCCGGTATATTTTCACTTTTATATATCTTTGTGATTAAATAATCTTTTTAAATATATCTATAAAATCGATGAAAATTTTCAAATTTTTTTTTCTTTCGTGTTATTCAAGGAGTTACCTCAGAAAAACGAGATTTTACTGTATATTGCAAAATGTATATTGATAATGTATTGAATATACAAATCGTACATTTAACATATTAAATATGTGGACATATTTTATATAGGTTTATTGACATTTTTATCCGTAAGGAAAGTGATTCTAAGGACGGTCTGTATATTCAATATATATTATTGATTGAATACTTCCTGGAGTTTTTTCTTAAAATTAAAAAAAAAATGTTTATTTTTTTTATTTTCAAAAGCACTACTCTGTTTGATAAGGATCTGTTACCAAGTATCATAGCATCGTTAATAAATGAGTTCGAGGAGGGAAGATCTAAATAATGAAATGTGTGGGGTAACACACCCCAATAAAGTAGTTCTAATGATGTTTTCGCCGATTTTTCTATATAAAACACACATTGCCATGATGAAAATGATTTTGTGATGTCTATAAACATGTTTTGGACGTATTTTCTTCAATGAAGAATTTATTATTAATTGTTCTCGATAGTGATCAACAGTGATAGTTTCATTTGATTTCAACAACTGGTAATATTGTATATCTTCTTAATCTCATCAAATGTCCTTCAAAATGTAATAAGAAGAACCAAGAAAAATAATCTTCAAAAAATGATTTAGCGATGTTCTGTACGTAGCCACACCTTGCAATCCATATACGTAAATCTTTTAGTATAACCAACGCAAGACATGCAACCGCGACTATCATCTGAATTTATCTGAATCTAATTGCGGACAATAATTGTTTCTTTTTTCGTACTTTTTATACTGAGTACATTTCTATAATTAATTTAAATTAAGTTATTTATTTTTTTAAATAAAATTTATATATATGTGAATATATATATATTTATAACAATGATAAATCATTGTTTTAGTAACGCATATAATACTCTAACTTCGAATTTTATTCTGTAACTATTATTAAATATGCAGTAGAACTACTATAAAAAAGTTCGTAAGTACAAATAATATTTATTTGCAAAAAATATAATTGATTTCACTAAAACTGCACAAGTAAAAAAATTTAAAAATAATTATAAAATTAATTAATTTCCTAGAGATCAACTACTATTCAATGTGTGCGCTAAATCATCTGTCAGCTTAAATTTGATTTGTTGGCGCCGACTTTAAAAGGTAATTATTTGCAATGAAATTAGTAAAGTTTTAAAATAAAAATAAATTATCATTTGAAACAGTTACTTGACCATAATTTGCTTTGAAGAGAATGCTTAAAATAAATTACAGACTACTATCTATGAATAGGAGTTAAAAAGAGGGTAATCTTACAAACAGTCCAGTAGATCTAATTAGCATTTGATATATTATCAAGGATGGTTAGCAACTCTTTAAATAAAAATGCACAATTGTCCCCCGCCGAGCTCGCCGCCTTATTGGTTAATCTAAAAATATTGTCACTTTCTTTAGATAATTGCTTCGGTGCATTTTACCTAAAACCGAGTTCTTCTCAATGTTTTAGAAGAATTCTCTATAATTTACATTTTAAATTAGGTTTAAATTAGTACTTAAAGTTACCGAAGATATATAATAAAAAAAAAAAAAAAAACACACATTTAAAATAAGTGCAATCTCCGTTCTAGATCAGTTATCTCTCTCTACTATCAGTTCTAGAAATAAAATTTAAAATATAAATTACAGGAAATGTACCTCTGGACAATACTGTATTTTCATTTTAAATACTTGCCAACTATTCTATATACAGAAAAAGTTTCGAAATTCGGACCGTTTGTAAGATAAAAATTCCAAATTTATTGGACCTTTAAAGTATACAGATGGGAATTGTATGACAAAACAATATTTATGACATAACATTAAATAATATTTAAGTGCTGTAGCATTATAAATCGTAATTGTTTCCATGGTCCCTGTCATTGGTATCATATATCGTACATTTTTTAGATTGAAATAAAAGGTTTAAAAGCCCTTAAAGATTTCGTAGTCTCTAAACGTTTTTAAAGATTTCGCGTCTGTCGACAGTACTCATTGACAGCCTATTAATTTTTTATAACTATTTAGGGGTTTGACTGTAATATGTATTACAACTGTTCAAAATCAGTGACAATCATTAATAGCATTTTCTATGTTTGTTTTATAGACATACACTCACATATACACATATTACATCTATTCATTCATTGAAAATGGTGACCGATTATATAACTGTACATGAAAATGATTTTATATAATAAAATGATGATGACATTTAATAATAACGTTGATTCATCAAACAAACAAAATATAAAAAAAAATATTTAAATTATATTTAATGTGTGGATTTAAAAATACATTATTTAATATACAATTATTAGTTAACATTTCAAAATTATATTAAAGTATAATCAATGTATACTACACTCCATATCGATTATATTTTTCTTACATTATAATATTTTACCAGGTTTGAAAACGAGCCCCAACATGTATAATAGCGTAGATCATGATTGAATGTGAAAAGAAAATTTCGAATACTTAATGTTATTCGAAACTTTTCGAGAAGCTAAAAACATTTGGGTTTGTAGGTAGTCCAAAGTCCAACACGATTATTTTTTGTATAAATTAACATAATTAATATCGACAAAAGAATTTCCAATATGGTCATTTCGATATGTTTCGCCAATGGTAAGTCATAGTTACTGAGTATTCCCAGATCAAGTACTGTTTCTTATGGATCTAGTTTTTGAATACCAATATCTTACGGATAAAGCAATGGCGATATATTTCCATATAAAACTAACGTCAAAACATCTAGAGTGATTGTTCAGCAGGCGAATAAAACGAAATGACGTTTTAGAAAATGACGATCTACCATAAATAACAGGAAAAGTGTTATTTTGGAATAGGAACTTTTTGAATACTCCTGATATAACTGAATACATAAAATAAGTAAAATGGTGATGATTGATGATTTAAGAAATTTTGGTCGGTACCGTTTTTATACACCGTTTTGTTTTGATTTTGTTTTTTTGTTTTTCGGTTAAACTATGAAAAATATTATGTCATACACACTAACCATAAAAAAAAAATTGGATAAATTGGATTTTTTTTCTAATTCCTTTTTAAAAAGCATTTAGTTATTATGCTTTTCATTCATAAAACATGTCATTTAACATAAAATGATTGCATTGGTCGACTCTTTCAAAATATGTATACATTTTCTTCACAAGGAATATAAAATCATTTTATAGGTACACCTATTCACAAAAGAAATATAAAACAAAAAATAAATATCGCTAGTATGAATTCGT
The DNA here is from genome assembly GCA_020423425.1 of Chrysopa pallens. Classification (NCBI taxonomy): domain Eukaryota; kingdom Metazoa; phylum Arthropoda; class Insecta; order Neuroptera; family Chrysopidae; genus Chrysopa; species Chrysopa pallens. Next base: position 14,515,668 of record CM035591.1, on the reverse strand, counting down.
ATTCAATTGAAAAATATATAGTAATATATTATATATACACTACCAATAATAATGATGAACACAAAACTTCCTCACGATGTAAAAATATCGTTACTCAAACAGCTATATTTGGATTTGTACACCATTAGTCGAGTGGAAATACGTTTTTACCTTGGAACCCAATTTAGTGGATGTATTTCAATGTTTGAGTTTTTTTTTTTTTTGATTTCATGATACTATTTAATAAATGTTTACCAATTAAAATTTTCCGCTTTTTTGGTTTTTGTTCCTCATAAGATTTTTTAATGCAAATAACGTTATATCAAATCTAGTATATTCCTTTTAAGGCAAAATTTGAATATTTTTTCAACCATCCAACTTCATTAATCTTTAAGCTATCTATTCGATTAAAAAATCTTTATGCAGAAAATTTTAAGTGCTTTAAGTGCTTTTATTTTAGACATAAAATTACTTTAAAATTCTAAATTTTTAAATTTGGAAACAGAAAACCAACCAAACAGAAACAAAATTTTTTGATGAAATGGAATAATAATTTTTTTTTTCTGGCTTCAGCTACTTTCAGCTACTTTTAGCTATATAGCCATTAACCAAATGGGATTATTATTTTTATACAACAACAGTACACAGTACTGCTAGGTGATTTTTAAACTAATTATTATAATTTTTTTCTAAACTGAATTGTTCTGAAAGATTAAGCTTATTATATGTAATCTATTTGTGCCCCTTAGATAAAAATTTGAAGATGCTTTGCAATAAATTTCCATATTTGGAGATTGGCTAAAATTCTAATTTATATCCTATAAAATTGATCAAACGGGATGATTGTCATTATAATTCCTTAAACTTTTTACCTACAACTTTTATTGAATGACTTTTGAAGTACTTTTGGAAAGGTTCAATCAGTTTTTCCTAAATTAATAATAGTTTTTATTTTATTCTACGATAACCCTTTAACGTAAATATGACGTCGGTATCCACAAAAAGATTTGGGGTTTTTTTAGATCATCACTTCAATAATTATAGTTTATGGTTGTTATCATTTAGGATTAATTTTGGATTAACGTTTTATATTCTTTTAGGTTTGTGCAACAATAAAAATACATAAAGGTCACGGTTAAAGTTGCATGTTTGGAGTCTCTTCTCTGGTGAGTATTTTGAGATAAATTGAATTAATTTAAATTAAATTTTAAATAGTGTTTGTGTTTGATTACGGTACAAGTAGTTATCTTATATATTTAAATGAGCAATTCTTGTATATATATATATATATATATATATATATATATATATATATATATATATATATATATATATATATATATATATATATATATATATATATATATATAATTGGAATATCGGAATCGGCTCCAACGTATTTCAAGAAATTAAGTATATAGGGGGTTTCGGGGGCGATAAATCGATCTAGCTAGGAATCATTTTTAGAAAATGTCATTTTATTCGTGTTTTATCGATAATTTTTTATAATGTAATGATATGTTTGTTTAATATTTATAGTCATATAGTCATTGGAGTGGCTAAGTGTACTAGATCCCGCGTTCGAATCCCGGCTCAACCGACGAGTAAAATTAATTTTTTTTACATTTTAAACCCAACCCAACCCAACAAAACATTAAATTGAATAATATTTTTCAAATAAGATTTTGTTATTATAATTGTATAATTTTTTATAATGTAATGATATATTTGTTTAATATTTAAAGTCATTGGAGTGGCTAAGTGTTAGCGTGCTGGACTCGTCATCCGCCTCGACGTAATTTAATTTCCAAAAAAAAAAAAAAAATTTATCAAAAAAAAAAAAAAAAAAAATACCGAGCAAAGCTCGGTCATCCAGATATTTATTATTTTATATATACTACGTGGAATTTTTCACGATAAAGTTAATAAAATTCAAAATTTAATACAAGGGACACTGCTGTCCCAATAAACGTGAACGATCAGGGAAATAAATTTAAAATTTATAATTATTTGATTTTTATCTGGTAGTTTATATTTAAATTGTTTCGGCCAGTATAATGCAGGTTAATTTAGTTTGAAAAAAAAATCATAGATATGGTTGATACTATCCATTAGTTTTAAAATACGCGAGCATTAATAGTATCCATTTAGCTTTAAAATACGCCAGAATTATAATAAGAGGCACCAGAGTCGAGTTCTTCATTCTGAAACTACTGTCTTTCTGAATTCAAGTGGAACAATAAAACTTACATTCCTTAAAACTTTTCTGAAACTAGCTATGAGTTTAGTAAGATATACACCTTAAAATTCCGATTCAAATATACCCATCGACATTCTTGTAGTAGTTACTAATATCAAGAAATTGAGTGAAGAAATAATAATTCCAGAATTCATTTACATAGTATATGTAAAACTGCATGATTTACATCTTATTGAAGGCAATTTCTTCAAAAGTTTAGAATATCGACCGATTATGATTAATAATTTTTGTTTCAGAAAACATGCCTTACCATACTGTCCGTGTCTATGACGAGAAAATAAATTCATAACAAAGGATTCAAGGAATCAACGCACCATATGTTATAGTCACAGAAAAAGTGCGTGCAGTGTGTAAAGAAAGGAAAAGACAATCGTACTAACAAAACTTTTTTACTCATGTAAAGAGAATTTATGCTTCATAGAAACCAGAAGGTGCTTTTTTTATGTATGACACAAAAATTTAATCAATAATAAAGTTAAGCCGTTTTTTTTTGTTGAATAAATTACTAGTTTTTTGCTTAGAAATATCCTTAAAGCAACTCAAAACGTAATGCGAAGAATACGTCTAAATCTAATAAAGTTCATAATGAGACATCGGTGTCCCAATGATTTTCTGGAAATCTATTCATGAAAATTTATTTTTTGTAATTCATTGGCTTTAAATAATTCATTTCGAAAAGTATTAATAAGGAACAAAATACATGTATAACTTTTATGTGTGTTGAAGGGTTAAATGACAGTATTTCACTTTTGCCTGAACTAAATGTCATTTTCAAGGAATTACACTTTGACTAAAATTACATTCTAAGAAATGAAAATCAAATTTTTTCTACTATTTTTCATATATTTTGACTCGATATTTTTTGATATAGTACAAGGTTCGCGACATATTCATGAAAAATTCAATTCATTTTTTAGTGTTAAATGGGCATTTTCAAACGGAACACAAAAAGGATTTGCTTTTCGAAAAAACTTTATCGGGCATTTATTATTTAAAATTAAAATATTTTATCGATTTCTGTGACGATTTTAATATTAAGATTTTCACCCCGTAGATGAGTGGCTTCCACTTGATTTCCAAAATCGTACCGATTTACAATTGGTAACTTTTAAGTGTATGAATTGGAAATTCGAAAAAAATGTATTCAAATCCATTCACTATAACTGGATTTCGTCACTTTGCACTTATATTGACTAATTGCACTCGAGTATATAAGGACTAATCAATTTCAACAAAATTCAAGTTACTGATGTAAAACTACACCACGTATGCCTTCTATCAATATCGGATGAATGATTTTTGATAAATCGTGAAAATACCCCATATAGAATATATGTACTTGTTTTATCTCTGGAACGACAAGACCGATTGAATTGCAATTTGGATATGATGTACAAAAAATTCATTTTTTACATTTCTTTATATTTTTCACGTATATTCTTTCCAATTGATGATTTTTTTTAAAAACTTTGTTTTAGAACATTCTATTTTGATACAATGTAAACTACTATTGTAAATCATTAACACGCATGTATATATCATATTTAATCCAAATTAGAAAACTAGTTCAAGAGATATCGGTATTATATTTCTCTGGAATGGTAATTGATAGATGCGATGTTTCTAACATGAAAGTAAGGAGCCATCCTGAACATCTCCACTATTAATATAATAAAAAAATTGCTCATGAAGTGATAAAATATCAACATATAAAACAAACTTAGAAATCATTATCAGAAATTGCTGTATTGAAATCGGGAAAACAAAACTACTGAATTCTGAAGTAAGAAATATGTTTGAAAACAAAAAAGGATCAACGTCAAAAAACTGATAGAATTAAATTATTTTCGAAATCAACGAAAACGAATGAATTTTTAAGGTTTAAATAAGATCATTTAAGACATTTGCACGGATATCGATTAGAATTGAAGCAATATGTATATTTATATGGAATTACTTTCAAGATAATATTGAAGTTGAGAACTTCCTTCATATGTTTTGAAATCAGTAAGGAATAATATATTAAAGGGCAATATTGAGTGAGCATTGAGTATATATAATTTTAGTAATTCAAAGAGTACCTAGAGATACTAATCCAAATAATATATTTATATACAAGCCAAAACTGACTGATTGACCTATCAGCAGCCGTTGTGTGTAAAAGTTTAAAACTTTTCACCAAAGTTTATTATGTGTCGTAAGTGAGCACTTCTATTTATCAATATTTTTGAAAATTCATTGTTTAAGCGGTGAAAAAAGGGACGAAAATTGGTACGAAAATTTTGATTTTTTCAATGCATTTATTTCAAACTTTGTATAAATATGCTAAATACAAATAATGCAAATTTTGATTCAACTTTTCTGAAAATTAATCCGTTGCTGAAGTGGAATAAAGGGTGGAAATATTTTACAAATGAATAATCATTGTATGAAGATTTTTCTGAAAACTTTCAAATTCTTTACAAATGAATAATCATTTCTGAAATAAAGGAATGGAATATACGGTGGAAATATGTCATTGAAATTCTTATGGAGATTTAAATTTTTAATTATCACCTAGTATGTAATTCAAATTCTCTACAGAATTATGAAATAATATAAAATTTGAACCAAGAGTTTATTAAATTTGTCCCTTATGGTTGTTAAATACAGAAGAAGTATGAATGCGGCTGTAGGAAAAAAATTAGTGAAACAAAAAATGCAAAGTAGTTTTTATTGTTTTATTTAGTAATAATATTAAATATAAATCTATTTCTATCTAATAGTTCTATCTAAAATGGTAATTGATAGAGTATATGTTTCTATAATATGGCCATGCGGAACACCTCTGCTATTGTTTATTACAAATTTATAAATATTCATTCAGTAATATTGGCGTTTAGTGCATGCGTATGAATGCTGTTTATAGTTATGTTTTTTATGTATCAATGACCGCCAGGTCGACATACAGACGGACACGAAATGAAAAGTTATATTTTTTTACAAATCACACAGTTCTTCTGATATCGATAGATATAGCTCGGAAGTAAATAGTAAGCTAAAGTTATTCCAGAATTTTGTACAGGATACATGTACGTACATGAAATGAGTGGGTATTTATAAAGTATAAAGAAAAGATTTAAATTTCAATGGTAGGAAAATTGTTGTAACTTGACTTCAGTTGACCTTTATAATAAATACATGTTTCAATATGCTCATTAACCTGTTACAATTACATTGGTTTCTATCATAACCGATGTACGATGTATTTTGTATATAGTTATATAGGTCTTTAATGGTAATATGCAGAAGATATCAGTAACTTTACAAGTGTAGAGTATAATGAGTCTGTGGAAAAAATGTAAAAACTATTCAATTAAAGGTAGTTTTAGGCAACTGCTTTGCAAAATGTATTTTTAATTGGGAGTTTGGACATTTTAAGCTTGTGGGTATGGAATAAACTAATTGGAAGGTAAACATTTCAAAATAGGTAGTTGAAATTTTGCTCAAATATGAAAGTAAGTACGCAGTGCAGCAAGAAATCTGTAAGTCAGTAGACAAACTTATGATAACTTTGTATAAGTTAATTGTTTTACATTTCCATGTTCACATTGCCAACTTTAGTAATCGATCCGTCAATAATTATAATAATTGTTCAGTTGCTAATCCATTTAGAGCAAGTTAAAAGTAATCTTCGGGCTCGATCCATATGTAAATTTTTTAAATTTTTAAAGCTCGTATTATTTAGACTTAAAAAAGGAGTTCTATGCTCGGCTTATGTATTTTTGTTTATTTGTTTATGTATGGTATTTTTGGTAATGTTTAACCGATTAAATAAATATTTTTTTAGTTGAAAGACTGTACTAGCTTATTTTCGACTCGTCACAGCCTGTTAATTAAATCCCATGGAAATCGAGTTGGTTATTTTTAAACGTTTGTATTTTCTGAGCCTTGCCATTTATTAACTGATTTTGTTATTTTATTTTTTAATTAAAAGCATATATTTTCAGATTAATCTCTATTTTAGCCGACTTTAAAAAAGAGATGAAGTATCTAAGTAACTGTCTAATGGATTTCTGAAATACTCGGTATATGTATATTTGTAGTCGAATATATTCCTTATTGAATAGAAAATGAACATAATATATCGGAATATAATCAGCTAAATTATTATATTGTAACATTCATATACTGGCTGATTGAAAGTAGTTCTTATTTTGAATGCATTTTCCTGTACTGTTTACGGCAGTTCACCACGTTTACGAGAAGTTAGGATTGTTGTACTTTGTGAAAAAATTTTTTGTCGCCTGGGGTGTCGTTTCCCTCAAAACAGTCCAGCCTGTGGAAAATCAAAAGTTTCCTCTGTACTGCTCGCATTCTAATTTATAATTTAAAATGTATAAACTTTACATATATGTTTATTAGCTTTATTTAAGCTGAAAATAAGGCGAAATTAAACAGTTAACGTAAAAATATTTCAAACAAAACTTTTTGATTTATTTTGAAAAACATATTTATATTTGAACTTTTCTTCTATAGCTTTTTATCTTCTGAAGATTAAAAGTTAGACCATAGATCCATTCATCCAAATAGACTAATTTTCCTTTCTTTATTCACTAACAAAAACTCACTTTTTTGGTCTAGAATATGCTATAAAATTTCCGCTTGTGGTCTTTTGTTTGTTTTAAGTTATATTGATGATGAAGAGGGGGGCGAACGAACAGATGCACAGGCAGGCGAAAATGGACAAATTACGAAGATTCTTTGAGTATTTACACTAAAATTTTGTTAGTTAAAAAAATAAAATTAAAATTAAATTTCCGCTTGTCGTCTTTTGTTTGTTTTAAGTTATATTGATGATGAAGAGGGGGGCGAACGAACAGATGCACAGGCAGGCGAAAATGGACAAATTACGGAGATTCTTTGAGTATTTATACTAAAATTTTGTTAGTGCATTCAATAATTTCCACATTTACAAAGTTTAGACTCAATGAATAATCTCAAATATGAGATATATGAGCATATATTTAGCTCATATATCTCATATATGGCGAGTAGGGATAAAAATTATGGTATTTAATGGATTAAAAAAATCTAAAGAAATCATCTTCTCTAGTGTATTTTTTGTGAAAATTATTGTATTTTATTTGCTAGTATTACTGTTGATTAGCTATAACGAATACCTCGAAAATATAAAATTAATTCATGGGATCATGTATTCTTTATATTCATTTTTCAAGTGATGTAATTTAACGAAATAAAAGTAATGTAATAAAATATAAGGAATTTTTCTGTAAGTAAAAATAAAATTTCTCAAAAGTGGTTTTCCTGGAAGTATTTAGCTAAGTGTTTAAGCTACCCACTATACGTACTTATGAGCCATGAATAACGTTCATGTACATATTATACTTCTCTGTAAATGAGCTACTTTAAGTACTGTTTTAATACATATATAAATATTAACAGCATATAACAGGAAGAATTAAAGGCCATAAATTTTGAAACTACCATATTAAATAATTCCGTCAACTAATAGGTGTTATTCTCAATTCACAACCTCTGTATTTTCTCTGAGTTTTTACCTGTTTAAGTGCAGAGTTTTAGAGACTTTGAAAGCCTAAATTAGTTATATACATGTAAATAACATGTAAAATATAGTATTGTATAATAATTAGTTTTGAAGTGTCGGTAGAAATTTATATAAAACTAGCTGTTTTGTAATATATTTCTAATCAACATCAACATTTTCTAAATATAATAATGTATTCTCAACTCTCTATTTCTAACTTATGAAGCTGAGGCAAATCGGTGATATTAATTTGTATTTTAAAGCAGATACACCCGGTTCACGTGTTGCTGTGTTAATTTTCACATTTTATTAAATAATATTACATCGATTTCATGCGAATGCAATTCTACCCTTAGAGGTAGAATTTCAGAAACCCCTTTCTTATCGGATTCCCGGTATTTAGTGTGCACCCGGTACATTGTATGCACCCGATATTTACCTGGTATTTGGTGGGGTACACCCAGTACAGCGTTCACCCGATAATTTGTGCTGTGGTACTCATACACTTGATGAAACGTATATGGACCTCCGAAACAATGCAGTATGCTCACTTAATACAGTTGACAGTTCAACATACTGCTAGTGAGAAGACATAAAGTAGTTTTAATTTGAATTTCAAATTAAGATTTTGGTTTCTATGGAAATGATGCTAATAAGATTTGTAACATGTGAGAAAAAAAACAAAAGATGTTTCACAGCTAGAAACATTTTGTATTGGAAAATGAAATTGTCGTTTATAGTATTTTCCGTTACTTATTATTTATGTTTCTGACCGTTTAAACCTTCCCTGAACTTTCACAAATATTTCAAGATTAATATTAGCAAAATCGGTCCAGCCATTCTCGAGTTTTAGCGAGACTAAAGAACAGCAATTGATTTTTATATATATAGATAAAAAAATAAATAAATAAATGTAGCTCCTCTTTAATATATATATATATATATATATATATATATATATATATATATAATAGTAGCTCTATATATATATATATATATATATATATATATATATATATATATATATATATAGGTATGGTCAGAAACATAAATAATAAGTAACGGAAAATACTATAAACGACGGCTCCTCTTTAATTTAAAATTATTGTTCGTAATTTATTCATAATGAATTCGTTTTATTTTTTTTAGCAATGTGTATCAAATTAATGAAATCAAATTTTTGGTGACTCACCATAAACTCAATGTAAATTAATCTGAATGTGAACACTTACCTAAAACAAAAGAAATAAAAAATATTAGTATTTAAGTTAAAAATTTATAATTTAAGAAATTTGTATATTAATTTAACAATACGGATAAATTTAATATTTACAAAAATTATTCCGGCATTTAAGTTCTACTTTTTATTCTCGTTCAGAATATTTTAATTCATTTTTAAAGTGCCGATGGGATAGTTAATGCCAAAAGTGAAAATGTAATTAACTAAACGAAATAATGCTTAGGCATACGTGTGTTAAAAAAATGTTAAAATTTAATGTTTATTATTTTGGAATATTGTCAAAAATCATTTTATATTTAAAAATTTTATGCAAACCAATAGTCAAATATTGCCTATACAAATATCGTAATACTTGAAACCTATAAATAGGAAAACTAACTAAAAATAAAACATGTAAAGACATGCATGGATAGAAGTTATATTTTGCAAAAATAAAGATTGATAACACATCTATAAATAAAGTTGAATAACAATGTTTAAGCTAATGATTAGTTGTCTTGTAATTTTATTATAAAGTTTACCACAAAACTGCATTTTCATCTTAAGAGAGGCCCACTAGACACAACAAATTATCTTTAGGAAACACGTAACATCTACTTACAGATATAAGATCAAAATTCCATATTTATGCTTGTTACAAAATTAAAATTGTTTATAATTTTAACCTTGTAGAAATACACAAAAATGAAGTTGTTTGTTTTTAAAAATAAATATTGAGTTTGAATATTTCTTTTGTGTCTTCACAGCCTACGACGCCCTTCATCGAAAAGTTTAAATAAAAACGTTTAGTAAAACGCAAACCAAATATTTAGAAATAAATGAAAGATCTTCCCACGTAGAAAACGAATTAAATACCTAATAATTCTGTTTTAAAATATGGAAAATAATTCACGAAAAGAAATTAACATTTGACACTCAACAAAAATGCAACAAAAAGCCTAAATGCAAATGCAACAAAAAGAAACCTCAAGGTTTTCCAAACAAGTGTTTAAATGTTAAATTGTGAAAAAAGGCGCTACGAACTCCTTTTTGGGGAATAAAAATAATGTTGGTAATTTCTGGAATTCGAAAACTAAGACTGTGTTCTTTACACCGCTACAAACACTTTTCTTCATATTTGATTAAAGCCCTCAAAAATAATTTTGACATGAATTCATTAAAACAATTTAGTATACTAGCAATCTTCTATCTCTAATAACGATCTGCTAGATCATTTAAATTGTTACTGGGAAGATTCATATATCTGATTAATATTTTAAAGGAGACTACTTAAATATTTTCATGATCAAAGATTACGATTATGATACCCATTATTTAATGCAGTTACTCTCGCTACTCGAAAATTAGGTTTTTGCCTGTAAAAGAATCAATTCTGAAAATTGGCAGTCACTAGAATCATCGGGTTGTAATCTCGGAAATTATCAATTATTACGTTTTTAAAGGCATTGTATAACACATTTATAAAAAGTCATATAAGATGACATAAACTATAGTTGGTTGGTTGCTATGAGATTCATGAATATAAAAAAAAAAATGGTCACAAATTTAATAATCTATTATACTTAATCCAATGCATCGATGAATGTTATGTTAACTAATATACATTTTAAAATTCTGAATATGTCTTACCTCACAAATTTTAGAACACAAAATTCTAAATTTCGTGACCTATAAATAAAATAATAATAAACCCCCATAAGATATAAATCCCCCTATTTAAAATTTTGACTTGACCATTTGTCCAAAAACACCTAGTATAAAACAGCCAATATAATGCATACTATATATAATATAAAGGAAGGTATTACTACAATATAATATAACCCCTTGATCTATAATATAACTATTATAACTGACTTGCAATTCAAAGTACAAATTACGTATCCACAACATGTAGGTACGTACGACTTATGAGTACATACAACGCTCACACAATATAATAATCCTACCAACCTTTATGTAGATATACCCCACCCCCCTATGAATACTTCAACTATCTAGTAAGTAGTATTAATATTAAATCATACTTCTGTTCCATTCTAATATATTGTTTATACACATATGTATATCTTTATCTAACATATACTTTTTATAGTTATTATATTTTATATTAAAGTATTCATAAAAGTGTATATGTGTGTTGGCGCTGGGTAATTTTGGTGCATTGCTCTTATACAGTATATATCCTATATAAAATACACATTCTTGCGCTTCCACCAATTTGATTAATATTATTTTATGTGTGTTTTGAAATATGATTGTTATGGATGGGCAATTAGGTATGATGTCATCAAGTATGAAATTTAACATTGGTAATATACAAAATTGATGACTTCATACCTAGATACCTAGTTGTCTATCTATAACAGCCATGTTTCGAAACATACAACTTAAATACAATATTCCGGTAATAATATACACATAGTTTTTTTTTTTTTTGTAAGCTATTGCATAGCTTCTATCGCGGGCCTTGAGCGCGGGGACCGAATCCAGAAATTCCGTAACGAAAAAACCTCACGCTCCCCACTCCGACGGGCAAGGAGGTGTGGCTTGACGAATCGAGACAAGCTGCTCCGAAATCGGACGAATACATAAGCAGCTGTTTATGAGAAAGTATATAGGTGTATAGGTGTAAGAAAAAGCAATACTGCATGAATAAAATAAATAAATAAATAAAAAATATAATTGCATAAGTTGATACAATATGCTATGCAATAGCTTTACCGCGGCAGTCCCCGAGTGCCACATGATTTTTTTGTATTTCTTGGTATATATAAAAATAGTTTAAAGCACAAAATTTGCGAGTATATAATAAATAATCAAGCAAAGTGTAGAATGAATAAAATAATACAAATAATGCATAAAAAATTAAAAAACAAAAGAGGATAAACTACAAATTTAAAAATGACATAAAAGAAAAAAAAATAAAAGAAAGTATGAAAATTCCATTCAATATCAAGCATAGCACAAAGAAAATTAAAAAATAAGCACTTTTATCACAGAAACTTATCAAAGATGTAGAGGGAGAGATGTCTCAGGTGTTGGAGCCATACTTTACCATGGCGCTTGGTCAAGAGCTTATCATGTTACTACCTCTACCCGGGAAGTTGTTCAATATATATATTTTGTGACCAACGGATCGTGTCCGATGCCATCATCCTAACCATGGATTTATGATTAAGTGGATGGCATCTGCGTATATTTTTGAGCTATTCCTCAGGATTTAGCAATTATATAGTTCTGTGCTAGCCAGGATTCGAGTAAACCAACAAAAATGCATACACTCGATATTAGCTCAGTAGAAATTTGGTTATGTTTTTCGAGCATTGACAGCCGATCAGCTTCCAAGGTATCCGAAATTGGAGATAGTTAAGATTAGATAAAAAATGTTCTTTGTGGTTTTTCTAAATTAACAAAAATGATACATCCAGAGCGTCTGAAAGTTTTCACACAAACATGTATACATTTCTCAAACAATCTATAAACGTTAAGAGAGGCCCACTAATAATAAATTTTAGGTGTGTATGTGTTAAAAATTTAATGCGCTTTGGCTCCGTTATTTTTAATAATAGCCAAAAAAAAACCAAATAATATTTTTAGTGTAAAAGTTTTCTACTTTACAACGAAACTGATTTTCTAGCTCTCACCCTTTTGACCCAACTGAACTCTCAAGCCATTCAAAAGTAAAAAGCTGATCACGCCGCAAAGAAAGACTGTTACTTAAATCATGCACGAAATCTCAAGGAGGCAATACATACAGGTTTCTATACTTACAGGTTTTGCAACTGAATGGAGCGTTAATACAAAGTTAATCTTGGTATTACCTAATAGGCAAGTCAGTAAATAAACTTTAGGTATATAAGATTCTAACTTGTGTTTTTTGAAATAGGCTAGAGATTTAAAATATCTTCGAAATAAGCTAGGTTGAAATAATCTATAGGTGTGAGCTTTAAAAATTCTTTATGATTATGGAATTTTTAAATTTGGAATTATTGGACACTCAAATAATAATTTTAAGTGAGCCGTCTATGCACTTTACACTTTATTTCGTGCCGAAAAGTTTCAATTCAAAAAATATATTATAAAATATGTTCTTAATAACACTAATATCTTAGCGATGAACATAACATTTTTATTAATTGCTGTAATTACTATTTTTTATTACATAAATGTTTAAATATTTGAAATTTAGAATAACTATGTCTTTTACATCTTGTACAAAAATAAGTAATTAAACACATTTAATTTTCACCGAGTAATTATAACGTTTTAGTTGTATGATAAATTTATATTTGTTTTTAATTACTATAAAACTGTTGCAACACAAACCGAACAAAAATTTCTTTCATATTAAATTTTATTATATCTCCAGTTGACGATAATTAATAAAATAAAAATACTGCAAATTTTTTGTTTACATTAAATATTCAAACAAATGTCTTCTAATCAGAAAAAACTGATTTAAATTGAAGTGAAAATTTATAATAAAAAAAAAAAGTGAGGATAACAAGTAATTGTGTTAAATGTTAAGAAACCTCACATTTGATTATCAATTCTTGTACTATTTCTAATCATTACCATTCATAAAATTCTCTAACTATGCAGTTCATAAAATTTTGAATACATAAATAATAATAATATGTATTATATCTATGTATTATTGAAATTTTAGATGAACTTGTGATACTTATGCAATTTAAGATAAAAATTTGCTAAAAATGTTGTATGTTTTGAAAAAATAAGCATATTTTGTTTTAATTTTACTACTATGTTAATGGTTTACAAATTGGATCCATTAGACCCAATGGTCTAATTTTGTATTCTATAACTTTTAGAACACCACGAAAATTTAAGGTTGCGCTTATCCAAAATTTTGTTAGTGTCTTCAGTAATTGCTAGCTTTATAAATTTTACAACTAATATATTCTGACATATTCTAGTCATATCGATAAAACAGGTATTTATTATTTCAAATGGGTAAAACATTTATTATCCCAATTAACGACCCTGTTTTATTTCTCGTAAATGTTTAATTCACGTGTAAGTGGTGAAAATGTCTAATTAACATATTGGTTTTTTATGTCAAGATAAGAACCGTATCACTTCTAAAAACTCTCTATGGTTTTTTGAAGGAAAATGCAAAAAATAATTTTGAATATTCAGAAACCTTTGCTCTAATCCTTTTATACCAAATTTTCATACACACAACTTCAGCATGCTATGCCATATGATCTTACTCATAGAATGTCTTGGAACAATTTGTCACTTTTGATTCCTTCACTTCAAGTGAAAAAAAGTTCACTCCTTCACTTCATTTAGAAGTATTTTTATCAAGCCATAGTTTTAGAGCAAAGAAAGCACTTTGGATTCTATCATGTCTCCATATTGCCGTTACGATTTTGTTCTCTGTAAAATTTCATATTCACATCTATACGTCAAACTTTATTTCGCCTACAATGAAATCATCATCATTTTAAATAAGCTTATCGCAATCAATCTCTGGAAAATTCAAACCAATTTTATTAGAATCACTATATAATGAGACTATTCCCTGCTTTGTGACAATTCCCTTTTTATCATTGTGATCCTTCCAACTTTGACGTTATGTTAATTTTGCCTGACTAACTGAGTAGTTTTTTACACCCTTGAATTATCTATCACATTTATATACGAGTAGTTTACATTCAGAAACCGCTTCATAGTCAGTAAAACTTTGAAATATCCAATATCTATAGGTATATTTCTACGCCAGCCGCAAATTGAAAGTTACGAATCAAAATTTTATTATATTTTTAGTTTTATGTTTTAGCATAAATCTTATATTTTATTTATTTCTAAAAGTAATGTAATTTCTAGTATTGTATATTCAAAGTTTCACCGTACTTATTTATATCCCTTATTTTATACAGAAAAAACTAGCCTCAAATATGTGTTTAATCTAAATGTATATATAATACTACTTATAGCCATAGTCGAAAATGCTCTTACAACAATCTACATAGTACACAATTTATACAGAATGCTTATATAAAATTGTAAAAGACTTTGATGTAAAAAATACAATTAATAGTTTGGACTAAAATATGTATTTGCCATCCTCAAATTAAGACATATTGATAGTAAGAATCCCATTGTCCCAACGAGTGTTAGCCTGCCTTTTGCAATCTTTCCAATAACAACCATCTTCATATTTTTAATATCAACCACCCTTCTCCCTTCTTGTTCCATCATATAGGAAACGTTCTCAGTACTCCTCGTAGATTATTGTTCGTCAGTTTTACGCAACGCATGCACAGTCCAATTCGGTGTTTTTAATACTTACATACACTGTAGTTTTAGGTATGTTTTCTGATTTTTTTACCATTTTTATATATATATATATATATATATATATATATATATATATATATATATATATATATATATATATATATATATATATATATATATTAAACAAAGCCCTCCGACGAGTCTGCCTGTCTGTTTTGTAACAAAATGGTTGAACTATAAAGATAAAATGAAGCAAGCACTGAGACTTGAGGCTGAGAACAGGTCGTTGGCTGAATCAATGAAGCTAGAGATGAATTTACCTAGCAAACGGTCCTGCCTTTTGAGCTAAATGACTTCCTAGTTTTCTTACGAGCAAAGCGACCACTTACATCGAAATTCGAATTAAAGCCGAAGATTTATTCTTCCATATTTGTATCTAATGTAAGCGTTCGAAAAAAAGAAACAAAAGTGAAATTAACAATTAAACTAAATCGATTTGGTCCCCGCCGATTATTAAATAAATCTTACTTGTTGTTACTTAACAGTTTAACCACAATATAATATTTGGAATATTCGTTGCTAATAAGATTCGGACTTGCCTTTTATTACTTGTTTAAGAACTTAATAATGATATTATTTCACTGTTTATCGTTTCAAGATTGCCTATTTCTTCGTTGTTATTGGTACAATATTAACTTTTTTAAGTCATGCACGATTTTCTTATCTTCTTAATTCTGTAACACGGTTTGTTTGAAGTATTGATTTCAGTATTTATGCATATCACTTGGTTTTAAATAGTAACTTTAATAATTTAAACGTACTCTTGCCTACGTATGTGTTACAATGAACTAAAATGATGTATTTACTTTGAGTGGTGTTTGTAGTACTCGAGTTTGTAGTACGTCTTTGACAAGCTTGGCTGTGCCTCAAGCTTTACACATGGACTGCATAATACTACTTTACTCAATTTAGGTACAAATATAATTAATAAGCACTAGTAATGATTCAAACAAGAGCTGTGTTAATACAAAAATGACAGATTAAATGGAAACTTTTTGCGATTTGAGTATGGATGGATATTTTGTCAGTTTTATTATATAGTAAAGAATTTTTATATCGCGCCTTAACAATTTCCTATTTCATAAGCAATCGGTATAAATATTTACATTATATTATAAAGTGTTGGGTTTTGATGAGGTTAAATAAATTTAACTCTGTCTGGCGGTGGTTTTGTTGTATATGATGTTTAGAGGCTACTTGCCACTCTACTTCTTATACAATTTATATGAACTTCATACTAAATTTATGATTATTGTGTAGCTCCAACCAAGCAACCTAGTCAGATCATTATGTAATCACAAACTCATTTTTTTTTTTTTGGTATTCTACTTTACCTTATTTTAACTACACAAAGAAACAGAACATGTAAGAAATATGTAGAGGTCACAACTTTCTTTGGTTTAGGTAGTTAATTTTACAACAGTGAATATATTGTAGTGTTCATGAGAATACTTTGTTTGGCGTGATTGAGTGTTCTTTGTAATTTTTTATTTTAAAATTAAGTACTTGAAATTACGACTGGACAAAATAATCACCACCGTCAACCTAACAAAGCAAAGTATTCAAAAATGAATTTCAATATTCTGGAAATTAGGCAATATTTAGGTGCTGCAATAATCTTAGGTATGGATTAAATTATTTATCAAGCTCAACTAAAGATTGATGAAGTGGCACATATTGTTAGAAATTCCTTTAAAACAAGTACATAATACATTAAAATGTCGATTTAAAGTATCATAATTAATAATTCATCAACGCCTTCGGCAAGCATAATATGATATTAATTATTGGGTAGTGATTTGTCACTTATTGGAGTCTTAAATTTAATTTGTATATTCCCAATCGAGTCGATTTTTTTGATTCTTAAATCACTGGTAGTACATCTTATGTTCGCGAGTTAAACACGTAGTAGAAATAAACTTTGAATTCGATTTCTCTTTCTTTTGAATTTCATCTCAAGTTTCGGTAACACGCTTTAGAGTTGCGAATTTGAAAAAAAAAAATGACTGAATATAATTACCCATAAACATTTTATGATATTCATAATTGCATTTCTACAAATTTATATGCGGCTCAAAACAAGTTTTTTATTTACGAAAATTCTGTTCTCTCTTTTAGAGTAAGTATCAAACGTAGCACAATCAGTGAAATGCCGATCAGTTACATTTTAGACGACATATGTTAAGAGGAACATAAATTTAATAATTAAGAGAAAAATTATGATCAACCAATTTATAGGTAATAAATATAATCGTCAAAATATAGTTCTAGGCTACTTCGAAATTAAAAAAAAAAAGAGATGCTCACTCTTTGCTCAAGAGTGCTCCTAAAAAGAGAACATTTAACTTAATAAAAAGTTCATAGATGTAATAGATATACAATACGCTCTTTTAAGCCACATATAAATTTTTAGTGTTGTAAATAATTATTTTTCGAACACAGTGTATATTTTTGATATTATCTTAAAATCTATTATTTATAAAAAATGATTTAAGCAAATTTTTATAATTTTTCCCCATGAAAGTTTAATGGCCGGACGTTATAAAAAACGTACAGAACGAAAAATTCTTTTTTATCTTGTGCACAAGGCCAATACATAATCTGATATCTATTTCAACCTAAAAACCAATCTATTATCGAGAGGTAAACGACACCTTTTTTGGGAATAGGAACATGAATAACCAGTTCAATATGTTTCGTTTCAGTAATAAATATTCGAAACGATTAAACGTCCGTTATCAGAATCACGCGTTCTCTTTTCTATATATTCAGTCAACCATAAAATATACGATCAAATACAAACCAACTACCTTCTCCCCATTCCATTCTATACCATAATGTGTATATCGTAGTAAGCCTTCACAATATTAGAATTATACTATACTCCATAATCCGGATTCGTCTCTCACCGTTTCATTCAACCCTTAACATTTCGTTTAGTTTCACCATAATATGTATATCATATCCTATAATATTGGTTTGGTAAAAAGTTTAGCGTCAATATTTGAATTTCGATACTGTTTGATAAAACGATCAAAAGTAGAAGAGTCATGAGAAGCATTTCTTTATTTATAACATATTTACAACATATTTAAACATATATTGTCAATAATGGATCCAGAATTTCCTCCATGTATAAAATTGGTTTTATAACTGCTATATTCTCAGGCCGGCTTAGCAGTTTATGTTCGGAATACGTTTATGATCGGATATTCTGCGATAAAAATATTTTCTCCATCTCAATCGTATAATTTAATTTAATTTTCTGTAAAAGTATTTTGAATTTTTTTTCGCGATTTTCTGTTTTTTGTTTAAGGCCGTCTTCTGGTCTAGAAAAAAAAAAAATCGATTTTTTTTTTTCATATTTTCATAGTTTAACTATTTAAGAATATGTCTACGAGAGGATTTTCCCAAATTCAAATTATTTTCGGAGAAATAAGTGAAATAACTGCTATTTTTGGAAAAATAAGAAAAATTCCGATATTTCTGCATACAACGATTGGTATGAAGATTATGAAGAATCCTGTACAATAAACCATAAAGGAAGTGCGGGCAAAATGGAAGTTGATGCTATCGTCGAAATGTTCTGTAGATCGGAGGAAAAACACGGCGTAAAATACGTAAAGTATATTGGAGATGGTGATACTAAGACGTTCAAGGGTATACTTGATATAGATCCTTACGATGGTGACCCACTTGTTCAAAAAAAAGAGTGCGTAGGACACGTCCAGAAAAGAATGATTGCGAGGCTACGAAAAGCGAAAAAAGATAATAAAGGGGTTGGTGGAAAAGGTGAAGGCAAATTAACTGATAAAGTCATCAATAAATTGTCTTTATACTATGGCTTAGCGATTCGCCGGCATCCTGATTCTGTTGAAAACATGAGAAATGCAATTTGGGCAACGTACTACCATAATAGTTCTACAAATGAAAACCCACAACATATGTATTGCCCACCTGGTGCGGAGAGTTGGTGTAAGTGGCAAAAAGCTGCATCTGAAGGAACATTAGACGAGTTTGACCACGAAAATCCTCCTCTGTGTGATAAAGTTTTGAAAATTATAAAGCCAATTTACGAGAGTTTATCATCAGAAGAGTTATCGACTCGATGTTTGGGTTCAGAAACTCAAAATAATAATGAGTCTCTAAACACGCTGATATGGACTTTCGCTCCAAAGCTTATCCATGCCGGGTCTCAGATCATTGAAATTGCAACATTTATTGCTGTATGTATTTTTAATGAAGGCTTTATACCGATATTGAAGATAATGACGATTATGGGAGTGAAAATTGGTTCAGAAGCGCATGCATTTGCTATCAGACGAGACAACGCCCGGATTGACCGCTCCGAGATACGAGCATCCAGCGCATCAAAGGAGGCCAGAACTACTCGAATAGAACTCGAATAGATGTATGAAGCAGGAATGGCAGATTTAATAAATGTAAGTTAAAAATATAATTTTATGACTTAGACTGCAACAATTTTACTTTAAACGCGTTTTTCTCAGAACTGTCTTTTTGAATCTGATACCCACGATTTCTCAGGTTCTGTCGAACCGATTTACTTGAAATTTTAAGAGAGTCTTCTTTAGGGACTTGTCTACTTTGTCGGAACTACGGCCATCCTCAAATTCGTTTTTACTATTTTTAACAAATCGAAGAATGTTCAAAAAAGTGGTACAAAATTTTTTTTTTTCATTAGGCAGTCGCCATTTTGTAAAAAAATTTTTTTGTAACTTTTCCGTAGTTCCAGACATTGCGACATTATTGTAGATTGATAATCTTTTTTATATTTTGATTTCAGATTGCTAGGAGAGTTAAAATCGTGGGTATGGTCACGCACCAAATTTTTGAGACGCCCCACTCCATCAGCTAATAACTAACGGAATTTTGAATTTTTTTCCTTTTTTTTTTTGTATGCTTCTAATGTGAATAAATAATGTATAAAAAAATTGATGGAAAAAATATTGCTTGTTTTTTTTTTTACAGCACTTCAAAAATTACCTAAAATTCATGTCTCTAGACCAGAAGACCCCCTTAAGCCTTTTGTAAAACATATATATTAGTTTATATTCACGAACATTTAAATGGCCTATGTAAAAATTATCACGTAAATAGATACCAGATGATACTCGGAGTGTCGTTAGATTGGAATTTAAGAATAATATCAAAAATTTATTTTTCAGACTATATGAGCCTGGTATAATCATAAATATATGTCAAAATAACAGAAAAATATTTAAGCTCCCACGCAAACACGAAACGTAAAAGTGGATATTGATAAAACAGTCTTGCCTTAAAGTAAATAAAATGTATACTTGTGTACCATTTCCGAATATAATAGTTCATGCGTTTACTTTACGATTCCAAGCAAACGTAAGCTGGTTTCACGTGGATTTAAATTTACGTTGACAATTTTAAAATTCATTTAATCTATTTAGGAAGTTTTATAATTAGTAATGAGAACTCTAGGATTTTTCGAATAAATTTCGATTTTTTGCCACAATTTCCTAGATTATATTTTGTATTTTATAAATACGTATTTCGACTACAAAGTAGTCATCATCCGTATGAATTAGCTATTTGTAATTATTCTCTGAGGGGATGTTACTGCGCAATTTATACTTTCCAAAGTATCTATCAAATTGATACGTCAACCAATCAGCATCGATCACGTGTTTAGTGAACACTAAATTAGCAACGAGTAACATCTCCTCAGAGAATCATTACAAATAGCTAATTCATACGGATGATGACTACTTTGTAGTCGAAATAAGTATTTATAAAATACAAAATAATTTGATCTAGGAAGTTTTGGGCAAAAAATCGAAATTTATTATGTAGGAAGGTATATTTTAAAATGATATTTTGTATTATAGATATGTTTTTATTTCACTACTCAAGTAATAAAATACTTTATAAAACCAATATTGTTGATGACATTACAAAAAATAATTTCAATTAATTAAAATAAATTGTGCTTCAATCCGTATCCATACAAACGTTATAATCTCAATGAATTATTTGAGGCGGTTTGGTGATTTGAGTGATTTGAGTACATTTAAATTCTATAACTTTAGAGCCCAATTTTACAGAATTCTATCTGCAATGTAAGAAAAATATTTTGTCTTTAATCTACACCTTTCAAATAACCAGGAAATAAAAATCACGCAATATCGAAACGTTTTATTACAGTTTATACCAAAAAGTTCTTTGTATAGCATATGATTAAAAAACGATACCAGTTAAGCTAGTAGAGCAAAATATTTAAAACTGAATTTCTATATGTGCAAAATTAAGTTAGGTGCTCAAATTTTTAATAATAACGAGTTATTATGATTGAATACTGCCGTAATATCACGCTGCCAGAGTAATGTGATAAAATAACTTTTATAATATAATGTAAGTGCCAGAATGAGGTTATTTTTAGGTGCATTAATAGTGTGCATCCAATAAATCAATTTTATTAAAATTACCAAATAAATACTGCACTATCACAAATGACTGCTCTAAAAAATTCCAAGCTAGAAGTGACGTCAAGAAATAACAGAAAAAAGTATTCAAAATTGAATTAATATATTCTCAAAATTAAGTGCTTTTTAGGTGCTTGTTAGGTGCTGCAAAATTAAAGTAGATGCTAAAATTTTTAGTAAAAAATTTGAGGTTTCAAGATGCACTGCTGCCGTGATATTGCGCTGGTAGAGCAATTCTGAAATAAAAACTATAATAATATAATATAAGTACAAAAATTGGGTGCTTGAAAGTTGCATTTTTGGAGTGGCTTCAATAAATCAATTTAATCGCAATTACCAAAAAAAAAAACCGTGCAACATGCTTGATTCACACTTTTAGATTAGTCAATTTTTTTTGGATATTTTGATTAAATTGATTTTTTATAGGCACACCACAAAAGTACTTAACAAGTATCTAATTCTGGTACTTACATTATATTATAAAATTAATTTGTTCATATTGCTCTATCAGGGTGATATAACGGCAGCAGTTCATCATAATGAGTCAATTTTGTTTATTAAAAATTTGAGCACCTGATTCAATTTAGCAGCACCTAGAAAGCATCTTATTTTGAGTATATTTAAATTGAATTTATAAGCTCTAATAATTTGACTTATATTAAAATACGTATAATGATATACTATCAAAAATTTTAATTTTTTTGGTTTTTTACTATTTTCCACATTTTTTTTTTATACCTAATTTCGAGTATCACTGCTAACATGTGTGTATTTACAGATAGAATTTATATTGGAAAACATCATCAAATGTGTATAACTAATTGAAGTTTAGGGAGATTATCATAAAAGCCCACATTGTTTCAATTACAATCGGCGGGCATTGAATTGTATCGAACAACAACAAAAAATACATTTGTATGTAAAGACCACTTAAACTGTTAGCAAATATATCGTAAATTTTAATTAAATAACTTTTTTTTTTTCAAAATGCTCGCAACAAATTTAATTTGGTTTTAATTCATAACTTTACGTTATGTATAATTGATGCATATCTATTGTATTATATATTTTAACTGTTCAATTCAAAAACATTACTTTTGGTATATCCATTTTCTGGGAAATGATCGTGTATTCTGGCTTGGCATGTTAGAATTTCGCGGAGTTATTTCAAAACGTAATTCAAAAATCAAATAAAACCAATAAAATAACAACTAATTCTGTTTTAAAAATTATAGAAAATAATGTATGAAAACAAGCATAAGAAAAACGTTTTTCATTCTTAAAAATATAATATTAAGAAGCTATAAATATAGTTAAATTTTCTTTATTAATTTCTACATTGGAGGGAACTTTAAAGACTACGGCGTAAATTATGTTTTTAAAACAACTGTCTTTTCCTTTTTCAAAATCGACCTTCCAAAGTAAACTTTTACCAACATTTCCCTATTAAAATCTGAAAATGTAATAAAGCCTAAGTATGAAGTTATTAATTTCATTTTTTAATGTTGGGTACATACAATTCATTTTTTTAATTACCTACCTTCAAAAATCCGGTACTCCCATACAAACCTACAATCACACCTCCTACCCATTAAATTTAAATATAAAAAAACTGAAACGTGTCATTATCTATTGATTCTTCATAGCTGTAATTAAAATTCAAGATTCAAACAACAAATGACGAAGATTTCAGGCAAAGTTCCAAGTCTACACTCTCTGTTAAAGTTGAAATTTCCAAATTTTAGCTTTCTATACCTCTCGCTTGCTTAGCGAATGCGTAAAAGAGGTTTGTTTTATACCTCTTTTCCGAATTCAGCTTTCTAAGCTAAGTAGTTTTGGCAGTGTAATGATAGTCTGGGTAAACGATTTTAAAAGCAAATATTTATGCTTTTAATATTGATATCTTGAATAAATAGACTTATAATATATTGAAATTTGTGAAAGGAGTAATCCAATTTCGAATATATACTTTTTATTGGAAAAATTATTTTTATTATATTGGAAAGAAGAACTAAAAATTTGTACCATTTGAATTTAAAGACAAATTACGTTTTAAAGGATAGGAGTGCGAGAAAATTTTTAGTATATCACAGAATAGTCCGATTTCGATTCTTTGTTTTTGAATTTACTTTTGCGTTATTATTTGACTTGCTCAGGGATTACATGTTTTTAATAATATGGAAAAAAATACATTATTTTAATTTGCGACGTGTACTACAAAACAACAGATTAGTGATTGAATATTTTGGGGTAAATTTATTGTTTTAGTACATGTTTTATGATAATGTATCACCTGAGAGTAACATTATAAAGGATTTCATAAAAAAGGAACCGAATTTTAAAAACATGCAGCAAAAGTTAGAAAAAAATTATTATTGTATGTAAATTTTATATATATACTACTCGTTTTCAGATCGTTGTAAATGATTTTGTTTAAAAAGGGTGGTCCCATTTTCACTAAGCCCACGATCTGAAAACGAGTAGTGGTTCGATATTAGTTCTTATTTTTTTAATGTATTTTTGCACATAACTTTTTATTGAGCACTACATGTAAATATATAAGAAAATCCTAAAATAAATATAATAGAAAATCCTCTTAAATAAAAAACGGTTTTTTAAAATTGTACCTCATTACAGGTTAACATAGAACCTTCTCTAGTTTTCCAAGGTATGCGCTATCTTTTCGAAAATTATAATTTTTAGTTATGAGTGTTGTTTAAAACCACCAAAAATTTATCATTTGCGTGATCTATAATAACTAAAAACATGTTTAAATCCTCTTTCCCTTCTGACTAGAAGGGGTTTTTCTCCACCTAATATCCCATTTAAGATTGATTTGGAATTAATAAAAATATTAGTAAACATACAGTTAAAAAATACATACAGGCAAGCATATTACCTCCATTATTTTTAAAATTGATGTAGGTTAAAACTGGCTATATATTATATTGTTGATTCAATTTAGTATTCATAAAACCAACTCACTGGCAAAATAAAGGCACAAATACGTTCACGCATTTGACTAACAAGACTGGAGAATGTGGGCTCGAATCCTACTATCGGATGTTTCATAAATTATATTTTAAAAAAAGGGACAAAGATAATAATATAATATAGGAAACAAAGATGTAAATAATAACAATATAATTGTCATTTTGTGCTAGATTGCATCTTTACTTCGGGTGATGGAATGTTCTAAAAGCAGGTACAGAGGACCAAATGATCTAGGTAGAAACGACACGGTAGCGGTTCTCTAGTATTCAATAAAATTTTTCGAAAACAATTGTAATATTTAACTATAATAATATTGAAATATAAATTATTTTAAGAATACAATAAAATCTGATTCAATCCAATATAGCACAATTAGTGTTAAAATAATGACACAAAATTTTATTTCAAATAAAAAAAACAAACCTCTACTTGGAAATAAAATGAACGGAAAAGTTTTTATTTTTATTTTGTTTTTTCAATACTCGCTTTTTGGGCATATTAAAGGTATTTATATATACATTTATATACAATTGATAGATAAAGTTGCGAAGGTGGTTAGTGAGTGTGAGTCCTGTGGGTAGGTTACGGATTATGCAAATGTGGTTCTATCTCATCTGAAGTGAAACGGAAGAAGTCTCGTAACAGGATGAACACAGATGAAGCAACATTCACTATTATTACCTATGCATACACACTATGGCAATGTTAGTAAGTAATAACAACACCATTTGCATTTAGTATTCAATGCGACAGTGAAAAACTAATATACATATAAAAAAAGAAATTATACAGGGCGATTAATTGAAAACCGACTCGATTGTTTTAACCAGGTTCAATCTTCAACTGAAATATAATAGAAATAATAATAATTATTTATTTACCAAATAAAAATATACAAACTTTTACATGAAAACACGTCAAAAAATAAACCACTCAACCAATCGCAACATTTAAAAATTCGACTACACTAAAGTCACATCATTTTCACGAACAATCATTACTTTCAAACTATAGAACAGCTATTTATAAATTTGTGGTAAAAAAACAGTGGAGAAGGAGAAGGTTTTCATTTGACATTTGGTGAAAAGTAGTTTTTTTAGTTTGGTGAAAAGCCTTGACATTGTCAAGGCTTTCATTGTCGAAGTTTCAATTCAGTGTTTCATTGTCGAAGTGTCAATTTATTTGGCTAATCCAGTTGACACTTTAAAATTTAACTAATTAGACGAAAGGAAGTATTTAAAGCCAGCATTTCCAGCGTTTTATAAACAAGCACGAGTTAATTTGAATGTTGTAGGTACTAGTGTACCTTGCAAAAGGCTGTTTTCCACAGCTGACGTAGCAGTCACTGCTTCCAGAAATGGCCTAACAGGCAAACATTTGGAAAAATTAATATTTTTTCGGAAGCGTTACAAAAATTGACTTTTTTCATAAATTTTAATAATAATTCCGTACTTATAAAATAAATAAAACCAATACTTTTTTGGGTTTTTACTCTAAATTTTCCAAAAACTATTCGATACGAGTATGTATCGATACTTTTCAATTGATACCGAGTATGAATCAATACTTGATGACCGATACAGTATCGAGTAAAAGTATCGATACCTCAATGGTATCGTTTCATCCTTATTAATAGGCACATATTAATTATACAAAATAACATGTACAATTTGAATTAATTTGTCGCAGAAGACGTAAATAAAGATGCTTCATTTTTAAAGTGCATTCTCTTCCTACAATGTAAAACTGTTCATGTTTTGGCATCAATATATAATTACAAAAGTAGAAAAGGTCACAACAAAGTATGACCGGGTGTCCTAGCTGTCTATAAAATTGGTACCTACTAAAAATCTTGCCAAAATTTTGAATTAATCATTTTTACATAACTTTAATTACATTTCGCTATGTAGAGAGACTTATTGTGTTGCTGGTTCTCTGTGAAAAATATGCGATTTTCTTTCAAATCTGTAAACTACAATAAAGAATAAAAAAGAACCTGTTCTCCTTAAAACAATTAATCATCTCGAAAAAGGTTTATAATAAATAATCTATTGAATCTGTTTTTGTTTATATTATTTTCAGTAATGATGATTCACAAATTTTTTCCAAATGTGTATTACTAAAAGTTTTTGAACACAATAAGATCAAACTAAAGGGCTGCAGTGGACAAAAATATTTGTTTTGTAGGTACATTTGTGATTCTTCATTTAATAGTAATTTTTATTATTTGCTTTTGTACTTTATGATCTTTAATAAATCTGAAACAAAGGTGCATATTATATTCAATTATTGTTCACGTTTTATAACAAGATAACCCCGAATAATCCAAAAAGCTAAGTGTATGTTAAAACAGGCAAATATCTTTAAAATCTAATTCTTTGTTTATTTAATAATGCATTACATTTTCATAGGGTATACAAATATATTTTGTCTACGATATAACACCATTTTTATTTAATAATCAACAAAAAAGGCTTTTAACTACTATAGTTTTTATTTTTAGTAATCATAGACATAAAAAATATTTTTACTACTATTTAATCATTAGAATATAGACATATAAAAAATTTTGTAGTCTATGGATATGGAGTTTAGTGAATATCATATAAGTTTGTTTTAAATGGAAGGATTTCCAATGAAAATTTATTATATTTATAAAACTATTTCTTTTTATTTGATCGTAGAATATATACCATATAATATACATACGTATATTTTTTGTAAAATATTTTTAATCTAATTTTTTTCTATTTATTGTCACCATTTACAGATCCATTTAAACATTTAATGAATATTGTGTAATAAATTTTGTTTATTACCTCAATATACAATCTACATGTTGTCATAAAACAATGATTCTATATTTTCACAGCGATGTTTTACATTTTTAGAGAGTTAGAAGGTTAGGGATATATTTTATAATAGAAGTTTGTTTGACGAGCAGTATGCTTACACAGTAATCCAATTTTGAATTTTGTGTTATTATCGTACTCTTGAAGTTTCGTTATGTGAGGTTTTTTTTTCATATAAAAATATAAAAAATTCTGTAAAATCTGTTACTGATCAGTAAAATCTTAAAATTAAGTAATATTCCGACTTTTTGACTTCATTCTTATTAGTATTTATTGATTATTTATACTCGACACATGTAGAATATGTCACAGTTTATTGGCTTTAGTCTAAAATTTGTAACACTTGAAAATATTGAATATATGCACAAAATTTTGGTATATGTGTGCATGTTCAGCGGATACAACGTACTGAAATTTTGGTATAGTATTTTAGACGTAAAAAGTGATCTAGTATGTTAAAGTTCGTGAAATAGTAAAATCGCTGCATTGGATCCGATGAATCCATGACCGAAAAGTTAAGCCATAAAATAAAATTAAAAAACAACGAGTGTATTTACAAAACAAACAATTGTGGTTGAAAATATTTCTTTTCGAATGCCACGGTACATTTGCATAGATATATTATTATTTTAGATAGTTAATATTTTAGATAAACAAAATTAATTCTGATAAATAACACAAAAATCGGTTATTTAATATTTTTAAATAAGTACACAAATTCAACCCTTTTTAGTATACATATTATATATGATTTTAGTGCATGGTCTACGTATTGGTGCTAATGATTAAAAATATTTCAAATACTGATACTCAACCATCCGTCAAGTATATTCACATGATCTAAAAAATAATACATTTCTTAAAAAAAACATTAACACAAATCAAGTTTTAGATTATGACATAATTATTGTCATCCACAAAATAAAACACAACAATTTTTGGGTTTAAATTAATTAAATTCAAATTACTTTAATTTTTCCCTCTGAATGAAGAAGACAATAAGATATTATTAGAAAAGTAGTACATTGTATTGAAAACGATTTTTCAAATTTTAATTGGACATTAACTCAGCGAGTCAGTCCAAACATGCTGTCTATACCAGTTACAAGTTCGGTGCGTACGGTGAAGTTTAAAGTCCAATCATTATCTTATAGATATTGGTCACGTCGCCCAGATTAAAAATCCCGTCACTCATCTTTGAATGATAAAAAGCCAGGCTTCCGTGAAAAATGCAGACTACACTTCCCCTTTATGTGACGTGATATCGTAGCACGTAATTCTACATAAAATGGCCTCTGACCAGAGTCTTGTTATTTTAGGTCACCTTGTATAGAAAAAATAAGAGTATATTGGAAGATTAATTTTATAATAAAAAAGATACTCTGTACCTACAATTTCGTCATCATCAAAAAAGGCTTATGTTACAAAAAAAAAGGATGTAGGTTTTTTTTTTGTAACTAACATAAAGATAAACTACGTCCATAAATCAATGAGTTTAATCATAATGATACCGTATCAATCTTGGACAATCACCATTCAGTAACATACTAGTCAGTAGTCAGTCCATTTTGAATGTGCTATTTAAAAATCTTTCATACAATAAATTCTTTTCTACGAAGATAATCTGTATTTTAACCTTCATATGCATCTGGCACATAAACGTTTAAAAAAAATATATATTGTTTTCTTGGGCTAAATGGGGCTTGACGGATTCAGTTGAAGTTTGAAATTAAACGAAAATAATTATGCAAATTTTTCGATTTCGATGGAATGAATTTCAATTAAGATAAACGACTAATTCAATACTATATCGCGTACGAACTTTCAGAATTTCTACAAAATTGAATCAATTATCAAAAATAAAGCTATTTTCTTAGCAACGGTTTTACCGATTAAGTAGAAATTTGGATATAAGGTGCATAAATGGACTTCCTTTGTTTCAGTTACACACATTTTTCTGTGGCATTTCATTTTTTGTGTTTTTTTCGAAAAGCTCGTTTCTGAAAATAAATAAATAATGATTTGTTCATTAATAATTTTTAATAGTTATATAATAAAAAACGATTTATTTAAAAATAAAAATTAAATAGTTTCGGAATATTCAACTACTAGTTCTCATTCAATTTCATATAAGTGAATTGAAGTATTAACTTTCATGAAACTTTGAAACTTTTACCACTAAAGTGGCTGACATTGATTTTAAGAAAGATTAAATAGCCATAATAACAATATTAAGAAATTAGAAAATACTGATGTTAAGGAAAAATATTTTGAAACGATTTTACAAAATTTTCCAGTTTTATTATCCACATTAAAATTAAAAAGATATTTACTAAAATAAAATTATAATTTATTTCATTCAAACATCTTGATTGAAACACCTGTCACATCTATCTAAGAATAATGACGTCATAATGTATTAAATATTACCCGCGAAGAGTGATAGCATATATAATATTTCTCTTTTCTCTGCTATTGATAATACTAATCGAGTGATACTATTGAGATTCAATAAGTACAAAATGTAGGAATTCAGTTCTTGTGAATGAATCTTTTGTTGTTGAATTTCTAATGTCTTATACTAAAAAGTTTGATAAAACAACTTATTTAAGTCATAAAATGCCCTACAAATTTTTTTCGAAAAGTGACTACTTTTTGATTTAGTTGCAATTAAGAATGCCGATTTCACACTAAAAACTATAAGATTTGAATATTTTTCATGAATATTTCGAATATCTTATATTATAACTATGAGTGTTTTTGTGGTTAATTCATTTTAAATAGAAAACAATTCAATAAATTACTATAAAACTTAGTTTTTTGTTGAATTAATGTTTTATGTCGAAATAGTAGACGTTTACTTATATTTTAGAGAAATATTTCAAAATCTATTATCATGCCTATTATCAAACAGTACATGGATGTGACACGAATATTTGGGATCATCTAAAAGAAGATGTTTTTTTTTTCAAGTGTTTCTTTCTTTATTTTTATAATCCATATAAATGTTATGTTTTAGTATGCGATCTACTTTTTTTTTATGAGTTCATTAGTTTACTTCAATTATACTTCATTCGTGTGTACTTTTTACTGAATACTCTAAGATTAGGTTTGTCCAATATACCTATAGTTTTAACGTTATTACGTATTTATTTACTCTGTAAGAGAAAAATTATTGAATTAAGATTACTTCACTTCACTTTATTTTATTTTTTTTTTTTTTTTTATGTTGTCAAGACGAGTGATTTCATTTAATGATATGAAATAAATATTTTGCAATCGATTGATGTGAGATGCACGATTTTTATCTTAATATTAAGATAGTTCACGTTGAAATTTATTTTCATTTCAGAAACGACTTCATGAAAATAATGGCGTTTCCGTTTAAATTAACTTCATAAACAAGTGCTAATATGACTGATTATTGTAACTGTTTTTAATTATTTTGGTATCTGACATATTTCAGATTATAAATTTTTGAGTTGTTTATGGTAATTAAAATTTATAAAATACGCTAAGTACATAGTTTGCTTTATAAAAATTTGTGATGTGTATAAAACCTCTGGATGTCCAGAAACTAAGGGATTAAACTGTAGAGTAAGACCCTCTTTGAATACAACAATAACTACATTGTAAAATTTGTCTTCTAAGCTCCACTTTTTAAAAAGAAACACTAATTTTCAATTTTTTAGGGTCAATCACGTTATGATATCTTATACTTCGTGAAATACCTCTGTAACTTCCATTTGGTTTCAGGTATAACTAATGTAATACATCGTTGCAGAGTTGATAAAATTTCGTACCCAATAAATGATACATTTAAAGAAAAGTTATTGTTTGCAATGTTTTTAATGAAATGGGACAATATTCAAAAAAGGGAAATGTAATTGAGAAGTTTTTAAAATATTTTGATATAGGTGTTCATAGAATCATTAAGTTCATTTACTTTTGCTTTTTTCAATAGAACACAAAAACGAAAAGAGATTGCGAGATGAAATTTTGGTGAATTCTTGACTTAAAAAGTTAGTATAAGTTCATGAATGTGCAAATGCGGTTTATTAGGTAAAAACGTTACAAATCTAACTTTTATAACGTACAAAAAGAAAAAAAATTAAAAAAAAAAAACTGCTTGTTCTTTCTAAACAAACACGTTGTTTAGAACATTATTTTATTTATTTACTATTTTATTATGCTAATAATTATAAATAGTTCACGTATTGATTTTCAACCATAAGTCGATTCTCTAAATAATTAACACTTTTAGTTTTTGTTTTTGTTTTGTTTTTTTTTTTTTTTTTGTATTTAAAAAATTATTATCTAGTTTATTCTCAACTTCCTTATATGGGAAGTTATGGAATGGAGTCTCCAAAAAAACAAAATTTTTTATAAATATATGTCGTTAAAAATATACAATGTTTATGCTTCTCCTTTATCAACTACCTTAAAAATGAAAGATAAATACTTTTCAATCGATGAATGCTTTGTGTATCCAGTATATTAATAAAGACAGAACAGAACGTATTTATTTTTCTCTTTGAATATATTTTTATACCATCAACTCATTAATTCTTATTGGAAAAGTAATTGTTTTTTATTTGAATAAATTTTATTTGAAATTTTTTGTGCCGTATGGTTAATTTAAGTAAAAAGTATCATAATAATAAATAAAATGATTTAAAGCTTACCCGAATGGAAACATTTATATGTTTACTTCAAAATTATTTCTTATATCAATACTCATATTATACGAATATAAATATTATTTAATATACTTTTCTGTCAAAGAATTATCCAATTACTAAATAAAGAAAAAAATATTTGTAAGTATTTCTTATAAAGCATTCAAGTCAGAAACATACATTTGTTTTATGTTTTAATTTTAAGTATTGAACAGATTAGAATCTTAAAAAAAAATTTTTTTATGCTTTAAAAAATAATGGTACATTTTATTTTATTATTTTTGTTTTCTTGTGGCTATTTGACTATTGTTTAATCTTATTCATCAATTAAATTCGGTAATGTTGATATCTTAAATTTACTCAACAAACAGATATTGTAAATATAATATGTTTATTTGCCTAAGATTCAAGATAAACCAAAATATTGAACATTTTTCAATAAATATGTGCAGCTGCACTCGAGACTGTATACTAAATGAAAATATATCGAGTATAATACTATATTCACTCACGCGTTATCAAAAATCGCTCAAAATATATGTATAATACGAATATAAGTTAAAACATTAATATAAAAATATCTGCTACGATCTGTATCAGGAATTATTTTAAACTATTATAACTGACGAGTTTGTGACTGCAATAAAACTAGCACCATCTATGTGTTAGGCCCGGGACTTTTCAGTCCATGTATTGTTATATTATAAACAGAATTATTTGTATAGATTAATATCTGGGAAAATACTTAGTTAAAAGAAAATATTTGGTGCTATTTTAGGGAAAATAGTAAAAGCCGGAAAATTACTATAATAATGTGCCATGACGACAGTACAGCAGTATACTATTCTGATCATTATTATTTTGAGGTTATTTACAGCTTATATCTTACGTTTAAGTTTGAAAATGACATACTATGTGCAATATACTGATAAAACCCGTGCCCTGTGTAAAGAACTTGGACAATTACCGACGGGGAGTAAAGTATAGATATCAATTTAAACAGAAATATTTACCCCAATAGGAATAAAATTTTTCCTCGAATATTATTTCTTTAATGAAATATATAAAAAAAACTGAGATTATTTACGATAGAAAGAACTTTTTTTCTAGATATTTTAAGAGGATATTTAATTTAGTTTTTTGTGACATTTTTATGATTGTTTTGCTTGTTTTATAAAAACTTAAAAATAATATAACTAAAAAAATATTTGCTAGTAATGAAATGTAAACAAATAAGATACATTGAAAGTCGTTTCACAAAAAAAAAAAAAAATAAATAACCTAAAAGAAACCTAGCGCATGAAAATATGAAAAAGTACTCTCGAAGTGGAAAACATTTTTATAATACGTATTTGAAAAATAACAGAATCTTCTACGTCTTAAATATTATACCACATTTTCTTTTACCTCCGTGAACTTATTAATATAGACGTGCAGTGAAGTTTTATCTCTTCTTTTTTAAGGTGACGAAAAGTCAAATAAATCTTGGTTGTTTCGCTTTTTAATACTCGCCAATTCTGCTTATTTTTTCTATTAGTTTTTATTATAATATTTTTTAGACGTAATGGTTTCTGAAAGTCTACTTTAAGAAGCCAAATTCTACTTAAATCTATAATAAATTTATACTTAGATCCTTAAATAATAAAATTGTATTCTTTAAGGGAGCGAAAGTAAAAGCTGAATACAATTTTTCATTTGCTGATATATATATTTCTGGTGTTAAGTCCCTCCAAGTACATTGATTTTAATTCATTCCCAGTTATATCGATGGGTATCTGTAGTATTGTGTTCATTTACAAAAATACTAAGCTTATCTTTATTACCGCCGTGAGTTTTACGTGGATAGGTCTATTTATTCGGATATTTGGGTAATTGGAAGAAAAAAAGGAATTAATATTTCAAATGGAGTTTAATTCCAACACAGTTTACTAAACATGTTGATAATACCAAAACTATGAAATAATTTAAATTCATACGAATGTTAAATCAAGCACTTTGTTTTTGTAAAGTTTTAAACACTAGTAGAGTTGTTCAAGATGGTTCTATCTGACATAAATTTTTCTCTATTCATCTATTTTACAATTACATTTCGATAAATCGTGAACCGCGCATATGATTTTATCAAATTTATATACAAATGAGTTACAAAGACTTAAAACTGCTTAAATTTAGTTAAAACTCGTAAGAGAAAATTGACAAATATTAAAGTCATCTTACTCCAATAGAACATTTCATGCGCCTTAAATCTATAATATGCAAATTTCTACCTCTAATGCAAATTTCAACTGAATTGGTCACAGTTCCGAAGATGTAGGTAGCTATTTAAGTAATATATCCGATAATCAGTATTTTCTGTCAATTATATATCAGGAACGATTCATTTAATTTGTTTAATTTGTAGTATGCGTAATATCGGTTCACTTTTAAATGTTTTTAAAATCCACTATTCAAAAAAATCGTTATTAAGAAAAAAGACAAAAAAAATCGAAACAGGAAATCGGAATAAAAATAAAATCATCTTATTGCCAAAAAAATTAAAGTAAATTCTTTAATTTAGAAAATCTTTTTTTTTTTAAATACTGTTGTTTATTAAAGCGTGTATAAGTTCAATATCTAAGATTGGAAGTGTATTTTAAGTATTTTGTTGCCCGACGTACATATCAAATGGGAGTTATTTTATGTACACAGAGGTGTGTGGCGTTCACGTCAAAAATTTTTATTTTTTTATCAACACGTTCTATGTAACAGTCGCCTTTATCACAGTCATCAAACGAAACGAGAGAAACGAAACTTTGTACAAATAAAACTGGATTTTACACTCAATAAATGAATAAAAGTGCCGAAAGCATTTACAAATATCTTTTACTTAAATTGTAAAAGTACCGGATGTTCAATTAGAATTGAAAAATAATCCTTAAATATTAGATTATGGTATTACTATTGTTATTTTTTCAGGAATAGATCTGACTTTTAATTGTTTTGTTATTACTTGAACCTATTAGAACCTTTTTAAACCAATACATTTCCGTTTTTAACATTTTTTTAATCAATTATCGAAAATATTTTATCAATTTCTGTTTCAATAAGCACCTTATTTAAAGATATCAATCAACTTTAATATTTTCATAGCTTATTTGGGGCATTCATAAATTGTAAAATTCCCACCAGCGCTTTGGCTGTATGATATGATAGAACATTTTTTTAAATTGTTCAAAACTATTTTTTGATACTAACTTAATAGGTGAAGAGGCTATGGAAATATAAGGCACCTGATCGGTCGGTATAATGGAATAACTTTATGGAAAAATATATTATACAATGTACATAGTAGAAATACATTTTAAGGGTCTAGGATGTTAAAAAACCCAACAGCCAACAGTAATTTAAAGACGATGACTAACATTTAAAAAAAATGGAGAATTAAAACAATTGCTTAGGACAACTATTTATAAAAAAAAGTGGTATCAAGTTGTTTCTCAAAATAATTTGTTTAATTTCTTTGTTAAAAGTTTGGTAAGATGGTAAAAATTTTTATATAGATTGGATTTTGTAACAACATAGAGACTAAAAGTCTTACTACATACCTTACTACAATATAAATATTAACTTTTCGAATAAATTAAATATTTTAACCGATCTAGTTCATTTTAACATGATAGGCTTTTGCCCATTTATTATAGATTAAACAAATTGTCATATATAAAACCAAAACTTTAGTATTTTATTTAAATCTAAATAACACAAATTATCTTTAAGCGTATGAAATGATTCAGTAAAGTGCGAACATATTATTAAGAAAATTTTGGACCGGTTAAACTAACATTGTAAGACTTTTTCGAATAGAAATAAGTATCTAGATAATTAAAGTATAAAATAATCTACTGATATTATAATGAATCCACCAGGGGGTAAATGAATCTCACAATGAAAGGGGATTTAACAAACTTCAACAATCGCCTAAAAAATGTCTACGTTTGGATTGTAATCTATTATAAAAGTAATTAATTATGAATGACTAATATTCAATTTTTTCCTCTGCCAATGCTTTTTCTGTAATTTGAGTTGACAACTTAGTTTTCTTGTATGTGGTATTCCAAAAAAAAAAAAAAAAATAATAATAAGAGCATTTTTTCAATTTTGCTATACATTTTTCATTATTATATTTTTTTATAATATTCTTGATGATGCTACAAAAAAAAAATAATATCTGATGAAGCATTGGAAACTATTACAGTGGAACCGCTAGTTTATGTTCTCCTCATGTCAGCAGCTCTCTAGCTTAATAAATTTGTGAGGAAAATAAGATAATCTGCAAAATGATAGAGAATCCAGGTATCAATTTAGACTGAGGTTATACTAGCCTTTAATTCGAACAACAATCGCCAATTCAAAAGAATTGTACACTTCTATTTTATACATTAATAAGTAAATAGTATAAAAGCTTTTAATACGGCAATAGTCTATTAAACAAAGATCCCAAACTTTCTAACTCAAAATATATGCATCGGCGTTATGAAACAGGCTTTATTAGAGACTATATTATAATAACTAAAATTTTATATAATCACATCTGTTCAGACACCTTAAAAATCGTATCACCAAGGGAATTATATATCTTTAATGAGTAACAAGTAGTGAGAACGAAACGCTATATGCGTTGTTTGTTCTTGTGGAAAATCACACCTTCCCGAAAACACTTTCAGAATTATATGATAAAAGGTACTGCACCAAGCACTTTTGGTTTGTTATCTAAACCGCTTAGAAAATGTATTTTTTTAGTTTTATTGATACCGTGGTGTTGTGTACTATTCGGTGATTTACTGTATCCATCACTCAGTGAACCCAGAATAAACATTTCGATGGGTAATATAATGCATATCTTATACAAATAAAATATATAGATATCTTATAAAAATTATTGTTCAAGTGAATACACAAATAGAATGTCAAAACTAATGAGTTTTTAAAAGTATTATTATACAACTACGGAAGTAAAATTGATGCAAATAAAAATTACTGAACAGTTGGACAGTTTACCCTATTTGAAAAAGTGCGTTTTGCATGGTACAATTTAATAAAATATGGATCAATCTCACATATATACTTCAATTACTTAAATAGGTGTATAAACGTTTGAAAAAGTAATCACAATCATACCCATATGTGCTTATAGGTGTAATAATACTACCATTAATTTTGAGAAACCATAAATGTGTTTTGGTATATTCCTAAGAAAGCTTCATTCACTATGATTGCAACATTATATATAAAAGCTCTTATGTTAAAGACAGAATATAAACATCTTTTTAAACATTGATGAAATTTATTTACACATCCTCACCCATATTACAACACACCATCGAAATAAAATGGGAATATTTATTTATTTTTTACTTTTTTTGTGTAAAATGTAAATATCTTATTTTATACATGATTATACTGAGTGAGTAAGTAAGTATTAATCTGATCTTAAGTTTTCTATGAGCATCGTGCATCAAAAAGTTTTCATTCGTTTCCATGGTTACGAAATACTAGTTTATCAACAACTGATATAAAAGTCTGTGAATCGTGTATGAATTAACGTAGGAAATTTCTCAAAATTCATTAACAAATGTAAATGAATATTTATATTTGTAATTAAAAATAATTACGAATGCAGTTTATTCAATCATTCTTACAGTTTTCATTTAAATTAATTAAGTTTAATTTTTTGTTTTTTTGTAATTATTCAATAATTTTTGTTTACAAGCAAAAATTGGAACAACAAATTATATTTTCAGAAATGTAAATGTTAGAAATTTGAGACACTCGTAGCGCATTAATCGATAAAGTAGTCCCTTCAATACTATAGACGGTACGGATAATTGCACAATTCTGACTAAAAGATTTTTAAATTTATATTATTTTAAAAAAAAGTCCATAAATTAAAAAAAGCCTGTTTCTTATTATAAAAACTAATTTATAAATATTCGGTTATTCTTATGCATAACAATCCGAGTTCATGATATTTACCAGCGCTAATCTCCAAAATCGCTAATAGGGCAAAGGATTACACACTTAA
The DNA here is from genome assembly GCA_020423425.1 of Chrysopa pallens. Lineage (NCBI taxonomy): Eukaryota > Metazoa > Arthropoda > Insecta > Neuroptera > Chrysopidae > Chrysopa > Chrysopa pallens. The sequence goes on along the minus strand of CM035591.1, from coordinate 14,477,252 downwards.
GGATTATTGATAGGATAATTGGTTGTAATTCTTTTATAAGTTTTATAAGATATTGTAATCCAATAATGTTAACAACTTGGGGAATTTTCCTTTAAACATAGTCGTTTTTCACATTTTTCACAGAAAAGACATGTTCTAATGAATATTCTAAAGCAAAGTATAAGTAGAGGTCTCCAGAATATATATTAATTACACCCTATAAATTTTCGCTCAATTAAAAGCTTGAATTAACATTTTAAAAGTCAATAATCAAGAATTATATTAAAATTTTGTAATTGCAGTTAAATTTTATAAGCGTTAAAGAATGTAGAATTTATAATATAATTTATGATTGCAATATAGTAAGTATATTCTATCAACATGCCTGCCGTTGTTATTATTTTATTTGTCCCTCAAACTAGGATTAAAAAATGTATCAAAAAAATAAAATATTTAAAATAAAATAACTGTAATTACATATAAAAAATTTCGACAATTGACTGTAAATATTTTATATTGAATTTTCCTTCCAATATTTTTCCAAAATCATTTTATTCCAGGGAAATTATATTATTTAACAGTTAATAGTTAATTCATTTGAATAAAATTTAAAATGCACGTAAGCGATCTATCGATCATAATGACGGCATTCGTGTATCTATAAATCAACCTTTTTTTTACTCTTCTGTCACACAACGACAATAAAACTAATATTTGCCACAGTTTAAAAGTTCTAAATAACAATTAAATTGTTAAATAATAAAATTGTTTTAATTTCTATAACAATAATATGTCCAAGTTTATTCGATCCATTTAGCCTGTAAATTTATTGAGTCAATTTAAATAGCAAATTTTTCATATTATTCTTATTTAAAAACAAACTAAAATCTTGACAATATACATAACTTTAATAGCAAGTTTACACTTATAAAGAAGACATCTGAAATCTTCCACGAATATATTATTATACAACAAATATACTTAAAGCAATGAGAAACAAAATGAGAATATCTTTATATAAATACACTTTTAACTTGAATTATTTATCATTCGCATTAACCTTTGACACTTATTTTACCTCTAGACGACCGACGAATACATTTACTACTCAGTTTCATCGTGTGTAAGCAGGTAACAAACCTAGGTATGGTAACTCTGTGTACCCACAAAATTTACATATATAGATACTTTATATTTATCTGATAAAATATTTTTTAAGAGGGTCGTTTTCGTTATCGGTATTGCCGTTGTTCGATGGTGATATTCTGTTTTTCACACATATAGATAGTATTCATCCATCCACACTTATTATATCTAATGGGGATTGGGATTGAATTGTATGCGAAATGTTTAAATTCTGAAACTTTAATTTACATAAAGTTTTGAAAATATTTAGAGAACTGAGAATGATGGCTTGTGGGAAACAGGCCTTCACGTCAACACGTGTTATATTTTTGTAGTTGATTATTTTCGAATTTTCAAATATATTAAGAGTTACCAAAAAAAATTACACATAATTTGTTGAGCATAAAATTTTTCATAAACTTTATTTAAATAATTTTTGGATATAACCGAAAATAACAAGATTAACAGAGTAAATAAGCCGGGCAAAACGTTGGCATGTGGAAAAGTGGTGGGGCAGCTCCGGTTTTAAAGTTCTTGTTTGACATGTTTCTTAGACCTTCAGAAACATTCATCACTGCAGAAATTAGCCGGACTAATGAAACATTCGTTTAAGAAACACTAAAATTGGATAAAATACAGTTTGCTGAGAGCACAAAACACACTCATCAACTTTTTTGTGTGATTTGAATGAATAATAGTATCAGGTCTGTTTGGAAAATATCACAGTTCTTTAGAATTTAAGATTCAAAATAATTTAAATTGCTTAATTATATATTACATTAATATTGGATGAGCTGCCGTAGAAGTACAAAAATCGTATATTATATACATATATATATATATATATATATGTATATAATATATTATATATATATATATATAAGAGACTTTGATGCTCATATATGTATATATATATATATATATATATATATATATATATATATATATATATATATATGTCATTGATAATATACTAATTTACTGGTTTAAATAAACTATATGTACTTTCCTTTTATCTCCCGTTTTAGTATAATTTAATTACCAGAATTGAAAATACCTATGAAAAATTTTTTGAAATACAAGATACCAATACATTTCGAAATAGACCAGACACTTTTAAACAAAGCAAATAAAATACAGAAGGATTTTTTTAAAGTACTTTTATTAAAATAATATATATATATTTTTTAAAACAGGAGATAAAAGGAAAGTACATATAGTTTATTTAAACGAGTAAATTAGTATATTATCTAAAAAAATTTTGCTAAACTATGTCTCTTCTGAACGGATGTAAATTTGTGTTTCCAAATTGGAGATTCCTTTTTCAAAGTTGGTTTTCAACGTTTGTTTGAAAATGGTGATAGATAAGGTCAAGCGATTGTCAGTGTTTTTTCCTGTTTTCTCCAGCAAAGACTAATTTATATATTCTGGATTCTCTATAGTTCAAAACTTACTTTCAATAGACATTTTTAATTCTTTCTCAATATTTAACGAATACTATGTAAAAAGTGGTCATAAAAGATTCCTATAAACTCATTTGAAACTTTATTTATACCATTATTTGTTTCATACAGCATTGATTATTAAGTTTTGATAAAAATTCGATTTGAATAATGTCATACAATGGATAATATATCGGGTTTTTTGTTTGTTTATAGAAATCTATAGACAAGACAATTCAAGTGGTATATATACGAATACTATCGCATATCGATCTTATTCTTTTGAACTGTGATTTAAACAATATCCAATATGTATGAAGTAATCTCTGACAACAGTTTATAACTATATTCAGTGCTTTCTAAAATTTACGGAGAAAATCAGAGTTAAGTAGCGTTTATTGTACTGGCGTTTAAAATGGAATAAAAACAATAAATCAACAACGCATTATAAAATTAATTTGAATAATTCCTATAAGATCAAGTTTTATGTTATCTATCTTGATCATCATTCCGCTCAAGAAACATCTTAAAAGCCTCTCAATTTTTAATACATCTCAACAATTTGTATAGAATTATTGGATATTTTCGTAATTTGTGTACAAATTATTATTATTATTATTATGTTTACATTTATTAAATGGATTTTCTTCACAGGTGGTTTTCATTTTCAATTTTCATTTATCCAAGGTCGGATGACGAAATCTGAGGAAAATCGACTTCAAATAAAATAGGGCGACTTTAGTTATATAAGGCATATCAATATTTTTTCTCGAGATAATTGAGACGAAAAATTTCCAGCGCACAAACATACGCATACACACATGTCTTTTAAAACGTTAAATTTGGGTTCTAGTGACTTTGAAACGTGAGGATATATAAAATGTGGGATTCACAAAATTGGGCTCATTACAAGTATCTTCCAAAATAAAAATTTGTTCCAATCTTCATACAAGAAACGAAAGACAATATAGGAAAATATTAATGACAGGAATTATTTATAGGTCAACCTTATCAGACCGGAAAATTTTAAACAAGTCTTTTTTTATTAGATTTGTTTAATCTTTTGCAAATAATTAGAAAAACCTTAGAAGAGTTTTCCAATAAAAATTAAAAAGAAAAATAATTCTTAATCTTCTTTTAGGAAAAAATGTTTATCAAGACTTTCGTTTTTCTGATGAAATAATGATAATTATTACTTGAATAACTTCGCAATTGTAACATTTGCCATCATATTATAACAAAGTATAAAATTTATTTTGATATATAAAATCATCCACAATTTAAAATAATTGAATCTATGTTTATCAAATCACTGTCATATTGGATTTATTTTTTAAATCAAATCGATATTTTTTTCAATATTACAATAATAATTTAGAATTAGTGGCAGGAAGAAACATAAATTATAATAAAATGAATCAAAAACAAAATAAAAATACAATCCAAAATCTTTTCTGTGTGTTTATGATTTGAATTACTTTTAAATTACATTCAAATAATATAGAATTTATACATTTTATTTACAATTCCCTCCAGGTATTTAAATTAAGTGAATGTACAGAATAACAGAATACAAAAGTTTTTATTTTTTTATTTTATATGTAAAATATAATTCAAAAATGTAATATAATTATATATTTGTTAATCACAAAAATAAAAAAACTTGCTTCTTAAATATATATATATATATATATATATATATATATATATATATATATATATATATATATATATATATATATATATATATATATATATATATATATATATATATATATATATATATATATATATATTTATATGCGTGTGTGTGTGAATGTGTATAAAGAATAATTTTAAATTCGAATCACATAATCATAAAGTGTTCATCACACCAGTGGTGAAAATATATGTATATTGCATGTCTGAAGTTACAGAGCTCATACACGAGGAAAAGGTTCGGGGATGTGATTCTTTATTGAATATTATCTTGGCAATATAATCGTACGCTGTCCGAATGATTTGCGAAACGTCTTTAGATTTAATTGAAAGTCTGCAACAAAATAAACGTATTACGAATTTTAGCAAAATTTGGTTATTCTATGTTCAAAATTCGTTGAAAATTATAAGATTATCAGTGTCCCTTCTTATTTAGATACAATATATAATCGAAATAAATCATCTTACACTACTTTGAATAAGTCTTTTGTCTGTTGATTATTTAAATATACCCGAGAGAAGCCGAAACGGATATTGACGAGTCTTTAATAAAGAACCAAATAGTAATAAAAAATCCAATTTTTCAGCCGTAAAAGTGAATCGAGGTAATAAATTTCCGATATCAGATTCTGTTGATTACCATTCATTTCAAAATATTTTTCTGAGAATTGACGTATGGAATTCGTGTTAAAAAATTTTTGATTTTATGCGCGCCTATCATTTTTTAAAGTTAAGTTTCCTGAATTGATAGGACGTAAGTCTTTTCTGGCCAAGTAAATCTAACATCAATTGTCAGATGCCAAATTTGGTGAATGCGGTGTCCTACTTACGTTTTTTAATGGTTGTACACTTTAAAGTATATGTGTAAAGTTTCAAAAATACATTTCATGTTTAAATATTTTTTTATGCAAGTACGTGGAAATTGGCAATATTTTAAGGGTATTCATACTTCAAATGATTAAGATAAGGTACAAGCTTACATCAAAAGTCATACAACAAACAAAAATCCTCCTAAAAATTTTTCAATTTCAACCTCAACGTTTAATTGTTTGAGCGAATGTAAAATGCACGTCTTTGAATTTAAAATTCATGTAGGAAAATCCTTATATAACGATCAGTACTTGAGCATTACCTGAACATTATTATTATACGTGACCAGTATTTCTGGCACAGAAAAAAATCTCCGTTTAACCGACATTGCCGCCGCCATCACCATGGTCCCACACACTCTACTGTCATTTGTTTAAAAACATACGTTTTTGGCATGAGTTTGGGTTGATAAAGAAACAGGCCATGATGAGTATTACAAAAATAAAATTTAAACGTATAAAAATAAATGAATATATGAATTTTTTTCAAATAAAATTATGAAAAAAAAAAAAAAAACTATATATAAAAAAAAAGAATTGCAATAACTAACAACCGGTAAAAATGTTTTTCGTGTTGTTTGTTTCCACGGTAATATTTAAAGTTCGTAATACGTACATTTTAAGAGAATATTTTAAGTGTTGATACTTGAAAATAATGACGTAACATTTGAGAAAATTATAAATAATGACGTATAATTAAATTTTCAACATGGCAATAGATGACTGGCTCTTTGATTGTGTTAGTGAGATTGTTGGTGTTGTTTTTAACTGCTTCGTAGTATACGAAGTAATAAGTATTTCTTTTCGTTTTGTAAAAAATTTTAAGAAAATTACTAGAATGTTATACAGAATGATACGGGTGCCCTTCAAACTAACGTTTTCAGACAGTTTTAAGTTAAGTAATCGTCAAAATGTTTAATTTTTTTTACATATTTGAAGTACCACTTTTGACTTTGACGCGTACAAATATTCAAAATAGTTTAAACTAAAGTCTTGTATGAGCAAAAACGATGTTCTCAAGAAAGGCATTCTATCAATCTAACTTAATTTTTCTTTAAGTTTGTCAATTCTCTATGGGGAGCTTGTATTTTTGCTGTACAAGCTTAAATTGATTACGTATAAAGTTATCATTCCAGTTTTATCATTTCCATCTATAGTTCTATGCAAGTATTTTTCATCTGCATCTAAAAGGGAAAATTCTTAATCTAAAAGGGTACAACAAGGGATGAGAATATATTCGCGAAGTTTATTTTAGTGCTATGTAATAATTATTTGCTAACATGATGGATGAACTTAAAAATTAATTTCAAAACTATAAAATATTGATATATCGGATGTATCTTCATAGTAACTACAGTTTATTGTAATATGTATTTCATACTATAATGATTCCCGTGTACCTTTAAATTTTCATAAATCTTATATTCGCCTCATGAATAGAGACTATTATATATTATATATCTAATAGAGACGTTATAATAAACAAATTTTCGAGATGAATGTATGTAATTGTATCGCTGGGTATGAATAAGAAAAAACAAACAAACATAAAAACAAAATGGTCTGTATGTTTCTCGCAAGCTTCTCACGAAGAACTTTCCAAAGAGGAGAAAAAAAACAATAATTTTTTTACCATTTCGAAAATAGTATTTTTTTTTTCTTTTTAAGTTTTTATTCTTAGCGGAAGAAAACTAGCTGCTGCCAATTCTTATGTAATTGCGTATCAAATACTGGTGGTTTCATATTAATATCGTTATTCAATCACGAAATAATCGACAGCAAGGACAACCAATTGCACATACATACACATGTACACACATACAGAGAAATTTGTCAAAAAACGTTTTTTCTATGGTTCTTGAATGGCTAGAATATAGCAAAATCGGCACCATTAGATGAATTAGAAAGTTATTAATTAGATAATAGAAAATAAAAAAATCTGTCGGGCAAATTTCTTTTAGAAATTAACAATTTAAGCAATGGAATATTAGTGAAAATCGATTTCCGAATGTTATTTAGAATGCCTTGTTCACATTGATCAAGTAATTTTGTACACACACAAACTTTGAAGAACAATAATTTTTTTAGTCATGTGTGTAGTAAAGTTGTTTAGTCAAGTGTGTTAATACAATTATATTTTTGTTAACAAGTAGAACCTCTGCTAATAACAAACGTATTTAAATAAACTTTGAAGAACCCTGGTTATCATTTAGATATTGTTCCGCTATACACTGAATTTAATATAAAATAATTATGTTATGAAATTAAATTAAATGACTGTGACAGTACTCTTTTAAAATTAAGAAAATCGGAACATACCCTTAATCAATTACTTATATTATTTAGTTATAAGAGTAAAGACTTTTGATAAAGTGTAAAATATTTAGTTATTGAACTGCTTATTAGTAAGTACTTAAGAGGAAATGTTACCTTTATAATGGTTTTTCTCGAAAAATATTTCTAAATATAAAATCAAATTTTGATTTTTACCTCAGATATTTTTTCAGGAAAAACTTTTCGACAATATTTCTGTTTGTATGTCAATATTGTGTATACAAAATTTCATAATATTTGGATAATTACTTTTGAAATTATTTATCCATGAAAATTACTAAGGAAAATGCTTCTTACAGAAGTATCAATCCCGCTTAACTGAATTACTCGATCATTGAGAAGCAGACCTAATATTAATTTTGTACTAGTCAATTTACCAACAACATGGTTAAATAGCATGTACAGTACATTAAACTTTTCAAATTTATTATTTTCTTCAAATGAGTAGTTGTAACTTCAATGTGTAGTACCTGTAATGTACCAATCAATTATATTGATGAAAATCGATTTCCTGTGGTTGTTTATAATTTTAATTTGATACTATTCAATTTAACAAAGAGAAAATTTAAATAGCATTTATAGTAAATTAAGCATTGTAGATTAAATTCTATCCGTAACACATTGTAAATAGTAAAAAGTTAATAAGACAATCACTTCCAACACATTACAAATAAAATGAATTTTTTTATACTGTATTTAAACAACACAATTCAAAGTATAAAATGTAATTTTCAAATGCATTTATTATCTTCTTCAAATGAATTGTTACTTCTATATGTAATATCTATGTATGTATGTATGCTATTATGTATTAAAACAATTAATTAGATTTTCTATGTGAACATTTATTAAGTGTTTAAATAAGGCGTTTATATAATACATATAATATGAAAATAAAGGGTTTCGTTGTTAAATGGATATCTAAGAAATGTAGACCTTGCATCCAATGATTAGGATTCATTAAATAGTCTAAATATGCAGTTTATACAGTTATAAATACATATAAACTAATAATTTGTATTGAAAATACATGTTCTAATTAGATAATTTTTAGTTGAAATTGTGTATAATCTAAACAATTTACAAAAATTTTTTCAAACAAATGTTTTTAAAAAACATACATTTCTTGACTCTGAATATTTCTTCTTTAATTTATGGTTAAAAGGTTGGGTCATGGATTCATTGGATCTTATGAGCCCTTTTCGATTATCCACGAACTCGCACTCACTTGTTGTTTCATCATTCCACATACGTCACCAAAATTTGAGTTATCTTTTTTTTGTTATCGTTTTTGAGTTATCATCGGACTTATTAGTCTAAGATCCCGCTGCAGGATTGGTGTGCTCATCAACTTTTTGTTTAAAACCAAATTTTTATGTTTATTTATAGTTAAAAGAATATATATTTACTAGGGTGCCTATCAAAATTTGGTCGCCATTATTTTTAATTAAATTATTTTTAATTGATTTTTGGTAAAAAATTTCGTTTATTCATTTTTTAAATAAAATAACGTCTACATCACGGTAATTAATATGAAGATTCTAAAAAATCACGGTTGCCGTTGCGCACCTGGCCGTACCTCTTTGCAGCCAGGTGTAAACAGGTATGATTTCGATAAATTTATACGTTTATAACCTATTTTTATTAATTATATGTCAAATTGAAGCTAATTTTTTTCTATTAATTATCATATAAAGTTGCTTAATTAAATCTGGCCGCAAATAAGGGTTGCTGGCTGTTAAAGATAATAAATATTTAAGGTAGAGTGAAAGAGAGTTAGCGCGTAACATCATTTGTCAGACGAGGACAGCGATTGTCGGCTGTGCGACAAGTTAATAGTGTGCTATGTGAATCCACGAACAAAGCTTCCGATAACGACGATTCTGATATTTGCAGCGATGAAAGTGATAGCTCTGATGACAGTACAACTGAAAGCTCCGATGATTCAGATTTTTAAATAAGAGTTACGAAAATATAAGAATTATAATAAATTTATTAATTTTTTAATTTGCTTAAATCTTTAATTAATATGTAACAGACAATTAAATACTTGAATAAAATCTAATAAAATTTTTAAATAATACTTTCGCAATAAAATTTTCTTTTACTTAAGTCACCTTGGTTTTATTTTTTTATTTTTTAAATTAATATTAAATATCGACGTTCTAATTAGCAAAGTATCTAACTCCATTTTAGAGAATCTTTTATTTGTACGAAAAAAACAATTACTTCAAAATTTATTATCATTTTAAAAAACTATTTAATATCATTTATATATAATAGAGATATAATATTTGAGTTTGAATCATTCAAATAATTTGTAATTGGATTATTGCTTCATTAAAATGTTAAAAAAATCACCCTCTAAAAAATAAGGAGTTAGATAAATTGCTAACTAGACCGTCGATATATCAAATCAATATTAATTTTTTGTTGCAATTTTTAAATTTGTCATTTTGAACAAAATTACATATTTTTTTGAGTATTTATTATAAGTCGTCTCTATTACTCCCCGGTGGTTGAGAACACTAACGTTCGACGCATGCGCAATGGCTTAAAAGCGTCGCACAGCCGACAATCGCTGTCCTCGTCTGACAAATGATGTTACGCGCTAACTCTCTTTCACTCTACCTTAAATATTTATTATCTTTAACAGCCAGCAACCCTTATTTGCGGCCAGATTTAATTAAGCAACTTTATATGATAATTAATAGAAAAAAATTAGCTTCAATTTGACATATAATTAATAAAAATAGGTTATAAACGTATAAATTTATCGAAATCATACCTGTTTACACCTGGCTGAAAAGAGGTACGGCCAGGTGCGCAACGGCAACCGTGATTTTTTAGAATCTTCATATTAATTACCGTGATGTAGACGTTATTTTATTTAAAAAATGAATAAACGAAATTTTTTACCAAAAATCAATTAAAAATAATTTAATTAAAAATAATGGCGGCCAAATTTTGATAGGCACCCTAGTAAATATATATTCTTTTAACTATAAATAAACATAAAAATTTGGTTTTAAACAAAAAGTTGATGAGCACACCAATCCTGCAGCGGGATCTCGTACTATATGGAAATGGAGAAATTAGGTGATTTTAAGAACATCTATACCAAATTTTGGTTAGTGCGGTCAATATTTTCTAGAGTAACATAGTTAAGACTAAAATTAATATACTCTGACATATGATATATAAATGTTGATTATAGAAGGCAACGCGAGTAATGTAACAACAAAATTTAAAATGCTACTTAAACGGATTGCTGTTAACGAATTAAACTATATGCATCCATACAAGAAAGTTTTAAATATGCCATTATTATTAGTTAAACTTTAAGTAGGTATATAATATAAAAGAATTATTTTTCATAAGATACACACACAAGATTTTCCACATCAAATAAATTAGATCACATTTTTTTAACTATCTCAAACACAACGCTATCTCTCATTTAAAAACACAAATTGTTCGTAATTTAAATTTCTCTCATGCGAATATATTTTTCATGTCTTCATTTATTTTATGTGATTTATAACTAGAAGAAGAAAAGTTACATAAAAAAATTTTTTATTGAAAGAAAAAACAAAAATGACTCATAATATTCGAGAACAACGATGCAAAAGAAGTTTTTAAGAATCCTGATATTTAATACTTCCAAGTTTTATCTATGTATGTTTGTAAAAATAAAATTCCTCCCGATTTATCTCGACTTTTTGGAACCTGTGCAAGTTTTATTTTGTGTCCACGAGCTTCTTAATTATGTCTAGGCGATCGCATATAACCCAAAAATCACCGAATTCAAACACTACTTTCTAGTAATAAATACTTTTAAGCAAAAAAATTAAACCGACAAAAAACTGAAAGGCTTAAAATGATAAACCTTTTTTAGTTAACCTGAAAAACTTAGTTCTTAAACTAATGTAAATATATCTAAGTAACTTTGAGAAGGCTTTACATAATTCTTTTCGTTATAGAGAAATTGCATAATTTTTTATTCACTTCAATTGAAGCGTCTTTAATTCACGAACATGGATGTGAAGTAATTTCATTAAACATAAGAGATATCAAATGTGAAACATCGTTTTCAAGAATGTGATGAATATAATCTTATTTGGAACTTCTTTGTTTTTGAATTAACTTTAATTTAATTTTTTAAATTTTTATATGATTATGAGTTTAGTTTTGGTGAAATATAGTAGATCCATTTTCATGGAAATTACCTATTAATTAATTATCTTGTTTGATGTCGACTCAATATTACATATGTCTAACTGATAGTTTTTGGGTGAGTAACATCCACTAAAATTCATATTTTTTACATATATTGTGAGTTTTCATTGAAATAAATATTGTCTGCTTTTATATTATTGAACACCAAATGGTCAATTAAAATTTTCAAATACAAATATTTCTCGTTTTTAAATTTTCATAATTTTGTAACTAAATTTTTTTTGTTAATGTGTGAGATTTTCAAAGTTATTTATCAAAAATTGATCAAAAATATTATCAATATATTTATTATTGTTTATTGATGTCTTATAGATTTCTGTGATTACTTTGATGAAGAAATGCTTATTCTATTGAAGAGGTAGCCTCTCGTCTAGAATATCATTTTTTAAACTATTCAATTGAGGCATTTTTAATTACCAACATTAAAAACATTCGTCAAAATCGAAGTATTTTTGACCTGTTCCGAAATTAGGCTTTTTTTTTTTGTCTAATTTTCTTCCATTATATGGGCCATAAAAGAATTACGTGATATGCTACCAATAATAGCTTACCATAATATTTAAATTTTGTTATGTCTTAAGGAAGTACGAGCGCCAGGCGGTGTGGGGATAGGTATCGACTCTAGCGCGGTAAGGGGAATGCAGTAACCATATGATTATTTTCAATATATATACATTTAACATTGGCTAGTGGCGGCATTTATTTTTCTTTTAATTAATACACTTTAATTAGTCGGGCAAGTGTAAATGTTTTTGAATTAAATTTATCACTAATATATTTACTTTCATCCATAAGTTTTTTAAAAATATTCACCGACAGTTTTACGAGAAAAATACAGAAATGTATCAATGTTTGAAGGTTACCCCATAAGACCAATGTTAAATTGCTCAACTTTAAAGTTAATTATTTATTTAAATGATCGGGCAATCTCCTTCAAATTTTTGGAATTTGTTTAGACATATTTAAACTTTGTATTAAAAAAAAATCAAGCCTTTTATCAAAAGTTGCCTTGGTGCTCGTACTTCCTTAAATATTGTTTTGCCATATTAGCAGCTACATTTGAAGTCTCTTCTTTTTTAATAAATATTTTTTCAAAACAAACTATGTTCATTACAATTATTTTAAATGATAATTGATTATACAAAAAACGTTTAATTTAACAAGTGAAATTTACAAAAATCCCCAACAAAAAGTAAATGATGCGCCATTTTGTTACGGCGATAATCTTGAGTTTGAAATTTGTCATAGTGTATATTATTCTACTACTCAACCCCAATCATTTGATACCCATATTGGGGAGTTGGATTGGGGAAAAAATATGTAATCCGTCCATCCTATTTTGTGGCGTCCATCTTGAACAGATTTTTATCAAACATAGCTACGAATACTTCCGGCTAATTCACCTTCAAAACAAAAAAAAAAATAAAAATCGGTTCCTCTGTTCGGGAGTTACAGGCAGACACACACACTGAGGTACGTCAAACTTATAACACCCGTCGTTTATGCGTCAGGTGTTCAAATATGAGGACTTAATTATTATTTTCATTAGTTAAAACGAATTTCGATAATATTTTTGATTTTGATGGAAATGATACAGTTTTCAACTGTATAGTGTCGGAGACCTTGAATTTTTTCTTTCTAAAAGGCTGAACATGATAAAAGAAATTTTCCCTTAAAAAATTTTGAAGGTTGAATGAACATTAAATTGGTCCCCCCACCATAAAGACTTTGCCCTACTTTACTTTATAATTAATGTTTTAGTGATTTTATGATTTCATAATAAATAAATAAACTATGTTTAAAATGATACCACAATACAAATTTAAGTTAAATCCACAAATTCATTATGTCGGATGGTATATTTAATATGAAATTTATGTATTTAATTCATTAAAGTAAAATCTGCACGTACATTACAAATCATATTTGCGTATAATGAATATCCATCCGTAAATATAAAATATACGTGTAGGCGATATATACAAACACATATAATATAAATTTAATGTTTGCGAATGAAAGAACGTGAAACGAATATAATTTATCAAAAAATACATAACCTAACAACACAACAAATTCACCAAAAATAAATTCGGTATTTTTTTCATGTCACGAATCACAAATAACTAGTTGACTGACAATAACAACATCGAAGTTGAAGCGCGTCAACCGGAAATATAACAACAATACCAACAATATTGAAATACAAAAAGATTGTTAGCTATGAAATATGTTAAGGATATTGTAATATACACAGGGAAAAATATTATACATGTATATATTTGTATGTTTTCAACCGTTTAATAAATGATCTATACGTATTAAGCTATCTATAAAATCGTTAACAACGCAAAAACAAAGCTACTTTAAAATATAGGGAAGTGTTTAAAAACCATATCAAATACAGATATATATATCATTAATTTCTTATGCTCGACATATATAATTTTTATGTATTATTTTTTGTCTAAAGTTTGTAACGCTAGACAATACTGACCGCACACATAATTTTGATAAGGGTGTTCATAGAATTACCCAATTAGGCTCTTTCTGCCTGTCTGTCCGTTTATTGAACTGTACATCTGACTATTGGTCTGTATGTCTTTCAGTACGTATATCTGTCATAAAGATAACTCTAAAAGGAAAAGAGATGGCGGGTTAAAATTTTTGTAACGATCTAGGCATAACAGTGACTATGAGAAATGTATATATGTAATTGTGGATTTTACCCAACTTAATTACCAGTCCTTTCAAATGTATAAAAGCAGGAGACGTGCAGGGTTGATTCTTTCCAAAACATGGCTTCTGTAGTTGGAATACTATGTTTCATAACTGAAAATAATTGCAACTATAGAGAAAGGCCATTACTTTCATCCCACGAGCTCTTAGTCTATATTGAAAATCAACCTTTATATTATATAACTTCCTACAATTTCAATGTTGAATTAATACTTCATTATTGATTGACACCAGACCACCAACGTTATGAGAAATGAAGACATGTGGAAAAGGAACAACATTACAATTGATTGAAATAACAAGAAATTCTCAGAAAATGTTATAATTTGTATGATTTCATAAAATAATATTGATGAATACAAACTTAAAATAAATATTATATATTCAGGATTTGCATAGTTACCGACTGTACGATAATCAAGAGTATTTTTTGAAAAATCATATATGTAATTTAAGTTACTGAACATATTTTCACTTTAAATAGCATTAATAATCACCGACGTATCGGGCGACATATAGTGTAGATCCGTCCCTGATAACAATCTAGTTTAAAGCAATTTTTTTTTTCTATTCCGTAATTAAAATTATTAAGAGAGAAACAGTTTAAAATATTAAAACATTATCCAATTTGGGAATATGTAATAATAAAAGCACAAGTTTTTTATTTCTTGTGCTTAGTTCAGTTAAGAATATATATATATATATATATATATATATATATATATATATATATATATATATATATATATATATATATATATATATATATATATATATATATATATATATATATATATATATATATATATATATATATATATATATATATATATATATATATATATATATATATATATAATATAATATATATATATATATATATAATAGTATTTCGTCCATAAAGCTTTCCAATTTTTTTCCAAAGTATTTTTTTTTAAAGGTATTTGTTTCTTTCAGCATACAATAGGCATATTAATCATTTTTAATACAACATTACAATTAGAGTATTTTAATTTTATCATTAACAAATTGTTCTTTATAAAATAATTACATGAATCGGTAAAGCAACTTTTAACAAAAAATGTCCTTTAAAGTTCTTTAGAAAAATCAATAGTTTTGAGCTATTTTTTATTGAAAATACATGTTTTACATGAAAAAAAAATGCATGATTTTGAACGAACTATGTGGATTTAATATTCGATTCGTGTAGATTCAATATTATCAGACCAGTTAGGTAAAATGCTTTGTTCAAGGATAATTATGCAGAGTATTATTAAATGTTGAATACCATAAAAACGAAGACTAACTTTTCTAAACTACATAAAAAAGTATTCAAGTTGACTTTGAAGCTATTTGCAAAACAGTATTTCAAATGATTAGATTTCTTATACATTAAGAAAATTATTCTTAAAAATTAAGAAAATTAAGTTATCTTTATTATCTGCGTCTTATTGTCAAATAAAACATACTTACATTTAACCATCATAATGTATATACTTTTGTTAAATCAAATTCGCATTTTATATTTAAAATAACAATCTATTTAAAAATCAATGTAGAATCATATAAAATTTGGTGAATGCATACATTGTTGAATTTATACATTATTTGTAGAAAAGATTATAATCTGAATTAGCTCTGATCAGAAAATATTTTCTCGTGGTGGTCGCCCATTTTTGTGGTGGAAATTTAATGGGACTCATCAAGTACATCTGAAGAAATTAAATTTCAAAATTTATTTTGCACATTTCCACTTTCTCCAATGGAATTCCACAGATTAAAGAGAGCTTTAATAAATGATCATCGTTTAGTCTGGTAATATGCCCAGCAAAATTCTATTTCAGCTTTTGAATACTAACACTTCTAATCTTTATTGATGATACAAAGACAGTTACATGTCAGTATGTTTGTAGTTAAAAAAATATTTTTCAATGCTTCTCTCGTAAGTCATTAAATTTTTTACAGTTAGAAATAGTCAGGGTAGATGTTTGAGTGTCATATGTTTAGATCGAGAGGTTGTACACATCCCAAGCTTTTTCTTTTTTTAATATTTGTTTATAAAAATTTCTGATAGGGATCAACATTTTTTGTAGGCATTCATTATTTTTTTTCGATCTCAATGCTATTCTGATCCTGGAATCAGACTAGGAATTTAAAAACTTTTACTCGCACTATTGTCTAATATTCTAAACCACATCTAAGTTTTAGCGCATATTGGGGCACATGTGGCACGCGCCATGTGACACAGTGTCTGTTCTTTTAAACACTAATGATGATTCTCACGAGTCAACTAATAATAAACTAATTAACAAAAACACGAATTTATTAGGCGAGCGAGGTGCTTGGCAATGTACCTTCCCCAACTGGACGATAGTGGCGAGATCGCTTCATATAAGCGATACACACGATAGTGCCGCAATATACGTCAATCCTTAGATTCGGGTTATTCTTCATTTGCATTCGATATCCATTTGGTTTTCTGAATATAAATTTGTAGTCCAACGAGGATGTAAAAGTATGATATATGTACCTATGCATGTTTGTGAAGTATGTATAAATACATAGATGAACTATAGAGGTTTTAACTGAAACATATTTATAATACTCGTACACAAAAAGACTTAACTCTTAAACAAAAAGTATTTGATATAGAAACAAAACACAAAACATTTGCGGTACTTAACAAAATATGTTTGAAGGATGATTATTAAAATGTGGAAAGTTTTGATGTAAACATATTAAATATGTGGAATATAAGTGGTATGTACATTTAATGTACTGGTTTATTATTTATGAAATGTACTCATAATGTCAGTGCATAGAATTATATAGAATTATTATTATTATTATTTCTATGGAATAACCGAATACATACAATACTATTATCACTAAAAATAATAGAAAATTTCATGTATTTGTATAATAAAATGAATTTATTGGGATATTCAGGAATCTTTAAATACAAGAGTGACCATACATTTAATGAAATTGTTACGTTATACCCATAAAAAATAAAATAACAGTATAAACTCCAGGGTACATTGTACATGTACGGTTATATATATATATATATATATATATATATATATATATATATATATATATATATATATATATATATATATATATATATATATATATATATATATATATATATATATATATATATATATATTATTCATTTTATTTTATAATGTTGTAATTTCCTTAGTTATGTTCGATTGTCAGTCATTCAAAAGAAAGTATATGAGCCACAAAATATTGAATATCTATCACTTCTATATCCGTACCCAAAAACATACAAAAAGCTACAACTATTAAAGCTTAACAGGAAATGTAAAATTAAAATGATTTCATTTAGATTTTCGTAGTTTTTTGAGCTTTATTGGACAAAATTAACAAGATCATCGATGTGACATATAGCTTTATGTTTTAGGTAAAAACCTTATTAGAGACAACTTATGACGTGTATGTGGTGTTAATAATTTCAAATACGGTTTTAAATACAGAATTGGAAACCGGTTCAATTTTAGACTTGTTATATTTCACATAAAAAAATGAAACTAGGCTCAATAGCAAAACAAAAATTGAAACTTAAGTTACAATTGATTCAAAAACAAAGTTTTAGTTATAAGAAGAAACTATAATTTAATACGTTATTAGTTGGTATTTACCTTTTTGTTTAATCAGGAACTGTGAATCTACATAACTTGCTTTTTTTAAAGATGTTTAAAAAAAAAACTATAGATTCATATTTGGAAAGTAAACACGCTTCAATTAAAGTTATAAATAATTTACTCTGGTAGCCTATAAAAAAATCTTAGTCGTTTTGGTGAATTGATATTTTGTAAAAATTAATAGTAGCAATCGAATTATGTTATGAATTTTTGATATCTGAACATCATTTCATACACTTCCAAGTCCTTATTTTTGACAATAATAAGCAAGCTTCAGACAGAAGTGCTGACCAAGAACACATTTGTTACCTATATCCTGAAGGCGTCACCTTCAAATCAAACAGAAAAACTAAAAGTGAATGAATAAATAAAATTTTATATTTTGACTTTTGTTTTGAGATACAAATATTGTATTATAATAATTAAGGTATTTAAACAATACACATCAAAGTAAAATATTATAAAATATACACTCTAAGATAAATAAGTATGTGTCAATATTAGGTAATATGAAATATAAATGGAACTTAAGGAAAACAGTGTTTTTAGGCTGAATTCCAGTTAATATTTAATGTGATGTACAAGTAAAACATCTCTACAAGTGACGTGGCTTAGATTTGATTAATCAAAAAATTCCAACAATAATATTGCTTGTTAATGGGTATTTTGTCATAACCATGACAAAAACAATACAAAAAGGAATATATACAGGTTTGAGAGTTCTTTTGCTGTTTAACATATATTTTAACATTCAACCTGTAGTAGTCTAGGTCTTAAATGAAATAAATAAATAAATAATGCTCTGAAAAATTACTTTGAAGTCGTTGATAAGACATCTAGGATATAGACACTTATAACATGAATTTGAAAGTGCGTCCGTAACTATTAGTTTACTTAGAAATGAGACCTTTATTAAAAAGACCCTAATAACTTAAGGGTCTTTTTATTAATAAAATGGCGAACTAATAACTAAAAAATGATCATGACGAATAAATTTTATCGATTTTATTTTGATCAAAACTGGTCAAGAAGTAATTTCGTCATTTTTTTTTTTTTCTCTGGCTTTAGCTATTTTCAGCTATATAGCCATTATCCAAAGGGGTTTATTATTATTATTAAACAACAACAGTACACAGTAATGCTAGGTGGTCACCCATCCAAATACATATTGTGACTGCTGTTGCTTAACTTTATTAGTTGGTCTAAGCATGTCATTACGTTACGTCAGTCCGGGGTCTTTCGTCATATTTGTACATACCAAAAATCATCAAATTGGTGTAGTAATATTTTAAATTATTTCTTCAAAAAAATATTGCTACTATGTAAATTTAATTGTAAGATCGTTTTGTATTGCAATAATTTGATTATTTTATATTGAAATACAAATAAATTTGGAAAATTTTCTGATGTTTAAGGATCTTTTATGAGATATCTAAACTATTTTTTGAGATATTCGAAAATGAGAATGGTTCTCCATTTTTTCTTTAGCTTATAATTGTGTATAGCTTAACTCCTATTGTTTTTTGAAGGCTTTTCAAAATTTTTCAAAAATATTCTTCATCTAAGAATTAATCTTAACAATTAAATATGTTAGTTGTCTCTCATCTTTTTAGGTTGTCATACCTAAAGAATAAAAACGAGACCCTATTACTGAATCTCCACTGTCTGTATGTCCGTCGGTCACCGAGGTCACCCAGGCCGAATCTCGTCAACCACAAATACTAAAAAATAGAATAAAATAAAAACATTTAACTTAAAGGTTTAAAGATAATGAAACCAAACTCTTCGCGAGGGGCCCAACTCTCATTTAGCCCGTTTTTTTCTTCTTTAAAACAAAATTATGTATAAGCATAAAAATGCTTTTAAACATCCAATTTTTTAAGAACACCTTAATAATTCAAAACATTAAACATCTTCCGGGAATCGAGTTCAGGACCATCTAATTGTTTTAGTCGGATGTACTACCAATTACATCTAGACTATCACTAGACGGTTCGTAGTCAACTACAGATATTATGTTAAATATACCATATCTTCAATTTAAAACCAATTTTACCATTTAAAAATATCAATCAATTTTGATTTTTTATTTTATAATCTATCATACCAGCAAAAAATTATTTGAAACTACAATTTTATAATATTTTATGATATTTAATGATTTGTTTACAATCATATTAGATCATTTATTTTTGAAATTACAGCGACTTGAGAGTAGTTTTATATTTAATTTAATTTCCTTGAATATTATTTTTATTTATACAATACTATATGGATGTATTGTCCAATGTAATAGTTTTCATAATAAAAACCATTATTATAATGATATACATATGAAAATACACTCCAATGAAATACAAACAAGATGGTAATTTTATTATAGGAAAAGAAAACTATTTTCATTTAATTAAAATAATAATACTCATAATATATGCTTATTTTTTTTCTCTACGTACATTTTATGTGATATATTCCAGATTTTACCATTCCATAAATTTAACACACTTCATACGTTATAAATATGCTTTTGCAACGTTTTAATGTTTTATTACTTTTATTTTTTGAGAAAAAAATGCTCCAAAGGAATATATCTATTTTTTATATATAAATTAATATTCAAGTAACGTATTGTGTTACTGAAATTATTTTTTAAAAAAGTGATACATAAATTTTTTTTTTGAGAATGAAATATTTTTTGTGTTGAAAATTATATTTTATATGATCAAAGAAAAACGTGCAAATAATGAAAATGTCTAAATAAAATTATTTTAATTAGTATTTTCTTATTAATATAGAATCAAAGGTTTTATACACGTTTTATATTAACTTGAATATCACTGTAATGGATGATTTCGAAATAATTTTCATAAACTTCAATACTAGTGACTGTTCATAAATAATCGAAAAGTGTCAAAATTCGATAACAATAGAACACTACCCAATGGTACCCAAGCTATTATCATTAACGAATTTGAAAATAAGATTCATAATGAAATTAAGAATAGGAGTGGTAAATATTAATAATATGTTTGGTTAATGTTGTTTTTTATTCTTAATGCATCTTACACACTGATGCGATGCAACTCACAGGACCGACTCAAGCAACTAGTGGTATAATCGATGCTACAGTAATCATTAGCAAAATGCTTTATCGTTAATTTTGATAAAAATAAAGACATTAATGCCATATATATACATACAAAAACAATGAAACTCACCGTGGTGCGACTGATATTTCCAGTCACATACAACTAATCAAATGGTTGCATCAGTTGGAAAGCGCCTGTGTTAATGTTTCTACGTAATTCTTATGGGTCAGACTGATGCAACTTGTTGCTTCGGACGGTCGTGCCAATTGCGTTGCATCAGTGAGTGTGTAAGTTTAAAAACTAAGCAAGCACATATTTTTCATATTATGAACAAAAAAATGTAAAATTAATTTTAATTGTAATATGAAAAAAAATTTTAAAAACCGCGGATGCTTATTACCTAAATATTATTCGTAAATTATATATATATATATATATATATATATATATATATATATATATATATATATATATATATATATATATATATATATATATATATAATGTTTTCTAGTTTTTGAAACGCGAATGAATACTTGTAAATATTGCTCAAACATCGATACTGAATCGTATGTTGAGTATCTAAACAATCAATCCTATTAATTGTTCTTTTCACTTGGTTTTATAAAAAAGAGTTTCAAAAACTAGAAAACATATATATATATATATATATATATATATATATATATATATATATATATATATATATATATATATATATATATATATATATATATATATATATATATATATATATATATATATATATATATATATATATATATATATATATATATATATATATATATATATATATGTATATAGTTTGTCAATGAGTTAGAAAGCTTCAAAATTCTTGCCATGTGTTCAAATGGTAATTTTATAATATGTATGATATTAAAATAAAAAAAATTCATGAGAAGCTTTTAAATGCTTACTTTCACCTCTTCGACCATACTTTAATACATACAGAATATTTTGCTCTTGAAATAAAAATTACTTCGAGAATATCGTTTGTTAATACGAAATATGGATACGATTATATATTAATGACAGACTGAATAAAATGATTATTGGTCTTATTTTTATAATAATGATTTTAATCACATGCTTTTCTATATAAATGTTTCAACAGGACTAGGGTAGGGTATTTGTTGCAAGATCTATATTATACCTATCATTAAAAATAATTTTTAATAGCTTACCATGTTCCTAATAATACTTATGTAATTTGATTTTGACTGACACTTACCTAAAACAGAAAAGAAAATCAAAACATTAATTCTAGTTAATAATAAATTAAATAATTAGCCAATTATTTAGAAGAAAATTCAAATCTTTAGGTTGCATAATAAATTTTTTGTTTATTTATTTCTTTGCTCCATATACATTTATCTAAAATTTTTATAAACTGCAGATAAACTGACTTTTCTAACTAAAAGAGTTTTGCCGGTTTAAAAAGAACAATACCATATACTCACGTTGTATTATGAAACATATGAGTACCAAAGTCGTAAGAATATTTTGAAGCGTATGCTAAACTGAATTTTTATACTCAGCATATATAGAATTCGGCAGTGTATACTAGTTTTAGTCTAACGTTTGTAACGCTAGCAAATATTGACCACACGAACAAAATTTTGGTATAGGTTTTCATAACAACCTAATTAACCAATTTCACTTGGTCCGTCCATAATCAAGATAACTCAAAAATAAAAAAAGATAGAGTGCGAAAATTTTGATGATGTATTTCGCTTGGATCTAAAAAATTCATTTAATTTTGTGAATGAGCAAAATCGGTCTAATGGGCTGAATGGATTCATGACCTAACTTTTTTTTGGAATAGTAAAATTTTTGGAGTCACCACAATAGTAAAATGTTTGTATTCGCCAATATTATTACTATATTGTTAATATTATTATCATAAAAGTGTATAGACTTAATAAAGTATTTTCTGAATACTTATGATTAAAAATAGTTCAAACAATGATGCAAAATCATATATCGAGTATCTTAATAATTGACTCTGTTTATTGCCATCATCACACTTATGTTAATAGTAATCTTTAAATAATTTTTTAAGAATAACATACAATTTATAAAAATGAAATATTAACTATATAATTTTTATTCATTTTTAATTTGCAACCTGTTGTAAAAACCAAAATGAGGTTAATTTGGCAAGTTAAACGATTTTAGGTGAACAAATTAATTATATAAGCATAATGACTATTGTATACTAAGTTATAATTCGTAAACTGCTATTTTTTCAGGTTACTTTGAGTGAAGTATGGTAATTCAGAACTTCTCTATTCTTCTCCCACCTAGTTGAGTAGCGCATAATTTCTTAAGAGCCGTTTACACAGTCTAAAAATGCTTTGCGGCAAATCTTATGAAAATGTATTGTTATTATTTTTGACATTTATATATACATAAAACATAAATATTTAAAAATTGCTTTCAATGCGCTTGCGTATGACAACTGATTACAAACTTTGAGGACTTGAGTAATGGACTTTCTGTAACCATGTTCTAACAGGAATTTATTCTGCATATCATCAGCTTGTATACATTTGAAAACGGAATGAGCTGACTTGAGACAGTGTTCGAGTTAGAAAAATAAGTAGAAAATAAAAAGTGTAGAACTTAAATCTTAACATAAAAAAGGCACTTCATTATTCTGAATATTATGTAAAGTAACGGTGCTGGAGCGTGTTCATAACAGTTAATTTAGGCCACAATGTATATTTGGAGTATATAAACTTATCTGTAAGACTCATCAAACAATATATTGTACCTACTAATAACGATTTTGAGTTAAGCGGATATCACAAAGTTACATAAAAAATATAAATAATAATTAACAATGACAGACAGTAATGTATTATCATAAGTATCATTATCAGCATCAAATGACAGATGAAAAACAAATGATTAAATGTACATGCATAATCAAAGAGTAAAGATAAATGTTAGATAGACATCAACTTTTTGAATGGCTGAACGGAATGAGTAATTATTGCATACTTTATACATAATATATATTATGTATTGTGTTATTTGCTCTGTGTTATTTTTGTTGTGTGTGTCTATATTCAAACTTTTGTTATATTCTTATAGAACAAGCAAAATAACAACACCAACAATAACAAAAACAACAAATAAAACAACAACCATGAAGTGTATATACAAGAATACTCACTCGTACTCGTACAATATTCTCTTCCACTTATTTCTTTATTTGTGTGTGAATGTGTATCGTTTTAATTTGAATTGTTGTCTTGGTGCCAAAACAATCGTTTGTTTCTAGAGTGTTTGGTGTGTGAGGGCATTCTACCCTTCATCACTTTATGTACAGGATGGTTCATGCAATTTAAGGGCACAGAAATTTTCAGTATGATTTGTTATTAGAGGTAGCGCTAACTACAGTAAGTTCAATTGAATTAATTCTAGGTTAGTGCGTAAGGTGAAATCAGATATCACTTATTGAAGCCACAAAAATTGAAAACACGAAATCCGAACCGACATTAGTTACTATCTTGAAGTAAGTCACGCTTATTTTTCGTTTTATAGTAGTAATAAGTTACTATCTGTATAGCGTGTGGTTAGATTCGTAATATTTAGCGTTATAAAAAAGCTGTCAATGAAAATAGCGATTACCATGTAATTCGATTTTTGGTATATTTTGTGATTCTATTTGGCATATACATAAGCGCCATAACTAGAAGATTTTTGTGTTGAATAATTATAATAACAAAAATCGTAATTTTTTAATTGTTTTAAAGAAGTATAAGATTTACGGCAGCTTGAACATTTTTTTGAAAAATTATACTGATGCAAATCACTTTCAATAATGGTCATCGTTATTTTTTCCGAGCTTAAGTAAAGTTGATTATATTTCTTTGACATTTAAATTCATACTATGGGTTTTAAACGCGAGGTGAAGATGAAACATTAAAATTCAGTTAACATTCGTTAAACTTTAAAGAATTATGCCTTTTATCCGGCAATACTGAATTTATCATATATTTCTATCAAATTTTCCCACCCCCACGATTCTAGTATGAAAATTTCCAATTCAAAGCACGCCACTATACGATAATTTTGTATTTTTTTTAATTGCGTGGTGTAGTTCAATGACATATTCAGAGGCAATACAACCGCTTTCCCGCTTAACGTGGATCATATCGTATATCCTACGAATGCATGAATAAGCATTGAAAATGGAATAGTATATCACACATTGTCATTAGTGGATATTATTTGTATAGACTTGGCAATTTAGATCATTTTTACTCTAAAGATCTCAGTTTTAAAATACAGTACGTAGATACATGCGGTTTTTTGCAGTATACTCAGAATTGCATTAAAAAGTTTACCAATAATGATTAATTGCTTTCATGAGTTTGCTTTTAAAATCAATAAAATGCATCGAAAAAGTTCATTATTTTTCTAAAATGTCTAAAAATGAATACAAATTTATGAACTCATGGATTTTCTATGTAACTGATGATAATATAAATGTTTATTAGAGCCAAAAATTAGTTAAACATGCATTTTTGTATGCTTATTTAATAATTTTATATCTGGATGACCGAGCTTTGCTCGGTATTTTTATTTTTTTATTTTTTATAAATTGTGTTTTTTGAAAATTATATTACGTCGAGGCGGAAGACGAGTCCAGCACGCTAACACTTATAACTTTAATGACTTTAAATATTAAACAAATATATTAAACTTATATTAAACAAATACATTATAAAAAATTATACAATTATAATAACAAAATTTTATTTGAAAAATATTATCCACTTTATTGTGTTGTTTTGTTGGGTTGGTTGGGTTTAAAATTAATAAAATTAAAAAAAATTAATTTTACTCGTAGGTCGAGCCGGGATTCGAACGCGGGATCTCTGGATCTGGACCCTAATCTACCACTCAGCCACTCCAATGACTATATGACTACAAATATTAAACAAACATATCATTACATTATAAAAAATTATCGATAAAAGAAATGACATTTTCTAAAAATGATTCCTAGCTAGATCGATTTATCGCCCCCGAAATCCCTTATATACTGAATTTCATGAAAATCGTTGGAGCCGATTCCGAGATTCCAATTATATATATATATATATATATATATATATATATATATATATATATATATATATATATATATATATATATATATATATATATATATATATATATATATATAGAAGAATTGCTCATTTAAATATATAAGATAATAAAACTTGTCTGTAAGTACATATAGTTGTCTTTGAAATGCCTGTGACATTAACAAAAAATTCGTAGATAAATATAAATACATTTTGTATGCAGTTTTAAGGATTTTTTTAGATAAAAAAAAGGTGAAAATTAAAAATTATTAATTTTTAATATCCTTTTTATTAAATTCATAATCTCTAATGATTTTAAATTTATTGCAAAATCAAAAAAGCAATAAATCATAATGAGTAGACTTTTACCTAATTTCTGAGAAAAAAAACTAAATTTCTCTACGACATGTGTTTTAAAATCGAGTTATTATTTTCTAAATAACCTCGTCTAGTAATTTATTTCGTTGTTTTCTTTGGTTTTAATCCATTCCTCTTCATCATCTATGTTTGTAAATACGTATATGTTTTGTTTCAATGATGTGGTATGTTTTGTTTGGTTTTAGTATTTTCATCATGTACTCCTCTTCTGTTCAACACTCTCTTCTGTTCTTACTTTCAAATATTTCCTATGTGTTCTCAATTAATTTGCAAAAGTTTATGTTCTGTATTGTGTATCAACTTTTGTGTCATTTATGTGTGAAGACGTTGTGGTTTATAATCAAGTAATTTTATGTTTAGAAAGACAAAAAAACAAAACTTATTTGATAAAGTTTGTTGTCATTAGTCATAAGTTTTATGCAAATAATCTTATAAATACTGTATTTTACATCTTAATATTCTGTAGTCAAGTGGATGTTGTCAATAAACATTGTGGCGAGGTTTCTATACATTTTACTCTATTTGTGAAAACAATTTTTAGTGTCTAGGTCTGATGAATAATAAATAGTGAAAAATATTATTTTATTTTAATTAAATCGGTTATTTTTAATTTTAATACATGAATTTGATTAGAATTTGAATTTGATTAGAATTTCTTTTTCGATTATAATAACAGTGTTTGAATTAATAAGAAAAATTGAAACATTTTGATGTTTGACCACGTCTACCGCTAAAGCTATATATATAAACGAAAGTGTATAGCGTTAGAAAATATTTACTCCACAAACAATGAGATAAGGATGTAAAAAATTAGTGACGTATTTTAGAAAGAAAAAGGTGAGTTTTGGTTCGTAAATGTGGCAAAATCCGTTCAATTGGTTCAATATGGCGCTTATGACCCAAGAATTATAGTTGGTTGGAAAAATTATATAGGTGCTAAGTGCTATAAATTATATTAGCTAAATGCTTTTGTCGTTCGATAGGTACAAAAACTCATCTTAAGAGTGAATTTAAAAAAAATTTAATGAATATGTTTTTTGAAATTCTATCAAGTTGGGTAGGTAAGCGCCATGGAAATAAGTGTTGTTTTCAATCATTCCTCCATATCGAACGACAAAAGCATTTAGCTAATTAGCAAAGGGTAACAAGCATTTATTTCCTCAATAATATAATTTATAGCACTTAGCACCTATATAATGTTTCCAACCAACTATAAATCTTGGGCAAATCATATATACATATATATGATTTGCCCAACCGTAAATCTAGCGTCCCAACTTCAATTTGCAGTTTATCTGAAAAATTGTAGGGTGAATAAGTTTAAAAGTCTAATAAAACAACGTGTTTGTACACTAACGTAACAAGGTTTAATCCAAATTCAAAGACGTTACAAATTTTTGAGTTTTAATAGAAGAGTAGTTAAGTATTCATTCTTTAAAACAAATTTATGCATTTTTACTTGGAACATACAATAATTGTTATATACGTAACCCAAATTATTTGTTACTCATCAAACTATATTTACATATCAGCAATCTCGAAAATTCCCAGAAACAAACATCTTATTTACAATGAATGATGATAGTAACATGATAACATTACATTCTATACATCTTGTCAAAATACTCGTAATGTACTACATGAAGTTTGTCAATGAAAATACTAGATGTGGAGTCGATGGAAATTAAAGGGTTTTTTAAGATTAATTGTAAAGGTAGGAGTTAAGAAAAAAGTTTCATATAACAATTGTAAAAAATAAAAGTTTTTATTAAAATAGTTCTTTTTCTTGCTTCAAAAAAAAAAAAAAAAAAAGAAAAAAAAACATTGCTGGAGCGATTAGAAGTTTACACACATCCATATTTAGAATTTAGATACATAGTATATACATACGTATATCAAATCTAAGCGTGTCTGAAAATAAAGTTCTAAAAACTCCCACTCTGTTATTTTTAATAGTTTTATACATGGACTGAAAAGTCCCGGGCCTAACACATAGATGGTGCTAGTTTTATTGCAATCAACTTTTTTCCAGATAATACTTACCTTCAAAAGACAGCTGTTAAAATTTCAAGATATTCTATTCATTAGTTTGTGAGTTATTGTGCTAAGAGTGACGCTACTTTTGTTATTTTCAAAACAATGGATCAAAAACAATTTCGTATTTTAATTTTACACTGCTTCTTGATGGGAAAAAATACCGTTCAAGCGAAGCAATGGCTTGAAAAGTGTTATGGGGACTCCGCTCCATCAGAAACAACAATAAAACGTTGGTTTACTGACTTCAAACGTGGTCGTAGAGACACCGATGATGCAGAACGCAGTGGACTGGAATGATTGCGTTGCTCTTGATGGAGATTACGTTGATGAATAGAGCTAATTTTGAACCAAATGTTTTTTCTTTGTTAGGCCCTGGACTTTTCAGTCCATGTGTTACATAAAAAAAAAAAAATTTATGTAAAATTTTATGTCTTTCAATTTTTATTTGAAATTTTTTTTCTAACTCTTACCTTTTCGAATAATCTTAAAAAGGAATCCCTTTATTTTACCCCCTTTCTTCCTAAGGCACCAGAACTGAATTTTATAGCCCGTTAATATTGTTCTCTACTCTATTGAAAACGCATAGAACAAATTTGAGTCTTTATATTATATACAACTAGCAGACCCGGTCTTGCGTTACTGTGACAATTTTCACAGTAAAAAATTTAACAAATTATTATCCCAACTTAACAAACTAGATTACACTGATTGCATGCAAAATTTGAAAAACAGATTAGACTGAATTTTTATTTCAGACGAATTAATTAATTAATTTTTCGTAATAACAAACGTGGTTATTTATTCGAAGTTATAATATAGAACAACGTTTTCGAACCTTAATTCTGTCCTTTCCAAATTTACAAATTCTGTCCGTAATGAGTTGCAAACTGTTAACTTAAAAATATTAATATTTAGTATAAAAATGTACTGAAAACTCCTCTCACAAGAAGTATGTTGTAAATATCACTTTAAAAAATAACTTCAAAAAATTTAGTTTGCAAAAATTAATTTTAACTTTTTTGGGAAATAATATTGGAGGATAAATTTTAAGAAATGATTGTGATTTGGTATTTTATTGAAACTTTCTTTTTTTTTTTATATAGCGGATATATTTTTTCATAATTTTAGTATTCAGAGCCCATTTGAAATCCAGTGGGCTTAATATAAAAATTGATAAATTTATTTTCAGACTATAAATTTGATAGCTTCTAATGTCTTTTAAATTCAATAGCTTCAATTGAGAGGTGAGTATTAATAATTGCTATAATCAACATAATAATTAATAAAAATAATCTTATAAAGTTAGTAATTGGGCCGTATGATCAAGCAAAGTAGGCAACTGCTGAAGAGTTTCGAAATTGCTAAGGATTCCATGAAATAAGAAAAATTTAAATATGTATCATCGTATGAACATTTGAAAAATTTGTTTCCACAATGACAATTTAATTGCTTAATGAACTAAATACTATTTATTAGAGTGTTGTTTGATATATATAATAATAATTACATTTTTATACTATGACACAATGGAACACATAAAAATTTCAAAATTTTCCGGTTTAATAGCGTGATCTTGGATTTTCGTGGTTGTATATCAAACTCAACAGAAGACAATAAAAAATTTAAAAAATAAAAAGAACCGCATTCAAAAAAATTAACTAAAAATTAAAAAATTATTTGAAATTTTTCCATATGACCAATTAAATTTTATATTTTTACTTTTGAGTGTTGTATACAAACACACACATTTTTTCATTTGGATGGAAGCACCAGCTTTTAAATTAAAAAAGTATCATCAAAATCGATTCACCCAGTCGAAAGTGCTGAGGAAACAAACAAAAAATAATGTTGAACTGAAAACATTTTCTTTTTTAGAAGTCGGTTAAAAAATGACTCATCATTCAATCATTCAATCAAATGTTTCAAATAATAATTATTTCTATCCAGACATTTGATTTACGTTGTTTTGAATTTTTTCCTTCAATTATGATGTATGACGATGGAAAAAACGAGATAAATGATGCTTAGCTGTTCATTAGAACTTTCAATAGATTACTCCTTTTTATCACTTTTTCAATGTTACCCTTGGATTATTTTATGTATCCGAATTTTACAAACTTCTTTTACTTCAATTCTTATTTCTGTCTATCAATTTCACCAGATAAGTATCTATTTTAATTCTCTTTCATTCTAATTCCATACGATTGTTTATTTGGAAACTTATAGTGTTGTTCACGATTGTAATATATTCTGTTTGTAAATGTCTTTATCTTTTCTCAAACATATATATTGTTCATTACAAAGGTTAAAAAAGGGTTATTTATCCTTATAAACTTACTGCACACACACACAGAAAAAAAGATATTTATTATTTTAAGACATCTATTAAATAAATAATTTTGTATCAAATACTTGTTTTATTCGGGTTTTTGTTTTCTTAATTTTGTTTATTTATATAAAATAATAAATAAAATCATTGATTTTTGGGTATTCTAAATTTTCGATATTATTTTGTTGTTTTTGGCTTAAAAACTTTATAGATTTAGGATACGCCGTAAAATTTTTGCTGGCTATCTCTAATCGTTTGGCTGGCATACTCTCATCTATGTCGTGTGTAATATGTAAATATTTTTGGTCAAAAAAGAAGTTTGATTGTTTATTACAAAATTTAGGTTACAAGTTTGATAGTTGATTACAAAATATCATTTATCGGATCCAATAGTGTAATTTACAAATAAGTTACGAAATATAGATATTGTGGAAGCTTCTAAAAGGACAAAAACTATTTACATGTATATGAAATAGGTAAAGAGAAAACTTTACTTTTTTCTCCCCTGCATGTCATTCGATTACATAGCCAATCTCTTTAGTGTTATAAATACAAAACTTATACAGCTTATATAACATTTTATATAGCGTTTTTTAAGCTATTAAATTAAGTATGTTATGATTGAATTTCGAGACGATAAAGTTTCCTCCTAAATTTTTAAGCACATCTTCAAAATTTTGAACGTTAAAAACTTTTGACATTAAATTTTAATTACCTTCCAATATCTCATAATGGCCAGGTATAAAAATATTAACCATATTGAAGATTGAAACCAAGATTATTTTAAACAGTAATCAGTCAATTTTATAATAAATTTGTCGAGTATTTTAAAACAAAGAAAATATATAATAATGATTTGTGACTTTTCAAGCTTTAGTTACATTTTCGAATTTAACCACAGGCAGTAGAAATATTTTATATATTACAAGATTCAAAGTGCTTACTTAATATTCTGTATAGTTTTACAAACTTGTTTATAATTTTAGTTTAATAATCGACTAATAAACCAATTATTATTTCATAGATTGTAAGTTGTAGGTAGTTCAAATTGAAATAAATATATGCATTTAGTTTTTGTTTATATTAAACACAACAATAATTAATTATCGATTAAATACTAATTATCATGAATACACACACAGAGTGTCTAAAAAAAGTGTTCTATTAATAAAGTCACTTTTACATTTTGTGATAAATTTATAAGTTCATATAAAATATAAACAGTTATAAAGAATAGGCGCACTTCACTTTAATCACCAAATATCCGGCAATGGCTGCCAGCAAATTTCATACGGTTTTACTTTATCCCGCCGCACATAATTACCAGATTCAAATAATTCTTCACAACATTCTCGAAAAAGTAAGAAATGATTGCATTATGACAGTTATAGCTATATGTCATCCCTTCTTGCTTTGTAGCTAAAATATTTTCTTACAAATTTCCATTTTCTAACAAATTCATCATCGCCGAACGTAAACTATTATGAATAAATAATTTGAATTTAGTTTATAGGATTTATCCATAACGAAAACACCATCCAAAGGATTTGGAAATTCTACAACTAAAGGAGTGAAAATGGGGTAGAAAGTTTATGTGAAGAAATAACACAACAATTGAATAAAAATTTCAACTCGAAACTTAGGAGTATTTTTAATACCAGGAAAGCAAAACTGTCGCCATTTTCGGAAAATCAGACATAAATTTAATACATGGTCTTTCAATGAAAGAATAATATGGAATATAATAATAACACTGCAGTACAGAACTTCGCACTACAAAAACAAATTCTTACAATAAAAAATTTATTTACGACCTTAACTAAAAAAAAAAAAATGAATCCCAAAACAGAGGTGAAATGTTTTTGTTGGAATTATACAACAATTGGCTCGTACTTTTGTATGAATATTGATAAAAACAAATGAACAAATAAGGGATGACTTAAAAACCAATATTAGTCCCGTTCTTGAAGTTCTTAAGGACGTTTATTGCTAAAATGGCAAAGTTTAATGACAAAACAATATGAATATTTTCGATTGAATTTAAAAAAATTAATGCGCGTTGGGGGAAAAACTAGTTAATAATATTCGTAGTAGTAAATTAGTCTTTATGTTAATAAGTTTTACTACTAGTTTATGATACGGTATCATTTTTAATTTTAAGAATTTTCAGCGATATGGATATTTCATTTAAATTATTAAGAGTGAATTTTGTTCAATTTATACGAATACAGTCTTAAGATTACAAGTGATTTCATACTAGAATACATCATTACAGACATTCTGGTAATAATTAATCATATTTCAATATGAATATGCAATAGGTGGTATATCATTTACTATTCAAGCAACCTTTTGTAAGTGCAATTAACTAGGAATTTAATAACACATGTACAATAAAGGGTCTGTCTATGTGCCTGTGTCAAAATTGGTATATGAATTTAATTAACTTCAAGTACTTATAAAATCAGGATTTAATACATATGCAATTATAGTACATACGATAAATCAAAATAATTGCATTGCTAATGCTCATAGTAATTAAAATTGTTTTAGCTGCGGTGTATACTGGAGAAACTCGTTTCATGAAACTGGTTTCATGTAATGGCTTTCAAGAAAACAGTTACATTGGAACGTCTAAACACAAGCAACGATTTTTCATTAGTTTCGTTTTGAATTCAGACGATAATATACTTACGTTGTGCTGATTGCTAATCAGGGGAAGGCAACACAGCTGTTTTATTGTAGTTTGGGAACTAAGCAAAAATTCTGATAAATTTAAAAATATTTTTCGGATATCGAAGCCACTTTTTGATAGCTGTTCATACACAAATTAAAAAATTATTAATCACTTCAGTTCAAGTGACACTGAAACAACAGGAATCCTACTTAGAGAATTTTTGAAACTCGATTTCCTGAAGTCAATGAAATTAAAATTTTATCAAACGTTGTGTGCACCAACATGTGTTAATGTTACCTTTTTGTCGTAAGCAACTTTTGTTTCAAGTTTCATGAAACCAGATTCATTAAACAAGTTTTTCCAGTACGTTATTATTATATATTACTTGTTCGCATTACAAAGCGGTTACAAGGATTTTCATTACAAATTTACAACTTTCATTTTGATTAAACCAATATAATATCACATGTAATAGATTAGATATTTTGAAAAGGGTACGGGCGATGGATTTAAAAGATTAAGCTATTTACGACATAGCTAATAATGATTGCACAAACAGAATTTTGTTATGCATCTTCATAGAATCACCTAATTAGTCAATTTTCGTTGGTGCGTATATTCGTCTGCCAGTCGGTCCGTCCATCTGCCTGTTATCAAGATAACTAAAAAATGAAAATAGATAATTTTGGCGGTGTATTCTGAACCTAAAATGTGAGTTTAAGTGATCGATCAATGGATCCATTACCTAACTTTTGTACCATGAAAGAAATAAATATTTTAAAACTAACAACTTTTGTTTAAAACATTTTTTCGTAAAATATTTGGATTCGCTAAAATTTAGTTAAAATTAAAATTAAGCTAATAAATTATTATATATGTATAACTATAACTATATAGACTAGATATTTAAAGTATTGAATGAATGCTAATCATTTAAATTAGTTCAGACATTGCTACACAATCAAATATTTTTGCTTTATTATTATTTTATAAATTTTTAAAGCTTTTCAGTTGTTTTTATTTTCATTCGTTAAAGTTTTTGATGTTTTTATTTTACTTAATTTATTATTTTTTCTGAATATTTTTAGTTTTAGAAACTTTATTTTAAACGTTTTTTTATTCTTGATTTAGAGCGATTTCTTAAGAGTCTGCTAGTGTGGAATTTTGTAATTGATTGTATATTTAATTTAGATTAGTAGCGGACAAACGAAGAGACGGAAAAACTGAGAGTGATTCGGAAGTTGACCAATTGGGTGATTTTTATGAACACATATACCAAAAATATGTTATTGTCTTCAATATTAGCAAGCGTTACCAACTTTTGATCAAAACTAATGTACTCGAATATATATATTGTATATATGTCGAATATAAAAATCTAGAAAAGATATATAGAAAAATTTATTAGTAGAATTTAGAAAAATTTATTAAAAGGGATGGATTTAAAATTTTAGTAGAAGGATTTTTTTGTTAACTATTTAAAAATTAAAAACGAAGAAGAACTTGCATTTTAAGTCTTAACTAAAACGAGTAGTTAATTTATTTGTTGACGTCGTAGTAGTGATATTTTAAGTGAAATATATATAAAATATTAATGACAAGTGGTGAAAAAACTCGTTCAAATATAACTGTCTACAATACCATTCATGGATGTTATATTAACATCACTCGAGAATATTTAGATATAAAATGAGAATAAAATGTTTTAAATTAAAATGACGCAGGTTTTGTAGCAAGAAATAAAAGTGTAGCCAGTGAAATTGTCCGTCGTAATTATCAAGAAGAATTTAAGAGTGGAGTCTGTTTATTATGCTATAGTAATATTTGACATGAATATATATATTGTGTGTGTGTTTATATAAATTCTCTCTATGAAACAAACTAATATAATTGTTAATACATGGAACATGCTCTAGTATCCACCTCTTAACAATCTGTTAACATTAAAACTTGAAATAATGTAACTATATCATCTAAATTGCAGAATCTCACAATCGCACTCACAAAATGAAACAATTTTCTTATTTTCAGAATAAGTAAAGAAAATAATTAATTCACAATATATGGAAATAATCAAACAGTTGCAGTGGTCTTTATTGATTTATAAGCCAGCCACAGTTTTTTGACTGATATCTATCATTTAAAAATAATTAGATGTTTATCTATTGATTTGTAAATCATATTTATACTAAAATGAGTTTGATATTTTCTGTTTATACAATTCAAGTTGTTAAAAAATTATAATAATAATAAATAAGTTCTAGAATCTAATAATCGCAACAAAAATTAATTCATTCGCTATTCGTAAAAAAAAAAACTAATTAATACTGTTAAAATACTGGAAAACTTTTAGAGACAAGTATGTATACGTCTAGAAACCGAAATTGTGGCGAAATGACTCATAAAAAATGTTTCAAACAAAAGTTGTTTGTTTTTTAAAATATAACTTGTTTTCCATTTTTCTTTAAACATATTTATATTAGTTTGTTTATTCATAATATTGAATTTACGTTTTCCAGTATTTTTAAAATTTCGAAAAATTTTCGAATTAGAAATTACAATTGACTGATGTTTCTTTTTTTTTTTGTTCTAATCGGAAGATCATTAGATAAAGAAAACGAAAAATATCGTAAAACACGCTGTAGAATGCTATTAGTTTCGTTAAATATTATGAATTATTAAATAACAACCACAATGAATGAATGATAATAAAATTGTAGGACTTCATTTTCAAGCATTCGTTAAACAACTTGTATGAAATTTCAAAGTTAAATTCTATTACCTAACTCAAAATTTATGAACCAATTAAATTTAAGAGACGCAGCTTAGAACTGGTCGAATTCAATTCATCTAAAGCGCTAATCCGTAAAAAACATGAAAAGGTTCATAGTTTTACAATTTCCAAATCCATTTTCCAAGAAAATGAAACAGCTATCCAACAACTTGTTGCGAGTAAAAATAAAGTTTTGAAATTTTTATTCAATGACGTTTTTAATAAAAAAACATTTGTGCGCATTCAAAAATCCCTAAAACAACATAGATACTATAATTAAGTGACATAAAAATTAGGGAGAGTTTTTCATCCCCTAAATTGTTTAGAGGCCCACGTATTGTTTGTGTACATCGATATTGAATAACAGATGAATCTTGGAAGTTTTGGAAGTTTTAAGAGTCATACTTCACCGAATATTTATACGGTACTTTACTACTCGGTTATTAGTGAATAAATAATATATACGTGGTAGTCGTATATATATATATATATATATATATATATATATATATATATATATATATATATATATATATATATATATATATATATATATATATATATATATATATATATATATATATATATATATATATATATATATATATATATATATATATATATATATATATATATATATATGTATATATAATGTACATTGTAAGGCAAATGTTATATCATTAAGTAAGAAATAGGTAATAAGTTGTTCATGGAAACGTCGTCGTATATGAATGTAATTAAGAAATAACGAAACAATTTTCTTGCCATTACAAATGAAGTGAGATAGAGCACAAGCTATTTATATACATCAAATTTATATTTAAATAAATGTACACTCAACGTATATTTATTACTTTTATATACAAAAATTTTTTTATAAAAAATAGAACCGATTTAAAGAAATATTTAAATGATGGAGATATTTGCTAAAAACCAGACAATCTGATTTTTAGAACATTTATTTGCTTATAACTAGTGTAATTGTCTGTGCGAATATGAAATTTTGCACAATTATTTAAACGAATGAATGAATTTGAGATGTCACTCAAATTTTACCTCGTATCCTGTATTTTCATATTTGTTATGGAACATTAGACTAAAATGTGCCAACAACAAAGAGTGCATAATATAAAAAAAGATGTAATATATACTTTGAAAACTCTAAACATCCAAAACTACTGAGTCTAGAAAATTGAGCCAAACATAGGTGTATTGTATTATGTTGTTAATGTGAATGGGTGGAAAATTGGATGTATTGAGTCTTTATTATGTGTTCGTTGCAGTTAGTAAACATGATAATTTGTATTACAGCTAGTGAAGTAATGATTTTTTTAAACTATCGGTTGAAAAGAATTAATATTATATCTATTCGTCATCATTAAATAATATGGAGATGTAGGGTTTTTTGGATTTAAAGGTTGACCGATGCTAGTTAGCCAGAGATTTGTTCATAAGAATTTCAAATATGATTTTAATTAACTAAATATTTATCATTTTTTTATAAAATGAGAAGAAGATACAAGTCGTATCATTAAATGCCACCACTAATGGTAAAATAATTCTTAATTGATATTTATCATTCACTGGGTAAGCTTCAATCAACTTTTATCATTCTCGTTTTTCAAACGTCTACGTTTATTCATATTATATTTTCAAAAGTGAAAAATGTTTATTGAATGCACGAAAGTTTTCGTGCATTTATTTTACACAATATATAAACAGAAATTAAATGTATTTGATCGATTTTGTTTGGTACGTTGGAAAACCTTTCATTTGTTTTATTTATTTATTTATTTATTTATTATTATTTAAGTTGCGTTTTATTTATGGTTTTTGATTGATTCAAAATGACTCGACCGATGGTCTAGTAAAGGCACTCGCGATCTAAAGATAATGAATACATCAATTTGTACACCTAATAACAATGCACACAACAAAATAATAAATAAACATGGAAATCATTTGTAGAAGTATTGATTTAATTTAACTTTTAGCCCTATTTTTTCGAAAAATTATACTAAATTTAGTGTTTTAATATAACAATTCAAGAATTGTGCTTTTATTGTTTTATTGATCACAAAATTCCTCCTCTTAGTAATGAAATATGAAATTTACTGGTGACCTCTAAGATATCAATTTTTTAACAAAATAAAAATCATCAAAAAGCCATGCGCAAACATATATACGTAATGACGATCTCATTTATTAATTGATCTTGAAGAAAAATCCATACATACACTTGAAATTTGGTACACATGTTTAGAAGGTCATAAAGATTAAAATATGTAACTATAATAGTGTAATTGAAACAGTATTATATACAAACTGATGGATACTTATATAGCCTCCTATATTGTTGAAGTCGGTTATAAATAATTATATTTCCTTTAAATAAAATATTTTTTTATGATGTATGAAAGTGATAAATGTATCTGTCAAGTCAAGACTTCAAAAGCTTTAAAAATGATAAAAAATAAAATTATAGCCAGTTTTAAAAATAAAATTATAAAAATAAATAGTAATATAAAATGATCGTTATAAAATTAAATAGTAAGAACTAGGTTTGTTTATATAAGTGATTACAATTACCATAATTATCAAACGGTATTAAATACATTTCGTTTATTACAGAATTTTATATAAAAAAAACTATTTATACTATTTAATATTATAAATTACACGCTTTTTATGGTTTAATTAATTTTTTTTTTAAGTAACACATTTTAACTGATTGCCCACAGGCATAACACAAGCTTGAAATTGATGGATATCTGTTTTTTTGAATTTTGTAATAGGAAATCATTCAAAAATAAACCATCTTGTCCAATTCGGTGAAAATATTGCCCGATAATCGGTTTTTTTATGATTTTCAGGTTGTCGAAGAACGGACAATTTGTTTTGTAACGAGTTGGATAAAATTAAAATTTTTCATTCATTATTTAATAATCTTCCTATTATAATTCCACAAAATCGGATGTTAATTTGAAGCTATTGATCCAAACGAAAATATAACGGACCATGAACAAGGAAAAAAACTACTTTAAGGAATTTTCATGGGAAAGTTGTTTCACAACTGACCTATATACCAATTGTTTATGGGTATACATATACGCACTCTGACTAATTGATATTTCAATTGAAAAAACTATTAATTTAGATAATAATTATTCTCTTTTATAAAGATTTAGGTGTTCAATTTTTTGTTGTTGTCGAGTATACGTCAGTTAGCTATGATCCAATGTCACTGCGTGTAATAGCACTGACATGACTTCGAAAATATGTATTTCTAGGATATAAAAATACATTTAATTGAGGTCGGCTACTAAACTGCACCATTACGTCACATCTTTTTATTTTATCATTCATCAATAACGATTTACTAATCGACTTGGAGTTGACACATCCATGATTCTTATACCCTTTAATGTTCACTTGAATATGACTCTAATTTCCGTCCAATAAAATAACACCATACGTCACATTGGTGTCACATAATAGGTTTGACGAAATTCGAATTGCGATAGGTTTTTTGAAACCGACATTGTCACCCGAAAGCATTAAGTACACGTAAATAATAACTAGTCACCAATCTTGCTAAATGGATAACGTTGTAAAATTTATTTACTACAGCTGATGTATGGAAGAATATTATACGAAGATTTATCAAATATTTAAAAATAGCTCTTAATGATATGAACTGAAAGCTTGAACTTACACAATATACAACAATATTTGCAGTTCTTTAACAATATTTGTAACTCATCACAGTAAACCACATAAAACAGTTTTTGTTTTTATGTTTGAAAATTTGGAATTGAAATAATTAATTTACTTTGTACAATCGAAATGCACGAAACTATTTAGTTATACAGTAGTTTTGTAGTAGGTAAAATACTTTCATGTTTTAAGGTTTTTTTTTTCAGGTTGTTTGAATCGGATGAATTGCATGTTAGTTCAAAATTTTTGAACTAATCCAATCATATAAAACTACAAACGTATTCTTTTCTGTGTATCTCCAAAGACCGATTTATATTTGTCCAAGGTTTAATTTATCCAAGTATATTGAATGGCAATACTTTTTTATACAGTGGAAAAAGTAAGTATTTCCAAATTTCCCATACTAAATTTCAGAAGATAAGAGAAAAATTATTGTTTTTCGTAACAATTTTTTCATTAAATTTAAATAGATTATATAACTTGATCTTCGGAGATTGTGGGAAAATGATTAAATAACCTGCTATCTTGTAAAGTTTTTTTTGCCTGATGATTTCACTCGCACGTATCAAAATAATTAAAAAATGGAAGTACAACTGAAGGAAAAACTGTTTTGAAGCTATTGCTAAGAAACCAAAGAGATATTTTAAACGTTAACACAATTTTAAATTACTATAATCATTAATCTGAATGTTCATAAACATAACAAATTCATAAATATACGTCCAAAAATTTGCACATAGCTTAGTTATGACATTTTTCTACAAAAATTCTGAAATGGGGCGTTTTCTTTTCCGAAGTCCGTAATATTTGATTGTTCCACAAGCTTTAATTGAGGAGACATCTGTTGTTTCTAATGTCGGAGTAGAAAGATCATTCAATAACAAAAGTCAAGATCATTTGAACTACCATGTGATTAAACTTTGATGTCGACAATCTAATAATGGTGAAAAAACCATTTTGATTTTGTCTACAAAGATTATTGTGACAAAATATAATGTCTTTGTAGACAAAATCCAAATTTTTTTACCATTATCAGTTTGTCGACATCACGGTATTTTCACGTGGTAGTTGAAGGAAATGAAGTAGATTTATTTTTGAATGATCTTAACAATAACCAAAATCGGATGCCCATCAATTTCAACTTGAAATATATTTATGAGTGAAAAGATTGGCTTATGGGCCCCGGCGATATTACAAACAATAAAATAACGAGCGTTGAAAATCATTGCGACAGCTTTGAAGGATATAAAATATGAGGGAAAGTGAAAAGTGATTTCATCGTTTCCGAATCAAAAACAATAAGCGTTCATGACTTGATTGGTACGGTAATACTCAAATCGAAGACATTAAATCTTATTTTTGCATGAATAGTTAATATCTTTCTTGAATAATACCAAGATGGTATTCGGATTTTAATTGCATTAATAAAACAAAAATTATTCTGAAACTCCCTGAAAAATATTTTGCCTTTAAGTAATCATTTTATACCAATAGCTTCCACCAAGCTAAAATCGACACTGGTAGATGCCATTTAAGCTAGTTGCAATTTATTTATAATTTTAGTTTGAAATAATTAAGAATTGAAGAATAATCTTGCTAAACTATGAAACTATAGTGTTGTTTATTAGTGTAAACAACACTGTA
Organism: Chrysopa pallens; assembly: GCA_020423425.1. Lineage (NCBI taxonomy): Eukaryota > Metazoa > Arthropoda > Insecta > Neuroptera > Chrysopidae > Chrysopa > Chrysopa pallens. Next base: position 14,435,380 of record CM035591.1, on the reverse strand, counting down.
TGGAGCAAACTAAAAATATGGGCAAACTACAAATAGTAAAGGAAACTGCTAGTCTGTCTTGTTTACTTGTTGAAGTTATTCATGCGAATATAGAAACGTCCTTAACTACTGAACGATTATTTTGATAATTATTAAAGGGAAACTGAAGTAATTTCATCCTACAAATACCTCACCCATCAATTGTCGTTCCTGAGATCCGACGTTTGGAACTGAATTTATATTGAAACTGAAAAATATTTCGTGAACATCTTTGTTTATAATTCCATAAGTTACTTCAATTTTTATGAAATAGTTTACTCTGGAAAACACACATTTACGGAAAAACAAAACTGAAAGAGTAATGCAAGAAAAAATTTGATAAAATTATGTGCTTAAAATAAAGAAATTTTTTGCGTAATGTGTAAATTTTAGCTCCGTCTAGTCGTTTTGTATATATAGCCATTTAAGTTAACATATTCATACATCACGAGAAAGTTCTGTGTCTATTAAAATTTTATTCTGCACAAAAGGTGGATTGCTAGAAATATAATTTTTAGCAAACAAAAATTTAAAATCAAAAAATTCCCGCGTCTATAAACTGCACAAATTTTTGCTCCTTCATTGTAAGTCCTCACAAATAAACATTGTATATTAATGCAATACAAAGGATACGATATGATCAATATCCGATCCGATGAGATCGCCAGAAAGATTCAGCAATTTATAGTAGATTTCATTAAAAAATTCAATTTGTCAGTGTATTTTCGGACTTTGTTAGTCACAAATTCGATGTAGTTAAAATATTATATCCTAGATAGATGTTGTTAATTTACATGTTTATTGTTAATTCATTAGAATTCTCTATTCCAAAAGTTGAATATGATTATCATACTACAAATTGTTGACTGACTGTTTTGTATGCAAGGTAAAATAATTTAACATCATGTGCCCAAGTTCTTCTGTAATCTAGCTTTTGAATGAAACATATCCGAACATTATACAACTTTCTTAAAACTATACATGATAGTTACTTTATATAATGCTATGTGGATTTGGTTATTGAACAATTGTAAGCATATTAACATTACTAGTTGGATTCCAATATTCCAATTAGATAATGGTGAACTTATTTTATTACGAACATGATGAAAAGTTAATAATTGATTGAGTTAGTCATTAAATTTTATTTGTTTAACTTTAACACACAATACTTTTAGTTGATTATTTAGTATTTTATTTTGAGTGTAAAATAGTTTATACTATGACCTTTATGAGCAGGTTAATCATTACTCACAAAATATGTGATTTATTGTTACCTAAATAAAAATAGTTATACTTATCCGCTTTACTATTGAAAATCGAAAACATACAAATAAAAATAAAAAGTTACTGTGATTATTGTTAAGATACTCTAGATAATATTTTAACTGATAGCATTCATAAAATGAACTCTAAATATACAGTCTACGCAGTTATAAATACATATTATAATACGTATTGCAATATTGTATTAGCTAAATTTGACCTGAAACTGTATTGCTAAGCAATTTATGAAAAAATGATTAATAAACGAACTTAAGCTCACTTTTGATGACAATCCGTATTCGTTTTTTATTTATTTTGATGACGGACCGACGGGCAGGTAGACAGATGGAAATGCACAATTGAGGTGATTCTGGGAACGCCTATACTAAAATTTTGTGATAGCGGACAATTTTTTTAACGTTACAAATATAAGACTAGGATTATCATACTCTGACATATTATTTAAATGTTGAGTATAAAAATGACTACAAAATAACTTTAATTTATGTTTGAATGAGTGATAACAAAGTTCTAAAACATTAGAACGAAAATTTCACTGTTTTAAATTTTTTTTCATTTTTTTAACAACTAAGATCATGAAGGGCTATAGTAAATAACAACAACAGCACACAGCAATCACCCATCCACATACTGAATTTGTTTGATGTTGCTTAGCTTTGGAAATCGATAAAGAACGTGATTATCATGAGGACTGTATTAATCATATGCGAGCGAAGTTTTTATTAAAAAAAGTATTTGTTTTTAATAGACAAGTTTCACGACTTTAAGTCTCATGTATCAGCAGCAAGTTGTATTTCCAAAACAGAAATACATTGAGTAAAATAATTTATTATTATTTTATTTATTTATTTATTTATTTTTATTTTATTTTATTTTTTTTTTTTGACAAAAAATAGCAAAAAAAATTTATGGCTTAACGAGTTCAGTTCTCAATTCTCTATTGATTTCAGAGCATATAATAACTGTCAAAATTTCTATACAAAATGAGGCAGGAAAATATTAAGCTTAACATTATATTATTTTATCCCAAAACATAATTAAAATGATCTATCTATTCATTTAATAATAGAATGCTAGAATATTATTTTATTTTTAAATAAACATAGCAAATAAATTGGAAGTTGTGTCATCGTATTAAATATAGGCTAATAATTTAAATATTAATACGTGTGCATATATTTTATAGTTATAATATAATTTTTTTAAATTTTTCTTAACTGTTTTGAATGAAGTTTCAATGGTATAATTAAGTGGTTTGTCTTCGGAGGCCGTTAGTAGTAAAAATATAAAATCATACTGTATTTCAAAAAATTCAAATATCAGTTAGAATAATGAATATAAACATATTTTGACTTACTTTGAGCTTGTAGAACAATAATAATAAGAAACAGTAACGATGTTGAATGTTTAAAATGTTGAAATAACAATACTAGGAGATTCCCAAATGAATTTTCAGTATTATTGTAATGATGATACATCACAATCCGTCTTCTTTTGCTACGCTGTTGTTGTAATAATTCTTGTTGTTTGGTTTTCTTCATATATGTCTGTTGCCATATATTGTTTTTGGCCACCACTGACGGCGTCGTCAACATCGTCAACATCGTCATCATATCCCACCACACCGTACGAACGTAACCAACAAAACTGACAAGTTTTGTTGGTTGTAAATATTTGTTGTATGCTATCACAAGCTTTACAGCTTATAGCACAACGATCTATAACTATTACCGTGGCTTACCAGCAGGATATACGTTGTAGAAATTCTCTGTAAACAAAGAAATGAAAAGAATTAAAATAGAAAATTGTGTTTAATTTACACAGACATTTTATATGTCTTTTATACAAAGCGTTAGAGGTTTCAACACATGATATGTGATGCGTGTTCTAGAACCAACTTACTCGTAATTCAATGTTAATGTTCCTTAGACGTGGAAAAAACTGCCATAATTAGGTTAAAACAATATATCTTTATTTAAAAAATTGTTTTAATTTTTTCGCATCAATTTAATTTACCGTAAAACCGTATTTCATTTTGAGCCAGTTGAATGGATGTGGGTTTAGGTGTGATGGTTTTGTGATCGCAAATGGTTGGCTATATATTCGAATTTTGTCAGTTATAGTGTGTAAAGTATCCAGCGAAAAAAATTAATTTATATTCTGATTTTATTTTCCATCAGTTACGAGAAAAAAATTTATTCATTTAGTTATATTTTACGCTAATTTCATGCATTTATATAAGCACATATATCAAAATAATACAGTTTTTGGAATAACTGTCATGTGTACACCCAACTTTTTTCGTTTTAAAACTTTTTTCGTTCTTGCGTTTCTAGCTCTCCTTCGTAGATAACTTTGATGGCGCATCTTGGAAAAATACAAAAGTTTTTTTCGCATAACTGGTATCATAAATTAATATCCATTAAAATAATAATTTTATGCATTGAAATATACCATAGACTTACAAGTAAAATCAAATAACAAAAATTTATACATTATACATTTTAAGTTTATTCGCAACGTGTTTAAAATAGTATCAATCAATGCTGCTTCATCAATCAAATATTCTGTGAGTAGTTAAGATAACATGTCAAATTTGTCCCAAAATTATCAATAAATTCAAATTATATATATAATATATTTATATTTACATATTTCATATATTTTTGTACTTTTTCAATAATTTTTATTTTCTATCATTTGATAGTTTTATTAAAAATTTTAGCTACTTGTGACGTTTCAGTCGAATACTCCAACAGAGCTGAGTTTTTAGTAAAGCAACATCGGAAAAAGATTATTAAAGTTCGGCTAAACCAATTAATCAGCAAAAATAAACAAATTATAATTATACTTAAACTTTTATGAAACGAAAAACTTTAGTTAATGAAATATGTATTGTAAGTCTATAATATTATGGGCAAATTAATCCCTATTTGCATTGTTATTCATGCTCCGTAATAAAACATAATAAAAAAATATGTTATCCAACATTTAGATTTATATAAAAATTATTTTTATTTAATGCAATCTAATTTCAGGATTATTATATATATATATATATATATATATATATATATATATATATATATATATATATATATATATATATATATATATATATATATATATATATATATATATATATATATATATATATATATATATATATATGAGGGTTTTTAAAAATTACCCTTTAATAATCTTGAAATTGATCAATTATACAAGGTCAATAAATGATATGAAAATTTTTTTAAATTAGTTAAAGTAAACAATTTTGTTAATAATCGACTTATAAATGTTGCGACAATTTGATTATTTGAATTTAGAAATAAAATTGATAATTTTATTTACTTAAAAAATGTAATAACTAAAATAATAATTTAAGTATAATATAATATTTCGATTTCCTACAGTCCACTATATAATTATCAGTATATGAATACGCAAACACAAAAGAGCCCCATTTTCCACTCCGTTTTCCATCTGATTTTCTGTTTTCTTTTTTTGTTTTGTTGCTACTTACGAGCTACCTTCAGTTATTTTATTTTATTTTTGTGATTAGAACACACTAGTATTGATTTAAACCTACTTTTATTTATTATTCTAAGAGACAAATATATGTTTATAATTTTCGAAATCTTCATAAATTTTTTTTTTCTATTCTATATATAATATTATTTTGTAGAATTCTTAAGCAGAACATGTTTCAGTAAGCGGCATACCAGGTTAAGATTAAATATGCATGATCAAGATTAAGACTATGGATATATCTTAGAATTCGTGTCAAGTGATGATGCATTTATTTTGATCGTACTTTTACCATAATTGGCATCTTAAAAAAAAATTTCCCATTTTTCATGAATTTTAAAACTTTATTATAAACAATTTTGATAGAGTGTGCGAAAAATGACCTATTTAAATGTAAATTTAAAAAAAATAGAAACTTAATAATTACGCAATAATGTTAAAATAATTGCAGTATTTTCCTTATAAATTATTTATCCAAAGCCTGTGTTTATGAGTAGAAGTAAACATTGTCAACGTGTGACGTAATAATATTAAACTTTGGTCTGGGAACTACTTGCGTGTTCTCCGTAGTTTAACTTTTAATTTTTAATTATATTGAAAAATAAAAAGTGTTTTGTTATAAAACTTAATCATTATCTTTTCAATTATTAAAACAAATTGATTTTCAAATCCTAATTGCATGCGGTATGTCTAAAACAAATTTCACTATACTAGTCTTTACAATACACAATTTTGATATAATTAAGGAAACTGGACACGCTATCTCTTGCATATCTTATAGAGTAAATATATTCACATTGTCAGTTAGCTGGTCTATCTTTCTTACATTTACACAAAATATTTCTGATGAAACCATACTCCAAACATCAGTTTTCTCCGTATGTTGAAGCAAACCTAACATTGGAGGCACCTACATGATTTTGAGTTAATGAACACACAGGAGGTTGCATAAATTGAAAGTCAGTCATCATCATTTTGTGTATAAACATGAGAATATAATTATATATTATGTGTTAGTGAACGTTTTATAAATTATACAAGCTATTTCAAATAAATGGGTGGTTCTCAAATATGCTAATATCCTTTTTGAGACCAATTTTAAAATTATTCCACAATACAAAACAAAATCATGAGGCTGACTGATACTGTGAAGAACAATATTAATGATGAATTTATACCTCAGCGACGAGTACGAATAAAAATAAGCTGTATTATTTGAAATTCACTGTCAAGAACGGACACAGAACTTTCTTAAGCTGTATTATTGCAAATTTACTGTCAATAACGGACACAGAGCTTTCTCGTGATGTCGTGATGTATGTTTACTTAGATAGCTATATGTCCGGAACGTCACCACCAAATGAGTTCAAATTTTTATATTAAGTAAAACTTCATTTTCTATACTTTTATCACATTATGGATAAAATTTAACTCTATATAAGTTTGTTGAATACGTTTTTTACGTGTTTACCCTCCGAATTTACTTGGGTAAACCTATGATTTTTCAAAACTACGCATGTAAATATAAAATTGCATCGAAATCGCATGAACAATTCACGAGATGACGTTATTGACGTTATTTCAGTGTAAATAAGGATACTTTTGATATATTCGGAACGGTAATTGATCAGAGAGATGTTTCTAAAATGACAACATACCGAATACATCCACTATTATTTGCCACAAATAAATAATTAATATTCATTCGGTTGTTTTGGAGCTACGCGCTTTGGTTTGAATGACCGACAGATATAAAATGAAAGCTGCTCAGGAAGTTCCAATGCATACATAACAAAGGTATATACATTTTTGAAATAATATCGAAAATTCATTTACCATATTCATGAAATAAGAAGTCAAATTATAATTTGCTTACAGATCATTCATTAAAGATAAAATAAAATTAAAAATGTTTAGATTAACAAGCTTTTTAAGCTTTGTGGTGCTCTAAATGGCACAGATCAGAGTCATATAAGAAATAACGATACAAAGAAAAGCCTTGAAAAACTTTTTTAAATCGAACATCAAAATGTTAATTATGTATTTTTGTGAATAAAACTTAGAAGTAACTTACAAAAATATCAATGTGATTTGTTGCATTTTCCTAAATAATTTTCAATATTATATATTGAAAATTCAGTACCAAAACCTCTAAAATATGACCTCATAAAACCTATCCTGTTAGAAAACTTTCTTATTAAATTTTCCATGTGTCGTTAATCTCGTTAATCTCGTTCACTCTTAAAAACTTGAAGAGTTCATTCGTTTTCCCATTTGATTGACAACTATTCATTATATTTTGATTGTATTATGTCAGTGCCGTATTATTTGTAAAATTTATTTGTTAATTTTATAAATCTATATATTTTACGCCTCAACCTTAGCACACAGCGACTTGCAAAACGTTTGTCATTTGTGAATAACCATATTCATTTATGTTATTCATGATTATATTATTGTATGTTGATTTTAAAAGAATTTTCTCGTCTATATTTCATATTATTTATGATAAACATTTAGATATAATTAAATGAATAAATATTTTGCATTAAAATGTCAATGTTTTCGTAACACTTTGTACATTATACATATGAAATATTTATATACTTTACTATATGTTACAACCTCCTGCCATGCCATGTGGTTGTTAGATAGTAATTTTAACGTAAAGTTTTCAAACCAACAAATTACTAGCCACATAGAATAATAACAATTTTACAATGAGCTTAATAATAATGGTATAAACCGAACTGAACTGAAATGAACTGATATCAAACTAAACACACAACTTTCTATACATATGAGTATAATATATACACTTATATAACATTTTAATAAAACTTTCACATATGTAAAGTATATAATATTTTCCAAAAAAACATTTCCAATGTGGCCTGACCCTATTAGTTACGAACTAATAAGGGTCGGATTATAAGCATTTGCAATTTTGTTTTCAGTAAACGTATATGTTTTTAACATATACAAATATTTGTAGGTACAATATTAAAGGGACAATAGTAGAAGCAATATCCTCGACGAAATTCTCCTTTTATTTCTAATAACTTATTTCCTAATGTGTCTCATTATTCCCGTTTTTCTGAAAAAATTATTACTAACAAATAATTTATTAGTAAACTGTTTTTCTGAAAAATAAAAATATTAGTAATAAATATTGTCATTTACTTATTATTGAAATGTTTAAAAAAGAGAATTACTAAAAAATTTCCTTTTATAAACGAAAAAATTAAGCCTCGTTTCATGAAAGTTTGGCTAAAAATAATTTTAGTTAATTAGAGTTTTCGTAAAAGAATATGCAAAGTTTAAAAATTGTCGATTATTTCTAAATAAATCTCAATCCCAAGTTGATTAGGAAGCTTAAAGTAAGCAGAAAAAGTAACGTAACATTCTTACCATAGTTACCGTAAGTCAGTAATAGGGCTTTTCATTTTAATTTTCGATTCGTTTTTGTTTCGGACAGAATGTCAAAAAACTAATGTAATAAAATGAGAAGCAAATATTTTCTATCTTTGTCAAACTTATTGTCAACAGTACGAAACAAATTTTAAAATGAAAAGGTCTATTATATAGGCTTACTCGGACCCATTTTTCTATCAAGTTTTGTTTTATATTATAAAAAAAATACAAATGTGTATCACATCTTCACAAAAAATTATTGACAAATAGGCAGTTACTAGCTTCTAATCTTCCGCAGTTTAGCTAAAACATTCTTCAAAAATACTATCTCGAGACTTCCATCTCATGTATAATATTTGCAACCAAACAATCTCGTTTTACTCACAAAATACTAACCGTAAACAAATAAATGTAGAATGAACAAAACAATTACTTTTTGACTTTTCTTAGTAATTAACTAAATTTTTTTCATGAAAACTATAAATTAGTTATCTTTTTGTTTGTGGAGAACATGATGGAATATTTATAAAAAATAATAGCCAAATCGGCCCAACCATTTGCGCTTAACAACCAATTTAGAGATACTTTGATAAATATAGATAATAATTATATTTTTGTGGAGATTTTAGTTCTTAGTGAGCGTTTACATCGCAATACGAGTAACTATGCTAAATTTCAAGTGAATCCAGTGTGTAGTTATAGAAATATCGTGATAAATGGTATTTCGCTTCTATACAGATTGATTTATATTTATATTTTAGACAGTTGTATACCCTGCGATCTTCTACAAATAAGTTATTATTATACATTAAAAAATGAATTTTACAAATTTTTTTAATAACAACTAAAGTTTTTACCTCAATCACGAAGTGTAATACTTCCCGTGTTAAGTATGAATGTAATTATGAATTGAAATATAAATATATTGTTTCAATGTATTATAGTTCTGTCATACTGATTTCTTAAGAATATACAAAGAATCCAACCTCTAGTAAATAAATCAGTTTAGTTACCATTAAACCAACTAGATGGATAATCAGCCCATATACGTAAATTCCAATTATACAATTTAGTTGCAATGAGGATGGTTACATTCTCATATGAAGGTTAGATTATATAATCTTTATTACATATATGAAAACAAAGTTTTGATTTGCAGAGACAAAACTTGGAAAACTAATTTAGAAAATGTATATTAATTTTGAATCTCATACTAAAATAGTTAGGTATATTCACATTTAGAATGTACAAGAACTCAAGAGCCCAAAAAATAATAAGCAGTATATATGATCAATGAATAGTTTATAATTTAACATTACATAATAAAAATAATAAATAATTTAATCAATGTAATTATTAGGAATCATTCAATAATTTTTGTTGGACATTTGTTATACAATTTACACGCAAGCAGATGAACGAATAATTATATTTTCTAGAATGCTTATGTTTTATTACAAATTTTAACTACTCGTAACTAATCGATTAAATTAAAAAAATTCCTATCACGTAATATAGACGGATGCAACAATATCAAGTGTTCTTTAAATAAAGATATATTCACACGGTACAGATTTTCGTAAGTTCAGATTGTAGTTTTAATAATACCTTTTATATTTTTACATATACGGCACTCCGACTTTTATTTGCAAAATATTTTAATATTGATATTTGTCCGTAAAATTCTTCAGGGAAGTTTATGGAAGCCCTGCATCGTGAATGTGTTTGTGGATCTTTTTTATTATATGAGAATATATAATAAGTCAATATAACGCGTAAATATATTAGTATGTATGTAGTTTTAATCTTGATATTTACCTACAGTATTATCAATATTAATATTTTAACGGTGCGCATCATTATTTAAATTAAGTTTGATTTTGTTTTACCTCTGCTATATATTATACTTACCAGTATAGTGAAACAAAAAGTCACCTATTGCCATGGAGCCTTTGGCCTTTATCTGATACTGAGCAAATATATCATGTTTTTATCCATATTTGGTATACAACTGTGCTATATTATTGGATTGATTCGTATTTAAAAACTAGCCATAAATGTTGAAGAAATAAAAGTACTTTTTTAATTGAGCTCATAATAATTGCATATAATATAAAAGAAAAAAAAAACTCATTTTGAATATGGAAAGTTTTAAGAACTACCTGTTAAAATAAGAACTGTTCAACATTGTGTTTATTTATGTTTATATGGAGGGTAGAGGTAAGGAGAGTCATCTCATATGGAAGAAAATCGAAAAGTGTATAGCTGTAAGCTGTAAATAACAGTTCAAAAACCTTCCAAAATGGCGCTGGTGTAACAAAGGATATGGTATGAATGTATTGTTTATTTCTCTATCCTACTCTAATGATATTTGGCGCTTCCTTTAAAATTTACTCAGATGCTAATGTGGCGCCACCTTAATTTAATGCATTTTGACGGACACTTCTTCATGTGCCCTGATGATTCTCCTTACTTCTATTCTCCATAATTGTTTACAAAACAAAATTAACTGAATAATATTGATTTGTATACATATATGGTATAGACAGATGGTATTATTTTTAGGTCTTTATTCTATGATAAAGTGTGGTTAGTTTAACTTTTTAACAACTAAAAGTAAATAGTTTATTATAGAAAATTAGGTAGATATTATATACATTTTTATCTATAATTACAAAAAAAAGCACATACGAACTCACAACTAATCAAAATTAACAATGAAAATTCCAAACAAGTCCATAAACGATAACCACACAAAAAGTTCAAAATTAATTAAATATAAAAAAATCAGTTTTAAAAATATTTATATGAAATACAAGAAATTTTTTTGATTATCACAAGTTATAACCACACATTGTAAAATAACACACGCTGTTTTTATAAACATAACACAAACAGCTGATTGGTCTGGCTATTGGTTTACATATTTGCCACCTTGACACTTAGATCTTAGCGTGAATGTCTCCAATATACAACTTCAATTGAAAAAAGATGAGATTCCTGAGCCATTTCCATTACTATTCCAAGAGCAGAAATACAAAAGTAATTCCATTTTAGTATTTGTCGAATTCGTCATCTGTTCATCAAAAGTATTTGACTTTGTGCATTTTTATCATTAAACGAATACCGTTAAATATGAATAATTAAGCGCAACTCTTTCAAAGTATCTCGATATAAGTTTTCTGTTTGTGTGCGCAATTAAAATAGAAAATGGTTCTTCTAAGCATAATTAAGCTAAATACAAATTTTTAAATATTTATAAATAACATTACATATTAATATGCAATTATGTTGACTAACTTTTTTTTTTACTCCACACCATACTGTGAAGCGAGATGAAATAAAAAAGAGCTCTAACATCACTTTTACGTAATAAATTATTAAATAATGTTATGAATAGGAATGTTTTAATGTTATATTATACTCAAATAAAAATAATTGTTAGTGAGATTTTCTTAACGACCATCGTAATGTTACATCAACCATCATTGTGTACCTACAAGCTTTAGTTTTACATATGAAAACAGAACTAACTATACGATAGTACACAATATATGGACATTTTTATGTGTTGTTTAATTGCCTAAATATAATAGCTGACTAAAGCCTAATTTACATTATGTATTTACCTAAATTTTTATTTTATTTAACATCCATTGCACTCATTATAATTTGATTACTAGAGCATAGTAGTAATGGTAAGTGGCAATTGGATATATTAAAAATAATGTAATTCTGCTCCATTAATATATAATATCCTGACGCATATTGCGGCGCGTGTATCTCAGAGCGACGTGACATGAGGCCAGTGATATGACGCGATCGCACCGTATACACGTAGTACCGTGTCGGCAATTTGCGCTGAACCATTTATTTGTGTATATTACAAAAAATTACGATGTACTATGTCGCGTTTCGCTATGGCACACGTGCCGCAATATGCGCCAATTAATTAGCAAAGTAGGCCAATATTCTATATGTCAAATATTAGATTAATGTTCTCTATCTAATAACATGGTGCTGTGTTTTAATTTAGGGATGAAGGAAATACACACGTTTAAAAATTTCATTATCGATGTTTACCTGTTTTTGGCACACTGTACCATTAATAGTAATTATAATGCGAAAAAATTATATGGACAATTTCTTGCATTGTTTAGCAGTTATGAAGGATTTATTGTTCCAAATTGAAATCGGAAAAAACACTTTAGATGACAAAATAATGCATTGTAAAGAAACCAAAAGACAAGTGATGCTCAAACCTGTGAGTTAACGGGATCTGAAACTAATTTCGATAATGTCTTTAACCGGAATTTTAAATAACCGATTTCCGCTATTTTTTCACCGTTTGTATTTCATAAGTTCTTCAGATTGAAGAGCCTTTAAATAATGAAAATTAAAATGCATGAAGAAAATTTTTCTATCGTAAATTTGGCAAACGTGAAACATTGACGGGACTGTTAGTGTAAACTTATCTATAATTATTTTTATTATATGTAACAAAATTAATGAACTAGTTAGAAAGGCATTGTTTTTAAATGTTTTATTGGCTATTTGTCTTTAATAATTCAGTATAATTGTCTATTTTACAAGTGTCCTAAATGTCCTAAATTTGATAGTATTTTTAGAGTAAACTGTAAAAAAGAAAACCATTTCGTACTTACTACTGAATTCAAAGCATCTACTATTTTAGCAAAGATAAAATAAATAGTAAATGTTGGAGTTTGGAGAAGAATTAAATTTGTTTTTGTTTATGCAATAGACATTGAATAGAATTCCAATAAACGATTTTTTTTTGACCACCCCGCATCAATGTAATGAATTTAAGCATTAAAATATTGGCTTCATAGCAGTTTACAATATTTAAAGTAAATTCTGATTAAAAGTAATAAATATTTTTTCTAATAAATATTACATGTTTGTTAAATTAAACAAAGGATTCAATTTATGCTTTGATTTTAGATTAAAAATGCTTCTTCTAAAATCATTCAATTTTAATTGTGTTCTTTAAAAATCTTCTAAATAAGCCAAAGTTTTATATCATTGAATTTTTTATTCAAACAAGTCAAAATTTTAAAATTATTTTCCATTATTGTGTGCTACAAAATTTCTTTAAAAAAAATTTGTTTCCTAAAAAAAGTCTGGATAAATTTTATTCTTACAAAAATAAATATTTATGAAATCTTTAAATTTATAATGAATTAAAAACTTAAATTATTTTTATGAAGACGTGTAAAATAATTAATATTTATATCAGGAAACCAAAAAACCTTTCTTTTCAACCGAATAAAATCAGTAATAAATTATCCACCACAAGTAAAAATATTATTTTACATAAATTATATAGAAAAATGTGTTAAATCTGTTGAAATTTTTACAAAAAAAAAAAAGAACACAAATCCAAGACGATTTATAAGATTTAAATTCGACAATTTTTTTTCTTATGCTTTTCGACATCTTATGGAATCATTTTTGTATGTGTCTGCTCTCTTTCTAATACAATATACTTCTATGCATCACAATATTGACTTTATTCGATTTATTTCTAGTTTTATAAATATCGTTATATATTACCAAGAAATATAAACTCCATATTTCTTGATAATATTGTATAACAGTTTGAAAATATACTTCGTTTGGGTATGGATTGATATATTTGAGTTTACTTGTATATTATTAAATTTATTAACTTTGTTCAATAATTAATGTATAAAAAAAAAATAAACTGTTCCGATGCAAGTTTTCGAGACCACAGCACTAAGCCACTCGATCCATTCAATTCGTTTGTTCTATGACACATGTACTAATTTGCATAAAAAAATAGTGTAGATAAAAACGAATAGTGTTAATTGTTTAAATATACAACTTCTGGTTTAGTATAACATATGGCAAGCTATATCTTGCTCATTCGCAAACTAAAACTCAAGTTTTATCAGTGCTGTTTTAAATATTATTGACTAAGTTGGCTGAACACATACAAATGCAAATCATGTAACAGACTTGTAATTTCAACCTCTACAGCATTTTAAAAAACACAAAAATTAGAAAACGCAACATACTAACACGTTCAAAAGATTTTATTACACTAGTAATATTCACAAATGATTTAAATAGGAAAATTAAAATAATGGCAGAAATCGGCTGGGTATATATTTAAAATTCAACATATAAAATGTAAGTATTCTCTTTATAAAAAAATTATATTATCAAAATATAAAAAAATGAAAAATTCCAATGAATAATATTTTACAAATAATAATTCACATTAATTAATTACTATATTTTTAATCCAACACCGCTGTTCAACGCTTGAATATTATTATCGCAGGATGTTACACACGTAACAACACTTTTTATAAGCTGTCACAATTATGCTGGCTGGATATGCATGCACCCAATGGTAATTTCGAGGATAAAAAAATTATTATTTATTAGTAAATCTGTTTTATAACTATTTATCAAATAATTAATTGTTCGAGATTTTTCTAGACTTTAGATTTCTATTTTAAATTAATTTGATACACTTATTCTGAAATGTAATAAAATAATACATAAACATTGAACAATTAATTTTTAATCATAATAAATAAAAGTTTTGTTGATTTATTCTTGGTTATATAAATAAATTTTTTAATTGAATAAAATTAACTTTAGGCCAGAGGCGTTTTTAAGTTTTAAAATAAATTGGAATAAAATTCATTCAATCTTTAAGTGTGAAAAACTTAATATATCCTTATATATTTTATGTTTGACAGTAATAAAAATCCAGAACATTTATTTTTTAGTAATTTAAAATTTTAATACTTCTATTATTTCTTCTATTATTCTATAACAAAAATTTGATGTATCATTTGGTCCTAACAAGCATGCCTACAAATTTTCAGCTCCATTGATCACGGAAAAAGAATTAAAAGTCGATATAAATTTTTTTCAATAGACAAACAGACATTAAGAGTTAAAAGAAAGGGGGTAAAAAATCAAAAATATTGACTTTCTTTCTTAAGATAGATAATCTTCATTTTTCTCAAATAATTCAAGAACTATTACAAAAAATTAAATGATGAGCAAAGCTTGACCAAGACAGTCATGATATCTAGTTCGGTCTTGTCAATCCGACATAGTCCTGGTCTTGCCTGAAAACTAATAGTATCCGTTTTGGACTTGCTAACGTATGATTGATCTTGCTCTTGATTGTGTAGGAACAAGCTTTCTGCCGCGGAATAATCGCTTAACATTATTATTACTTATGATATTAAAAAGTTTTTAATTTTATGTTAGAAAATTATTTGATAATCATTTTCTTTACAATAAATATTTGGAACGAAAAATGAATAGCTTCTTTTCCCCAACATTTTACACAGACAGTCGTAAAGTTCCATAATATTTTTATTTACATTTGGTGTTAAAGTTTAGTAAAGTAAAGCTAATCTGCAATCTAAAAAACAAATAATATTGTATATAACACTTTTCGTAGAACAAAACATTTTTAGAAGAAATATACTGAATTTTTAATAATATTATCATTTATCCTATTTAGACGCAACGGAATTACACCGTTTAAATTAGACTTGCACATTTGGTCTTGGTTTTGCATTCTCGATCTTGGTTTTTGTGTCTAACTTGTTCATACGATCTAAGTTTTAATAATAATAATAATAAATATTATTTCAAAAACAATTTTACATTGTATAAAATGCATCTCAAATGAAATCACACAAACAACCAGCAGTAGGGTTGCATATGCAAAATTGTATAAGCTTAAAACATTTCGAACATTATCTTCTAACGAAACAATGCCTTGAGAATTGACGTTTATAAATAAAAGTTGTTTGTCTCAGACCTCACAAATCGTTTCAATATAAATTAAATCTGATTTTTTATAAAGCTTAATAATTTCTATTTATGCCCTCTTAAAAACAATTGACACATTGGTTCAAAATGAATACTTGAAGTGAATTTACCATGATTAATTTTTTAGAAGTCATAAGTAATTACATGTATGAAGCAAATACTCCATTCGTATTTCTAAAGATATATACTATGCTGAAATGAGAGAGTAAAAATTGTTTTTCTAAATAATGCATACCTATCGGTTTGTTTTAAGATGAATATTATTATATATTCTAATTGCATACTTTTATATATTAAAATTTTTTTCGACATTTATTGCTCCTTCATATATGATGATGAAACAATATATAATGAGAGAAAAGAAATTGGCATAATACACTGGCAATAGAGTTATACGATTAACTCTTTAATGCCCTTAGTTGGAAACATATTCTACTCAATTGGGGACATCAAATATCTAACTGTGGTTTCCAATTCAATCTACCAATATAACCAAGCAGCTGGAAAAAATTTACATTTGTAATTGCAACATAGAATTATAATCGAAAGTTATCACAAAAATTTTACTTTTGTTTAATAGAAAATTATTTTGGTGTTACTTTTGTATTTACGGTTTTTTGCATGACCAAGATCTTCACTGAAAGATCAATACCGACTTTATTCATCCACTTGATGTAGTATCTCTTTTCTGAACAGGATAGATCAATTTATACTTATGATATATACAATAGAGTATATGCCGATATACATAATATATGTTTGTATAATGCCATATATAATTTGATCAATGAACCATAGGGGATGATTCCATAAATCAATTGATAAAATATTCCAGCATTTTGACATCTTTATTCATATTATTATGTTTGAATACGTATGCATAATATTATATTATAGATGTATATATTGAAGAATATACTATATATACCTACTGAACATGGTACCTATCTATAGTTAAATGTTTTGGTGTTTCTTCAACTATTATTGTACACGAACAAGCAAGATGAATATATCAGTTTAAAAAACATATAAGTCAAATTAATCAAATAGCAGAAGTCTTAATGTTACTAAAGTCAGTAAGCAACAGTGTTCAACGTATACTCTTAGAATAGAAAACTATGCTTATCGTTGAAAAATATCATACCCGAGTAAAATCCATACAAAATAGCTCAAAAACAAAAAGAAAGACCGAGTTGAAATTTTGGTGACATATTTTGGATATAAAGACTGAGTTTAAATTCGTGAATGAGCAAAAACGGTTCATTAGGTTCAGTGAGTCTTTTTCTTTTTTCTTTTATATTCAAGGATACGATGGACGAATTTTGCTCATTTACATTTACTCAGTCTTTATGATCAAAATACGTCACGTAAATTCCAACTCGTTATCTCTTTTTGTTTTTGAGTTATCTTCATCGTGATTATATGAAAACGTATACCAAAATTTTGTTGGTGCGGTCAATATTTTCTAGCGTTACAAACTTTGGGATAAAGTTAATATACTCATATACTACACATGTCGACATGAAGTATGTATTTCTAGTATAATAGCAACCAACTATTTTTTATCGTTAGGGTTCATTAAAAAAATATATAAAATAATAGTAACACGCCTTCTCTTCACTTCGTTATATGTCATAGTTCTAGGTAGTGTACATCAATCTTAAAAAAATTCATTAATCTAAAAATTCAGCATATAAAATATTTTTGTTCCATTTTGTGTTATCATCAAGATGTATTGTCTTCAACATTTACTTTTAGAGAGATCAATAATATGACTATCCGTGTGATAATAATAATAGTAAATCAATTTTCAACAATGCTTAAATTCTAATGGTGAATATGCGCAATTTGAAGCAGCTGGCCTAGTGAGCATATTCGTTTCGATTACATCATATTTTAATGGCGTTACCTGTAGCAAGCTATATAATTAAAACCAAAGAGAACTTCAAACTTTTCCAAGTTTCCCTAAGAATCACACTTGTTTCTTTCAAAAAAATATTTTCTAGTCTATTATGATGAAAAAAAAAAAACCTGTTATATCAAAAAAAACTTTATAATATATATTATATCTCTGTATGACGAATTCTCAGAATATCTAATTATCACTATTCAAATCGTTGTGTAAAATAACGTCACTGGTGCTTGAATTTCAATTTTGAAAAAGCAATACAAAATTACCTAGAAAATAAATTCCCATAATGATTTTCCTATAAATAGCTTTTATTAAACTTTCAAAAAATCATTAAAAGCAAAACTTGTGTGTTCGCTAATTTAAACATATGAAATTATCTTTGTTTTATTAACAAATATTATATATATTTCTTGAAATAACTTTAGATTAAGTTGACGTTAGTTCTTATTACAACTAATTTTGTGGTCTTATTAGTCCATATATTAATTATTTTTCTACAGAAAATACATTCTAAGACAAATAAAAGCAAGACATGTGCATGTAGTCGTACTGATTTTGCCAGACCGTACACATTCTCATATCAGACTCCATGTACCCACTATACATAGAATGTGTTAAATGAAATGTTGTTATTCTTTATGCCGTTATACGGTTGATCACAATAAAATATCAATCTAAATTGACGTGAAATAAATCATGAATAAAAAATAAATTCACATCGTTTTTCCATATTTAACATAAATTTTAATTTTTTGTTGTTTTCTTTGGATAGTAAAAACGGATGAATAAATTTGTATTTACGTTTAAATAATCTACATGTAATTTGAGCCGGCTGTAGTAACCAAATTGAACCATGTAAGTTTAAGGCATGTGGCAGATAAGTTATATTTCGACCTTAATCCATTTAACGTTTAAATACATAAAATAGCTGATGATTGGATATTGTTTATATTCCTTAAGAAATGACAAGGATTGAATTTAAAAAAATACTGCATCAAGTGTAATGCCATTTTAATAAACTAGCCTATTTAAGCCACATTATAAAAACATTTATAAAACACAAAAATGTAGCACAAATAATGATAGGAAATATATAATAAGTGAAAATAAAACTTTGTTAATTGTTTAGATGCTCGACATATGATTCAGTATCAAATCTAAATATGCAGTCCATACAGATATAAATACATTATTTATAATAATATATATTGCAAATATATGTGCATATTATTAAATTTGTATTAAAATTATGGCGAATTTAAAATTGTTAAATTAATCTTTTATTTTTATGGTTTTATAGCTGTGTCATGGATCCATTGGACACAATGAACCGATTTTGCTTACCAAGCAAAATTAAAGTTTACTATTTCTGTTCGTTTTTGAGTTATCTTGATACAGGGAAAACAGACGTACGGACAGACATGCGGAATTGGAATAATTTGGTGGTTGTATGAACCCTAATGTCAAAATGTCGAGTATAAACAGATATTGCGATTTAAAATATAAAAATGTAAACACATTATACAAGAGTTACGTAATTTTTAAGTTGTGTCAATTTGAAAATGGAATACACGGTTTTAAAATCTTAAAATATTAAAATTTTAAACTCATCTTTATTCTTATAGAAAAGTGAATAGTGATATAATTTTCAAAGATTTGCAGAGATATAATTTTCGAAGATAAGAGGTACTTATAGATATTTTATCATTTTTATAATTTTCTTTTTTTTGGAAAATATAGTGATTCTACTCAAAACAAATTATTTATTACCTATTGAATATGTCAAATTGTTTATGATTGTGAACATTCATCAGATTACAATTTACCTCGAAAATGACACAAAAACATATTATTTTCATAAGAAAAACAGATCATCGTCACTCAAAAAAAAAAAAAAAACATTTGACTTTAATTAAGTTATTTTTGATGAAAGATCTACTTGACAAAATAAGATACAACATAAACGTTTGAGGTTGTACATTATTAAACAGATTAAAAAACATCAACTCAATCTAAAAGTCACTATCTAAAGTAGAAATCCACATGCTACTCATTCCCAATGAACATTAAATTCCTTACTATACTACTTCAGCCCATACAATCAAGTAATATACAACAATATGCCTCTTCTGTCTATCTGGTTTCATCTCATTATCGAATGCAGTATAGTTGCTTCAGAAATATGAACAAATATTCAAACCACCTAAATATAGTTAAATCACAACATCATATTTCAAAAATGGTATTTGATAAAAAAATTGATATTATTTAGTGTGATGCTTAAAAAGTAAAACAGAAATGGAAATTCTTTACTTCTGTCAATTTTTTATCATTACCTTTTTTTGATTTAATTATTTCGATTAACGATTGGGGAATATGATTGGCGTCACCTTACAGTAGTCAAAATACCATGCTCTAGATTAAAAAAAAACTTATTTTAATCATAATATATTGTAAGCCATTCAAAATATACTGCCAATAATGACAGTACTTATGTAGCTGTTGTCCCTATATGTCCAGAACAACTGCATTGGGTGAGTTAATATTTGGATATTAAGTGAAAAAATTTATTTTCTACATCTCAATCAAATAATTTGACAGTAAATCTATACATATCGATTGTCAAAAATAATCCATTTCAGAAGAAATTGAAAATACAAAATTTTAAACTCAATCGAATGAACACTTCCCGAGATATCGTACACTTAAATTATTGATTATCGAATATGCTTTCTAAAATGGCTACGTTGCCACAATGGCAAACTAAATATTTAATGGTTATTTAATATTAAAATTAATGGTTATTTATATTGTCCTGTCTAGATTTGCCTCGTTGGGGGTTTTTTGTCCCTGTTGATTTGTGTAAGATGGATGATTAAAGAATATTAAATGAAATACAATGAATACAAAACGGTAATTGATAAGTGATTTGTTTATAGAATGGCACCATCCCAAATACCTCCGATTATTATAAAAATCGGTCCTATAGAATCCAAATGGTTTTAACATACCACCATACCGCCAGATAGACAGGCATGAGATAAAAGTTACTCAGAAGGTAACCTCGATGTATACCATAAATTGATGGAAAGAGAACAAAAAATAACGAACAACATACTTCCGATATCGATAGATATTTTTCAAAACTAAAATACGTGTTGATTGAAACCAGCTTGTTTTTTTTTTCGAAATTTTCAATTATAAAAAGCTGCATAAAATATAAGGAGGTACTATATCAAAATTCGATAGGCCAATTGACGATCATCCGCATCGTGTGGTCTAATGATAATCTTATTTAAGAAGATTCATTAACCGTTCCAACGTTTAGCTAACATAATATAGGTTTTATACTTAAGTATTTTTTATGCGCAGAAAATTTAACCCACTGGCCACTAGAAATTTAACACAGGTAATACATTTCTTAAAATTTAAATATAACTAACAAAAATATTAATTTTTATTTATAAAATGACTATAATGATAGAAAAATTTAATGTGATTGTTTAAGTTTTTTTTCATATTTTGAATTTGTTAGCACTCAAAAACATTTGAGCTTTGAAAAATCTTTTTGTTAAAAATTAAAAAAAATTTGTAGTACCTAAGCAATTTTGAATGGAGTACATTCCCACAAAAACATTTATCTAATATATACGGTACAAAGAAGTACGTACGTTGCTTACGACCGTAAAATCCACTGGAGCGGTAAATTTTTTTTATACTGATGTTTGCTGTAACGTGCAGGACACACTTTAACAGACACACATACAGACCTATATACACTTTACGTTTCTCAAACCTTATATTAACTATGGTATATTAAATAGAAATTTTTATATTGACAATTTTATGTAGGTTTAAGAAAATATTTTTTCTGTCAGTAATTTAATTAATTTTAAATTGGATTTGTACACATTAAACAGAGAAACCGAAATTTAATAAGCAAACTTTATTATAATTTATTAATTATTGTCCTGATGATAAGAAAACTTATTTCATTACATGGTACCATTGTATTCCAAGAACAAAAAACAAGTTATGAATAAAAATTATTTACCTTCCGATAAAATTTAATTTCCGACTACGATTATTTATAATTAAAAAGATTTTATATTTAAAGATTGTAAAATTATCAATTAAGAAGCTAGTAAATAGTTTGTGAGTAAGTGATAAATTTTTAAGTTTTGTAAACTTTTTGATAGGTTTATCTGATCATGGACACTTTATTTGTACGTGAAACTTTATACAAAGAAACTGATCCTGTACTACTATTGTCAAAGAGTATGTAGGCAATTTGGGTGAGATATTTGAGACAGTTGAAAAAAACCTATATAACGTAAGAGACAGTGGCGGCAATCCTATGTTATTGATTATATACCTGAAATTTCCACCAGTGATTTACTTTTACAAACCATCCATGCGCGAGCCAGTGCAACTTGTACAAGAGCTCTGGTGCGTTAGATATGAATATTAAATGAATTTAAAAAGTAATGAATTGTTGGAAGTCTATATTAATCATTTTGGAATATACTGGAAATATAATAATCTTTCACATTGAGGAAAATAGAGGTTGTTGTTACAGATGTCTTTTATATGTAGCTTACGTCAAAAGTTTTTCATCGACATTTAAAGTTTTGATGCAATTGACAAAACAGTTTTACAACTCTGTTTTGAGTGACTATATGAACTTAATATTATAAAATATTATACTACTCTATTATAGGTTGCAAAAAATACTTGTCTCAACGCTTGCTCGTCTCCACTAAGCCGCGGCCATATTGATTCAATGTACAACAAACTTCATTTTACATAGACGCACTTTGGCTATCGAATTTTTGTTACAGCATTTTAGTTTTAACATATTATAATTAGTATTATTATTTTTTGATTGTATTACTGATTGTTATTTTTGTTAATTTGTTAACTAGTTAAGGTTGAATGAAAATATGGATAATTTTTTTTTTTTTGAGTTTTGACAAAACAATCTCTCTTACAGTTCACCAATTGGTAGGCTTATAAAAGCTCAAGTTGGTACTTAGTCTAATAAAACTTAAACTTGTTATAAAGCCTCGAATGCATTCTATAGTAATCAGTATTTATTCTATGAATAACAATTATAATTACATGAATTTTATTTTGTAAATTCCCACGTGACTTGCGAGGAAAACGTTTATAAGTTAAAACTATTAAGAGTCGAGAATTTGATTTCATGAAAATGGTTTTCTCATGTGTTCGGTCATGCCTCTAAAAATGTCGCCGTTTGCTTAAGTGATCGCTTCAAGAAAAAAATTAGACCGAATAAGATTTAGCTACTTGCAAACGACATTAACAATGCCTTACTCGTTTATTATATAGATTTTTAAATATAACCATTTTATTTCATTTTATACCGCCCTCCTCACGTAAAACGCATAGGTTTCTGTATAATTTGGTATTGTATTATCCATTTCTAGTGTTAATTTCATCTATGATTGCAACACTATGTTTATTTAGTCAATTTAAACGCTATAATATTCTTACTATTTAATATTATAACATTTTTAGAAGACTTGCGCATTAACAGTTTGTCAACATGTTTGTTAACACTGTCAATCTACCCTACACTATATTTCTCATTCTGCATATCTAGTATTATACGATCTAAGGTTGAAATAAATGTTCCGTCATCAATCAAAAACGAAATATGTGTGGTTATGATAACAGGCGGCATAGCAATGGCGTCTTTTGCATCATAACCACTGATATGATAACACCCATATCATACTTTTATATGCTTTTCTATTAAATGTTTGTAATCTCGATACGGACCGGAAATTTATATTTTATTAAAAAAGAAGATAAATTGAACATATAATATATATTTTCTTCATACGTAATTATTACAAAAAATTTATCAAATTTTCCTTCAGGAAAATAAAAAAAAAGGTTGTTGTTATGGGCATGCTTTAAAATAAATCAATGTAAAAAAAGTTTTAACTAAAAAAAAAAAAATTTCTTTATATAAAAGTTAAATAGTCTTTCAGTTCATATGAAATTAGTTTTATTATGACATATATTTTTGACCGAACGAAGTGTGCTTGGTAGTAAGTGCAGTAAGCCCATATTTTAACTAATGAATTTTGCATTTTGTTTGTCTGTATCTATCTATGTATGCTTATTCAGTTATAACTTTTGAGCCTGTGAAACATGTATTTTTAAGTCTGGTGAAACGTTTCCAGAAATATAATTTTTTTTTTTACATGGTAGAATCATTGTGGCAGAAAAGATATAATTTCCTTTATAACCCCATGAGGAAAATCGTCAAAAATACCAACTTAAAAAAGTTGTCTATAGTTGTATGACTATGATATAATTGTTTATTTACTGACTTCAAAAATACAAAAAAAAATATATGTTACCAATTCGATTAATATATTCTCTTTTGTCGCCTTATTGTGTTAATGTCGAGAAATATTTTGTAAATTTTCATAAATTTTTGCGTCAATTAATTAACCACACTACAGCATATATACTATCAATTAGTTGACGAAAACATTGATACAAAAATTGACGGTGTATAAATATTTAGTTAAAGAACATGACGAACATGATATTTATATTCATAAATTCGCCATCATTATAGATCACAGTCAGATAATTAATACGTAGTATTATTAGTCTAGCAGGAATCGGCGCATGAGTACCGAAAACTATTCCACCTCAATTTTTTTATGCGATCCTCTTCAAATTGCCCTCCTAATGATATAAATGCATGTTGCCATGGCACAACCCGGTGCCATATTGTTTATACCGAAATTGTTTAAACAATTGCAAGGAATTGTTATTTTTCAACCGGATAAATTTTTTTTATATTCTTTATTGAAATACCAATAAAAAAGGTCATATGAGTTAATATTTTTAACGATATGAATTTTTAAAGGTTCGAAAAATCTCAAATTTGGGTACTTTCGACCCATGAAAAATATATTTAAAAAAAAACATAATGTCTAAGTAATATTTTTTTTTTAAATTCTCTATACAATTGTTAATAATATTGTTAAAAGAGATTTTAAAAAATTTCATTGTTTATACCTTTTTTTAATTGTTAATTCCGCGCGCTCACTCACCTTTAAGTGTCTCTCTCTGACTCATGGTTTTTTAGGTATGGCTGTCTCTCTCTGACTCATTGGTTTATAGTTAAAAATATTTATTAATATTTAACAAATCATTTATTAGAGACCACTTTTTAGTCCTTAATAAATATTTCTTATTACTTAAAGTAATTTGTTTGTATTTAATAAATCTGATATTCATTTATTAAATATTTAATAATATTAAATATTATAAAATATTAATTAATAAAATACTAAGAAATATTTATTAAGGACTAAAAAGTGGTCTCTAATAAATGATTTGTTAAATATTAATAAACATTTTAAACTATAAACCAATGAGTCAGAGAGAGACAGCGATACTTAAAGGTAAGTGAGCGCGCGGAATTAACAATTAAAAAAAAGGTATAAACAATGAAATTTTTTAAAATCTCTTTTAACAATATTATTAACAATTTAATAAACAATTTAAAAAAAAATATTACTTAGACATTATGTTTTTTTTAATATATTTTTCATGGGTCGAAAGTACCCAAATTTGAGATTTTTCGAACCTTTAAAAATTCATATCGTTAAAAATATTAACTTTATCGTTAAAAGTCATAGGACCTTTTTTATTGGTATTTCAATAAAGAATATAAAAAAAAATTTGTCCGGTTGAAAAATAACAATTCCTTGCAATTGTTTAAACAATTTCGGTTTAAACAATATGGCACCGGCTTGTGCCATGGCAACATGCATTTATATCATTAGGAGGGCAATTTGAAGAGGATCGCATAAAAAAATTGAGGTGGAATAGTTTTCGGTACTCATGCGCCGATTCCTGCTAGACTATATATAAATAAACCTAAATGCTTATATTATACCTCTGTAAACATATCAAATATTGATATTAACACAAGCTCACAAGCATATGCACATTATGTAAACAAATAATTGTTATTTGTTTTCTTCATTTCTATGGTATTATACAAGTGAAAATGTAACATAGGTTATATATACCTATAACAACATAACATAGGTTATATTGGACAGAAATAGAAATTTCTTTATGATCAATAACCTTTCTTACACAATTTTCAGCTAAGAATAAATTTAGCGCCGATTTTGGAAAGTAATTTGTCAATAAAGTATCATGTATAGAAATATTTAATTTTAAAATTATTTTTCAGTCCTTTCTTAGTGTTATTTTAACTACTCAATATATGTATTTTAGGCGTAAGACACTTACTAAAAATTTATGTGAATTTATGTATTCTATAAACGAATGGAGAACCTTTTTTGGATCTGGTTAAAAAACAAAACGTACCTTTAATAAAATTTGGGGAATTACGATATCCATGGCGTCTCGATTTGACTCTATAAAAAATAATCTAATAAACTCTAACATAATCTTGTATAATTCCGAGTATATTTCAAGATCTACGCTTGATTATAAGACCCCATTAAGTATTAATTGCATTATTTCAATATTTTATTATAATTTTTTTAAATATAAAGTTTAATATATTTAATATATTCCTTTTTTAGGGAAGAAAGATCCTTACAACAATTATAACAATCATAAAATTAAAAACATTTAAAACTTCACAAAAGCAAATAAATAATAATATAGTAAAAATTCGACAAAAAAAAAAAAGAAAGCTGAAATAAAACAAGAAACACGATATTTTAAATAAATGATATGCCCTTAATTTATATAAAAGGAAGGATCCAATCTTTGTCATAACGACACATTCGAAGCACTCGATAAACGATTTAACATTGCATAATGTAATGCATCATTAATAATTTTTTCAGCATATATTTTTTGATCATCAGCTAATTTCTTTAAACGATTTGCAACAATTGAACCAAATAAAGATTCGTCTGGTGGACCAAACTCAAATGGCCTCTTCGCTTCAAATATAGTATGTATATCGTCATGATTCTCTATATTTCCTCCACGATCCTGTTTTAAAGAAATCAAATACGGCATGTAAGTAAAACACCGTGGACATGTAAAATTTATGTGTATCGCCTGTAATAAAATAAAATTTACTGTTTTCACAAGAAAACATTGTAAACAGACATTCTATAGTGAAATATTTTAGCCTAAATGTTTCAATACAAACTAAAATATTCTCGATTATGATACGATTTTTAAAATAAAAAAAATAAATAAATTTTCTCAATTCCATTAAAAAGCGGTTTTCATTGCTTTGGATTTTTTACATTTAACATTTTGATAGATTTGACGTACTGTTATTTTTTTAGAGCAAAGGCGCGAGTTAATTGTATTTTAAATTCCTTATATGATCAAATTTATAAATCATTGGGAATCAAATTTATAAATCATAACATTTAACAATTATGGAACCGTGTAAGATTGTCGCTTTTGTGAATACATAAATGACCTGCGGAATGTGATAAACAAAATCTAATCGAATAATCAGCTAGAAATAATTCACAATCTAAATTGAAGCCTGCTTTAAACACAGCTTTAAACGGACTTCTAGATGCACAATATAAACATCAATATATTATACAATAAATTATAATGTACAATTTTATTGTCCATAGATGAAATTGAAACATTGTGTTATATATTGAGTTAATTAAAAAGATTTTCTTGTGCAATTGCATCTTATGTGAACAATATTTCAAGATAGTTCAAGATAGGTTCAGTTCTGTCTTAACAGTATTGTGGTAACCATGGCAATACAACTCCCGGTCTTCCTATTATTTCCAATGTTGCTTGCAGTAGAGTCGAAACGAATTATTAAGTAATAATATTGTCTCGTATGCCTTAAATTATCAATGTTATTGTACAATATATTGTGAAAAATTTTGAAGAAGTTCTTAATATTACGTAATCGCTACTCTCTGTAAGAGTTTTTGATGGAATCATATTTTGGTTAAAAAACACTTACATAGATTTTGTACATTAAAGTCGATACAATGAAGAGACATATTAGACTTAAGAATCAGAAAAATTTCTATATATGTTTACGAATGGACTGGCATGAGGACTAGAAGTTTTTATGGAAGAATAACATAATACATGGACTGTTATAAAGTTCTAAAAACTCTCGCTCTGTTATTTTTAATAGTATTATACATGGACTGAAAAGTCCCGGGCATAACACATAGATGGTGCTAGTTTTATTGCAGTCACCTTTTTTCCAGTTAATACTAACCTTCAAAAGACAGCTGTTAAAATTTCAAGATATTCTATTCATTAGTTTGTGAGTTATTGTGCTAAGAGTGACGCTACTTTTGTTATTTTCAAAACAATGGATCAAAAACAATTTCGTGTTTTAATTTTACACTGCTTCTTGATGGGAAAAAATACCGTTCAAGCGAAGCAATGGCTTGAAAAGTGTTATGTGGACTCCGCTCCATTAGAAACAACAATAAAACGTTGGTTTGCTGACTTCAAACGTGGTCGTAGAGACACCGATGATGCAGAACGCAGTGGACGTCCAAATGAGGCGGTAACACCAGAAAACATAAAAAAAATCCACAAAATCGTTTTGAATGATCGAAAAGTTAAGTTGCGTGAGTTAGCTGACATCGTAAAGATATCAAAAGAACGTTTACCATAGTATTTCAATATAATATTACTTAGTTATTTTTTTCAGTCAAATATATATGATAAAATGGCGTGAATAAGCAAAAAAAACTGATTAAAATATAAATGTTTATTTCGTTTAAATAAATTGAAATTTTGAATGTTAGTGACTTAAATTTTATTAATTAAACAACAAATAGTAATCTAAATCTTGTGAAATGTGTTAAATTGTGGTTATTTTGTGAAATAAACATATATAAAAAATGACTATTTTGGGGTATATGATCGAAAAAAAAGTTCGATAACTCGAAAAATAGGCGAAAACAAGAAAGTTAGTATTCCTCATTTTCGTCTTATTTTGGCTTGATTTGCCGAAATTCATCAAAAAATCGAGGCGCCACGTATATCGTAATCAAGCCTATGTTTTAAATTGTGGTATTTATGTGACATACAACACGACAATTTCTAAAAATTGGTGGTCTTCATTTTCGTCTTATTTCTCCTTGTGTTAAATTAATCGTCAAATCGTGGCTCCAGGGATATCGTAATCTCCCCCAACTCATCAATCAGTGATCTGATCGATCACGTTTACCAGTCAAGTTACGATATATAATTAATATTATAAATAACTCTAATTGGTAGAAGATTTGTACAACAAATTTCCTTTATTCTATAGGCATTAATCATCTCAATCGTTAGTCGTAAGAAACATTTATGACAATAAAAAACTGTTTAGTTTTGATAATTTACACTTTAACTCCATAATATTCCATCATTCAATGCCTGTTTACAATTTATTCGTATACAAATGTTCTGTTCATTACAAATTTTTAATTATTACCTGACAAGCATTATCATCACAGTCCGAATCAGATCCACATGATGACGTTTCACCTAATTGACGTTTGCATGTTATTGATTGCATCATTAATTGATCCTTTGGTGTTGAATTACGAAATACTTCTTCAATTTTACGTTTTAGCGACTTGCCGGTTGACATTTTTGACATTTTTATGCCTAATTATTTACAATTTAGCAATATTTGTATAGCAATAATTTAAAATTCTTGACTAACACATTAATTTTTCATTTATAATTTAATTAGCATAACATGTATTCTTCATCAAATTTGATATTTAAATATATTATTTGTTTGTATAAATGGATCGTCATAGTAACCGCTTTAAGTTTATGGGGGGGATTAAAGGTATATTCACACATATCAGTCAGGTCACAGTCCAGTTTTTCGGTCAGAAAAATATTCTTCCGAGAAGTTTAATGGAGAGTATCTACACTTGTCCATCACAGTTCAGTCTCATTGATTTTTTACATTCGTCGCCAACAATATTTTTACAATTTAACTGACGACATTTTTTGTTGTGGGGCAATATACAAACCATTGCAGAAACGAGGATGGCACGAACATTGAACTGATATGCGACGGACATGTGTAGATAAACTGGTTATTTTTGACTGAGACTGGCCGATGACTGAACTATGACTGAAATACGACGTAACTAATATGAATAGATCTTAAGAGTTTAAGTATAATCTTAGTAAAATATACCCAATTAAATAAGATTAAAAAAATGGCGAATTTCGGAATTTAAGATAACTAGCAACCAACTTGTAAAGGCTTTTGGCTTAGCATTCTAACAGTTATCTCAAAGTTACATCAAATAAACCTCACAAAATATCGGAAATCAAAGACTACAAAAAAAAAATGTTCAAAAAAATAAAATTGTGCTATGAAAATTAATTTTACAAAGGCATGAACGAAATTATGTTACCGCTCTTCTAATGTTCAAAATAGAAGCGTAACATCAATAGACTGTAGCTTTAGTTTAGTTCAATAGATTGATATAAAATGTTAACGCTCTTCTGATATTCTATATAGTAACATAATATCAATAGACTGTAGCTTTAGTTTTAATTCAATAGAGCGATGTAAAATCCATTGGAAATGAAAAAGATAAATTTTTCTAGTTTGTATTTCTAAAATTTCTATGATTACCTCAAATTCACCATAAACAATTTACTAATACGTGGATAGTTTAACTAAAAGAAGTCTTTGAGCAAAAAAATTAATATTTTACAATATACAATCCTACGAAGATTGTAAATTTTTAACAAACAAATACAGGTATATCTCGTAAACAATGCTTTTCAATGTATATTTTGAAAATACAATATTTATGAATATTTCAATAAAGGAAATCAAATCATAATCGTTATTGATTGCTTTAATTTTTCATCCAACGATACACGCGTGTATTTATACATCCAAAGAGTTGCGGTTTAATCACTAATTCATTGCAAGTGAGGCTAGCTTTATAAACTGAAGATTACGGTAGAGTAAATCGAAGATGTTTTATTTATTACGACGAACGACAATCGAGGCGACAGTTTCATTTTGCAATTAAAAAATGTTTTTTATTCGTACGATCAATTACGAATCGTTTTCCTTAAAATTTTCCGTGCGTCTTATAATTTGCTCCTAAACATTCGAATCTTAAACATTTTTTTCTTTATGTTAAAATATGATCTAATAATATAAAATAGATTGCCACAAATTTGGACCTGTACCAATTAATTTTTCTCTTATTTATTAAGGTCAATTTTTTATTATTTACATATATATTTAACTGTAATAATAATGGTGCACTCTTTTAGACCCTGGCACTATCAAGGAAACGGCGTGGTCTAGCTTGAAGCGTGAAGTAATGGTGGTAATACATCAGAAAAAATGATTGAAATATCTACCTCAAAATAATTTTCTGATTGCCTTAAGGGTAAAATGGAACATGACGGAGGAGACATTTTTAGTCTGTGATCACAAGTTAAAAATGCCTTCGCCGCTTTACATTCAAATTGGTTTGAGTTTTTATTATTGAAATACTTTTGAACCTTTGAAAGATTATCAAAATGAATAAACAAACGTAAATTATTACTCTCTGGTATAAATTTTATTATTCTAAAAGGCAATATTTGAAATTTGGATTCTATCAATTTTGTATTCGATAAACTGAAAGTCGAAGGATCACTGAATTTAAATTAAAACAACATGATGATATTTTTCCCTTTACCCATTTCTAGCCTTGATACTAGCCTTTCGGCCTTGATACACGTAGTATACTTCTCATTTGATTTTATTAGTAAGTGAAGTAAACAAAAATATGAATAAAACATTGTAAAAAAATATTCATTTACCAAAATATTGAATCATTTCAAAAAATAAAATCAACATCTTAAGAAATGAGTATGATAAGATAACTACATAATGTTTTGACAGGTATCATAAATTTGAAATTTTTTATCTACGCATATTTTATTTATTTTTTTTTTAAAAATAAATTAAAATATTAAATAATGTGGAACTAACTTCATCATTATTTTAAGAAGAAAAAACAGTTAGGAAATGGTGAAAGAAAATATGGAACATTAATATGGTATACCATAAACATAGTCTAGGAGAATAGGATCTTTACAGAACTGACCAATAAGTTTCTTTATTTACTATAATCTATTTATTGATTTTGCTAATTTACTTTGATATTTAACTAAATTAATAATATTTAACATAATAACTTACTTTGATATTTAATTAAATATTTTACTGCTGAATAAAATTACTTTTTTTTTTGGCTTCAGCTACTTCAGCCATATTAACCAAATGGGGTTATTATTTTTGTACAACAATAGTAAACAGTACTGCTAGGTGGTCACCCATCTAAGTACCGATTGTGACTGATGCTAATTAACTTTATTGATTGGTCAAGGACGATGCGTCAGTCCGGAAAAAAAAACTTTGAAATAATAATTTCGCATCGTATCGGAACTCATAAGTTTGATTCTTTTAAGAGTCAACATTTGTAAAAGACCATTTACGCTTTTTCTAAAATTGGGATCCGTGTCATATGGTCCGTGTGGAACATTTTAATCAATGCATCTGAATATCTGGCCAAGGGTGGCATCTATTAAAAAATGACCTTAACAAAAGTTGTTAGGTATCAGAGGAGGGCATTGAATGGTGAATTTTAAGGTTATTTTGTAGCCTAGTCGTACTTTTTAAATGGGAATCCCTATTTAAAGATTCTAAAAGAGCGTAAAATTTTATATAAAAATGCTACAAAAAAATTTTTTTATTGGCTCTTGATTCTCAGAATCAATTAAAATAAGAACCGTGGTTTCTCATTGCTGTTATTTCTTTAACCACATAGCTAATGTTCGAAGTTGCCTCCGGATATTTTATTGCGCAATTCAAAATGTTTTGTGTTTGAAATGACTGCTTAAGGTCAATAAAAAAATTTTGTTTGCAGCTTTTTCGACGTACAATTTTACATTGCTTCAGAAATAAGAAATAGGTCATCCCATATGAAAAATATGGCTTAACTACAAAATGACCATGAAAATGGAGGGCAAGGTCAAATTTAATGTCACCATTCAATGCCCCCGCCTGTTCCTAATAACTTTTGTACAGATCGTTTTTTATTAGATGGCACTCTTGGCTAGATATTTAATTTCATAGATTAAAGTGGCCCACCATATATGTCGATGTTGTAAACCTCCTGAGAAACTTTTATTTCGGTCAGTCTATCTGTTAAAATAAGTCACAGGCCTTTAAAACTATACTGAAGGAGAATTTATTTATTATAGATAATCATTAGTGGGAGGTGTTCAAAATGATTCCATTTTCCAATTATCATATCAATCAATTTTTTTTACCATTTTTTATTGCTTATTGGAAATAAAATTTATGAGAAAATGATATAGAAAATTTTATAAGATTGAAATGCATAAAATGCATTTTGTAACTTATCTCTAATCTGTCAAAGTAATTCGGATGGACATATTGCTATCTCAGTGAACATCTTCATACATCACGTTAAAGTTCTATGCCCAGTTTCGCAGTGTATTCTATATTGTTTGAAATATATAAGATTGAAGTATCTGTAGCATTTAACGTGCCAGAGCAGTAGATAGAAGGCATTATACATTGTATATTACAGGGTTAGTATGTGTGGGTGTGCATCATAACTGTGATATATGTATGTGTTAACAGTTAAGAGAGAAACGATGGGCAAGCAACAACAACACAGAAGTTCATGATACACTGCTAGGTTCCCTATAGACACATGCATGCATTGCAGACTCACTCTGTGTATGCAAGCTGTACGGTAATATTGTAAAAACATTGATTTTTTATATATCAGAACCTAGTATATATTACAATAGTATGTATAATAATTTTATACTTGGTATTAATATCATCAGAAATAAAGCATTCAATTATCCTACTTAAAATTTTATGCACTTTTCTCCTTCTATTGACGTTTCATTTCAATCGCCTGCGAACTGCACACATGTCTTTTTTGTGTTGCTATGGTTTTAAATTTAAATGAAAAATTATTATTTATATTTGTAAGAAAAAATCACCGATTATATTTTTGGTGTATTTAACTTTGTTAAAAAATTAGTTTTTAATGAAATTTATTCGATCATTCTTATAATTTTCAACCCAATAACTACAGTAAAATGTCAATTTTTGTAGTTATTGATTAATTTTTGTATTACATTTAAATCAAACAAAATCAAATAAAAAGTCCCTTCCACGTACTATCGATACGCATATGGGTACGGTACGCATAAAGATGTGAAAAAACTTTATCAATAACTATAACACTTTAAAAAGAATATTATAGCAAATTCGGATTCATGTATATTTTATTTAAACATAAAATACGAAATTAAAAACACGTAGTTAAATTAAGTAAAACATCTTTTTGAAAATCTCAAATGAAAAAATCTTGATTTTCGGAAAAAATTTCATGATTTTCTATCAAAAACTCATAAAATGTATGATACCCATTATATGGACTAGAGTATTGTAATATGTTAAAGAAAATTGCCAACTTGAAATATTTTCCTTGTAATGATAATGATAACAGATAAGGACAACGCATACAGAACCGTATAGAACCATCAAGCTGAAGTTAATAAAAAAAGCAGAACATGGTGAAATAAATGGTTTAGACATTTGTATCAGATTCATCATCATTTGTGTCATTTACAAAGACACACACATACACATAACAAGTGGAAAATGTCATGAAAATAAAAGAGAAAACAATATTATGTTCAATATAATTATTATTAGTGGTCTGTTATTATGTTTTTTAATGTTCGAAATAATTTCCAACAGCCATGATTAAAGAGTGACCAATTCATCAGAATATAAAAACTATGTATTTAGATAAAAAACAATTTCTTATATATCACGTTATTTTGAAATTTAAAAATTTCCTCTTAAAAATAAAAATCTTCCTGAAAACTTTTGATCAGGAATTTAAAGTAATCCCGAAAATATTATAAGATTTTAATTGAAAAAAGTATACACCTTAATTTCAATGAAAATACTGAAAATGTTTACATCGCAACGACTAAATAATCACTACGGCCATGCATCGTAGTGGTTTTGATTTAGAGAGAAAAATCAAACAATTCGAGATGGTTTATTTGTAACGTATGAATCCATAAATATAATAAAAAAAGTTTTTGTTAAAAAAAATTACTAATAATAAATTGAACACTTAATAATCTTACTTAAAGTGAAAATAAATTAGTTTTGTCAAAAATAAATAATAGGTAGATACTAATACTAAATAATATCATTTAATACCAAATTCATACCTGTCTTTAAGTATGTAGAAAATAAAAATAAATTATTAATTCACCTCCTTTATCCGTTCCGCATAAGTGACGTAAATATAAATCCTATTCAAATACATCTGTCAACCTTATAAAAAAGTAATTTTGAATGCGCCTTACATAACTCCAATCCCTTATTTTTGAAATAAATAAAATAAATATTCGTTTGTTTATTGTAAAGTATATTAATTTCGCATGTAATTAATTATTATGTTCAAAAACATAAAAGATTAAGAAGGAAAATAATTTTCTTTTTTTTTTTTTGTATTTTTGTTTATGAAGGGTATAGGGTTTTGCTGACAAGGAGTGAGGGTTGTTAATATGTATAAGGATGGAGATGACATATAACAAATAATAATAAAAACAAAACAATAGCAAATAACAAATAACAATAGTGATAGGCGTAGTAAGAGTGGGGTAGTAGAGTAAGCAAGTAGTAACAGCGTGGAGAAAACAAATGAAATGTATAATGGAATATAAAACAATATAAATAATTTAGTTTTCTTTTTCGTTCTATTGCATACAGAGTGTTAAAGAATTCATTTATTTTCGTTGCCCGTAAAGCTTGGTATTTTATTTCTTGTGTTACAGCTAGAATAGTGTATGTTGTGCTTAAAATGTGCAATGAATTTTATACAAATTTTGTAAACGAATTTAATTATTATTCATTTACGATTTTCGTTTTAATATAAACCATAATCCAACTGGGCAAGTTAGACATTAATTATCTCATACTTGGAATTTTTCTTTCGGAATTATTAAATTTTTAACAAATTTCCATGCGTTTTTAGGGAAAAACTTTTAATATATATGTAAACTTCAGTTGAAGAATGTTTTTAAAAAGATTTAATTAATACTAGATTTAATTTATTTGTTAACTTTATGATTTGATAATTACCTCTTTTTTCTATAATTGTTCAATTTTATCACAAAAATTATATCAATTATTATTCAATTTATTAAAAAACGTGATTCAAAATCATGTAAAGTATTATAATTTTATCTGATATTAAACAACAAATCAACATATCAGAGGCATGCAATTATTTAACAGATTAGAGTGTTCCTTTCTAGAGTATAGGCCATAATGGAAGAAAGGTAATCGCAATCATTTCTTAGTCGTTTTAATCTGTTTCCAGCATATTTCTTCTGCCAATCATCCCCCTCCTGAATACATTCCTTGCAGGAAGTCTTTGGATTTCATCTACACTTCAAGACTTTCAGTTTTTATTCCAACGACAGACGCTATGTTTTGTTATACTTGGATAAACTGTTTATATCGATACTCTTCGCAATTCTGCCATGACTTGCATCAACCGTATCGCAAATGTTTACCCAAAACGTATGTGTTGACAATCATTTAAACTTATTAATTGTTTGATCATTTTGCATTTGCTTCGACGATAACAATTTGACATTTGCTATAAAATTTTTTTGATTATTTGAGTTGGATTCATCAAACCTTTTGTTTGGAATATTCGGAAATATATCTTTTACCTTCCACAGCTTATTGTGACTATATTTCTCAAGTACCTATCAGAACTGCAATATCTGAAATAAGACAATCATGAGATATTTTCTACTAATTAATAATGAAAAAGGTATTCAAATCCATTAATATTTATGGCATAAATCATGGGTGGCATCATGTCTTTGTTGCTCTGGTATAACCCATAATTCAAATAAAGTGTAAAACTACAGATCCTGAACGATACAGTGAAACAACTATCTATTAACTTAGAACAGTGTTTCGAATTTATTAAAAATCGGAGTGAGCAAAATAAAAAACAATAATAGAAACTAAAAATAATACACAAATAGAAAATAGTTTAAATACGAAGGAAATTTAAGATGAATTAGAGAAACAATGTTCTATTTTCAACTATAATGACAAACAAACAAGTGATACAACAAAAAATAATATAACAAACAAAACAAGAAGTAATAATAAAAAATGAAATACCTGTTAAAAATAAAAATTCACCACATAAATATAATTCAGGAAAACGAAAATGAAACAAATCTTGGCCAGAAAAAATAAAAAAAAGACCAAGTGATTAAAATGGATTTAGAACCTTTATCAATGGAAAACAGCAAGTTATTAAAGGAAGCGGTCGAAAAACAAATTTGATCCAAACCATGGAGAGCAAATCATGTATTGCTACCGTTTTCCACCGACAGAATTGTGGTTTGGACATGCTCACCTATCTTAAAGATAATTTCAAGCATGATAATATAATATATAAAATGTATTATTCAATTAAAGCTTTCCGATTTAAGCAAATAATACTTAACATGTTGTAAAATATTTTATTAAAAAATAAATTTTTTGCACAATCTGTATATTTATAAGTGTGTATTTTCTTAGATAACACATGAATGAACTTACTTTTTGTTTTCCTTATGATCGTTAAGTATATAATCATAATTTTTAGTAAACATTAAATTACTTGAGGAAAAGAACAAAAAATTGATTCTTATTGTTTTTAGTTTGATAATAAAAATTGTTTTTATTATCTTTATTTTTAAAAATAATTACCTAATGTTTTATTAATAACTCCCAAAAGAAATTTTTCGTATTTTCGTGAGCGTTTTTATTACATTATTATTTCACAAAATTTGAATAATAGATTCGTTTATGTTTCTATTCTTCTTCTTACGGGTTTATCAAACAGATAGTAAGATTTTAAATAAACATACTGCTTAAAATACAAGCTTTTGTTTAAAAATAGTTTTTAATTGCATATTTAATATTTAAAAGTGCTTACACCAAAGTTATATCATTATAATTAGATTTACTAAAAACACTGGAAAATGAGTCAGATTTACCTTGTATGATTTGATTTCAAATACAAATGGAAGCTAGTAAAACTGAAAAAAATCTTATCAAAAGTATATCGATGCATATAAAGATAACAACATGATATACTATAATTATTTTGAAAGTGACTTAGAGGAGAAAAGAGAATTGATTGAATATAAGCTATAATTTGTTTCTGACCGTTAATGAACTTAGTGATTGTGTTAGAAAGCCAGCTCAAAAAATATTATTTTCTATACCATAATTGCTATTAAGGAATCATATGGGATTATTAGAAACTGTTTGTGATTTATTGAACGTAAATTACACAAAAATAAAATCCCTTCACCCCTTCGAACGTCAAATATAATAAAACTCAATAAAAACTTGCTCTAACTTTTGTCTCACAACAAACAGCTATTCATTTCATATCAACGAAATGAATTCATTCCATAAATAACTTCAACCGAATACATATCCATTCAATGCTACAACACGACCCCATGATGTCCACATCAACTTCTAACTGATAATCGTGAAGCCTCTGCGGTAACCTTCTGGTTCGCTCTTTGACTGGGCTGCCAGTTATTGCACGGCTGGCCTTCTTTTCTGACCTCACCTTCTACATCTTGCACACTTGACTCTCCACCGACTGCAAGTCGTTGGCGAAAATCTCCCTTTCCCAAACCCAAACATCCCGAATCGGCATTGCGGCAGTCCTCGTACTGGCAGATTTCCAGAAGACACCTTCAACTTCCAATGGCAGCGCACCGTCTCATAAAGGTTCATCATCCTCACTCTACAGTGATACGATCAAATCTCACTTCGAGTGACACAACTATCGATCCTGAGCACCTCTTGTCCAACAACACTACCAAATCCATCCTGGATTATTGCTTTATAATATCCAAAAACTTATTAAACGTAATGATTTATTAAACGTAAATTACACAAAAATAAAATCCTTTCACCCCTTCAAAACATTATTATCGAACATTCGATTTTTAGCAATGCTGATCATATAGTAGTTTAACACGAAAAATAGCAAAATTATGATAAATCACGAATTAATATTAAGTTTTATTAAAACGCACGTAAGACATTCCCAATAGTGATTCGTTCTCAATTTATTTGGAGACTATCCCAATGTAAATAACGATAACTACAATTACGTTTTTAAACGCAGTAATACAAAAGTAATTTTAATGCGTATTTTTCAGATTCGATATCATTTACTTGTCGGGTCACGAGAAAAAGATATAAAACACTCAAAAGTTGCTAACTTTTTCATTTTTATAATTAAACGCATGCTTACCGCATGTCTGAATTTTTACCTTCAAATTATATATTTTTTTACCTTCAATTAATGATTTTCAATTTTTGCAAGACAATTGCTTTTGTGATCTGATAAAACGTTCGCTTCAATATAGACAAGAATATGAACCACGTGTTAAGTATGCAATTTTCAAAAGATAATTTTTCAAAATTTAGTGCCATAATACATGGAAAAATAATGTTTGAACGACACATTCAAGTATCAGTAATTAAATTTAATCGAAAGGATTCAAAAACAACATATTTTCATCGGGATCGTCCTTGAACTGAAATTAATTTAAACTATATTGTGCCCGTAGTCGTATATTCAGAGATATGTTAATAATATGTACTATCATGAATATGCAGTATTGTCTTCAACCAGTGGAGGATATATAAAATGCGAAAGAGAATAAAACAATATAAAAAACAAAACAAAAAATACGATAATATACAAAAAAAAGTTTAAAATTGAGAATTTAAAGTTAAATTTTTCAATCATACATCAAATAAAATATATATGT
Source organism: Chrysopa pallens (assembly GCA_020423425.1). Taxonomy (NCBI): domain Eukaryota; kingdom Metazoa; phylum Arthropoda; class Insecta; order Neuroptera; family Chrysopidae; genus Chrysopa; species Chrysopa pallens. Next base: position 14,395,383 of record CM035591.1, on the reverse strand, counting down.
ATATATATACAATGTACGATTGACTAAATTTTCAATTTTCTATAATAAGAATTGAAATAAAAAACACAAAAAACAATTTATACAGTTGTTTTTTTCGTATTTTTTTAGTCATGGATTGGAAAATAAAGATACGAAAAACGAAAAAAAAAAACTAGTTATGTGAACACAGAAACTTTTATTTTTTATGAAACTTTTTCCTCTGTATACACAGAAGTATTAAGGAAAATTTGATAAATTTTGGATGTATGTGCTAATTCAAAAATAATATTTTTTAACATTCCCTTTCATAAATTTATCATGGGTTGGTTGGTTGATTCATGACTTCAAATAATTTTCAAATCAATATAATGAGACCATAAAATTTCACAAGCGTGGGCATATGAAAATATGAAAAAGCAAGTGAGTTTTTGGTTGTAGTGGGTTTAACTGCAAATTTGTTGGGTTTCCAAATTTTCTCGAAATCTCCAAAAGGAACTAAACGTTACCTTTTTGAATACGTATTTAATATGACTCAAACTCGTTGAAAAATCGAGACGCACAATAAATTAATGATGGTGGCAAAAGAATATAATTTTAGCAATTTACAAGTTTTAATAGAAACATTTTTGATTAGATCTATTTTCAGTATTGTGTTTTTCAATGAATAATTTTTTTTTTTTAAGAAAAAAGAAATAAAAAAACATGAAACAAAAACAAAGAATTAGAAGTAGTTCGTGTACAAATTCTTTATAGACCAAATCAACCTTAAATTATTTTTATATGATGTGTCGTTCACATTAGGTTTTTGATCAAAGATAGTTTCATTAAATTTTTTAATATTTTATCTTTGTTTAACGTTTAATTCTTGTTGTTTCAATGAAAAAACATTATGAGCAATCCAAAAGCAAAGATAAATTTAAAATAAATATATACCAGATGTTTCACATGAATTCGTACAAGATTTTCTTCAACAAAACATGATTTTTGTAGAACTTAAATACGCATATAAATATAAAATTTTCATCAAAATTGGCATTTAAATGAACACATTAAAAGATTAAACATTAGAGGCTTATAAAATGGGACCATCCCAAAGTCCTGCACTAATAACTACACCTTGTATAAGGTGTAGTGTAAATCAGTTAAATAGTTTTGGTGCCACTCGCGTTAATTTAAATGATTTTAACAGATAGACTCAAAGACATAGAAATTATGTTTTTTTTTATAAGGTATAGTATTATTTGAACAATATAAATTATTATTAATAGTGGGAAATAGTCTAATTTAATGAAAAATAGGTGGACCTTGAATTTCTTTTCATAGGCGCCACCGATGAAGAATAATAAATAATTAATGTGTCTTGTTATTATTTATTACAATTTGCAAAAAAGTTTAATGTGATAATTTACATCGAAAATTTGTTTTAATCGTTTAAGAATATATTATTAAAACTGTTTAATGGTTTTACGGAGACAATTCTGTTAGTTGATTAAACAATGTTGATAATACAGTTTGAAAAAGATTTTCTATAAATACTCGAGCATTAATACTGTGTTTTCGTCTTCGGTAATTCAATGATATAAGGTACTTGAATTAAATTGTTTTATGTAGTTTAATCTAGATGTATCTAGTATGAAAATAAATTGTCAAAGACCGAAATTTATTGAAATCACTACCTGTAACTCAGTTAATCACTTATTCTTTAATTACGAATTAAAATATGTTGATTATAATGACGTTAAATGATTTTAATATAGTAACGTCATTAAGCCGAAAGTCTATTATGTTGCGAGGGAAATATTACTTTAAATTCTAGTTGTTTTGCTAAGTTAACAGTTTTTACTCTTCTTGAACTAGTATACTTCAGTACTTTTTGGGTACCCGGTTAAGATACATATATATTGAAAGAAGTTTACCAGAACTTAACCCATTCTCCAGGAAACTAATTGTTAGACTTGCAGGAAATTACAAAATAAGGTTTCTGATTCAGCTAATGTGAAGTTCAATAAGCAGATCTGGCAATAATTCTATAACTTTGAAAGTATATCTGAAAATCAGGTTCATTATATCAAATGTATTTATGAGTTCTCGACCGTTCATTATGAATATCGTACCCAAAATTTCAACATTCACCAAATCAACGTTATTAAATTTTTCTATTCGATACAAGAGTGGAGGAAGTGTGATCAGTGCTTCAGCTAACCAACAGAATTTTCCCAAATCAATGATTAAACCAAAATTTTCCGGCTAGGCAGACCTCGGTAGCGCATGATCAATATTTGTAAGATCTTATATATATGATAGAGCTCAATTAGAAATTCCTCTTCGCTAGGAAGCGAATCAGGACGAATGGCGTGAGCGGTCAGTATTATCCCACTAAGCCACTTACGGTTACTTATTACGGTTGCAGTATGTATGTATTAATAGCAATCAAATTGATTTTCGTTTTTGGGCAGGTTTGAAAGTTTACTAATAGTTTTAGTACTAAAAGGAGCAAATAGGCCTTTCTATACGTTTTTTTACTCTTTTTCTACCAGTCAATTGAAATAATAAATTTTTGTGGCATTGGTGACAAGCTAAGAGACCTGAAAGTTCACTCGAACCATGGAAAAAGAATTATTTATTTCAAATGTTAACATTATATAAATATAGATGACTATGAAATATAATATACTCGAAAAATATTATTTTATCGTTGTTATGTATTCGGTCACGAATTGAGGTGTTTTCAATTAACTCACGGGATATTGGAATATGTTTCCCTATTGTATAGTTACCAAACTATAGTATATAATACACATTTCTACATGTGTTTCATTACAAGGATTTATAAAAGTAATCCATATATTGAAATGTAAAAAATGTAAATAAAATATATGTTGACTCACATTAAAATGGTTTTTACAATATTATTTGAACGAAAAAACAGAAAAATGTATTGAATATTTTTATAGATATATGAACTTTTTTTAAATTTTTTGTTAATAGAAAATTGTAAAGATATTGCATTGTAATTTTCTTACAGCTCACTAAAATTTAATACTCGTAACGTTATGTTACCATGGTTTATATGTTACTAAATGAAAATGGTATAATGGTAATTTAATAGTAACCGAAATGAACCTAATTGTTCCAAATTATAACAAAAAAGGATTGAAAAAATATATCTTTTGATGATAAATCAATCATATGCTAAATATAATTAATAGTTGTCTGAAATATCAAAAAGTTTGTCGTCGATTCCAATTCAACTTAATTCTAAATGCAACTTAATGAAGATTTTAACATACGTAAAATGAGTGGTTATCCTTAGAATATTCGCTATATATATAGTTTATTTTTGAAAGTTTGGCCAAAAGAGTTTAGCAAACACAATCTAAGCCAAATAGTCATTAGCAGCTGACCCTTACAAAGAAGTGATTATTTTTGCAACTCCTTGAATATACATAACTTTGCCTATATCAGTATATTATATATGATCTAGAATGTTGTGTATAGTGTACATACAGACAGAAGTAGATCATTGGTTGTAGGGGCTTTACTGGTAAACCAAACTAACTAGTAATACCCTTTGAATAAAATCCCTTACAGTGAATACCTTATCAAAAATTCCGTTGAAAGTTCGTTGTACGATATTCATTCACTCTGTTGTGGTTATTATCAGATCGATAAGAATGAACTATTTAGTGCTAAAGATACGAAATAAATTATAATATAAACAAATAAGAGTATTTTATTATCTTAAAAAGTTAATACACACGTTTCATTGAAAAAATCATAATTAAATAAAAATATAAAATTTTATGCAATATCACATCATTTTTCGTTTCTTTTGTAGTTTTTAAACAAGATTTTTCATAAAATTGCTACTTTCACAATTCTTTTTTCGGCAAAAAGTCATTACAATGAAAACTCCAGATCCATATGTATTCGGGAATTTTTTACTACAATTCAATACTTGAAGGGATGCTGGAAAATAGATTCTAATACTATAAAAATATTAACTGATATTACCTAATAAGCTCATGTAAATCTGTCGACTTGATTTAGACGAATGACTTAAAAATTTCTAGTATTATTTTTGTATATAATTTGGTCAACATTTCAGTTCTCGTCCACTTAAGTGACTTCTCAAGTTTGACAAATAATAATTGTATGTGTCTAAATAATAATAATTAACAATGAATTGTTAGAATGCACACCTAATATAGTCCATTTTATGAAAATATATCGTTTTTGGACATTCCATTACAGATTTTCCTTATAATTGAAAGAAAACGCCAAATTATCGATTTTCCACAAATATCTCTCCTGCAGTTTTCGTCCATTAAATTAAATAAGGGTATAAGTGTAATAAAGGCATAGAAGACTACATAGCATATTCTAGTTTTCGACAATATGTAATTTTTTACTACTGTAATATTTTATTGGGGCAGCCTTTTATTGTATCAATAAAATTTTAATGAAAACTGATTATTAAAATCTGTACGTACATAAGATTCACCTCTATACTGGACATTTCATTATTTTGAACGTACATACCAAATACAATTTAAATACACATGATTTAACCAGTTTGACGTTTAACGATTTAATGACAAAATATCCTTGACTACATCCAATGGAATCAAGTGTGCAAATGAGTAAATAGTTAAAATTTCAATAAAAAATTAAACACTTACATAACATCTTCAACATCTTTTTAATATTTCTGTAACATTTCTGGTCAATGCTACATTGACCCCGGACTGACGTAACGTAATGACAGGCTTAGACCCATCAATAAAGTTAAGCAACAGCAGTCACAATCTGTATTAGGATGGGTGACCACCTAGCAGTACTGTGTACTGTTGTTGTATAAAAATAATAATAATAATAATAATAGTAATAATAATCCCCTTTGGTTATATATCTGAAAGTAGCTGAAGTAATAATCCCCTTTGGCTACATATCTGAAAGTAGCTGAAGCCAGAAATTAAAAAAAAAATACCACATTACACAAACTTTTTCATTTTATTTTTCATAGTAAATGAGCACAAATTTGTTTTTCTGAAATTTTTTTTAAAAAGAACCCTTCAAATGGTCGAAATCTAGGAGTGGATGTACTGCCTATTAGTTTCACCAATTTGTTCTCTACTTTGATATATGTTTCAGTCTAACCATTTTCAAAACATTATAATAATTTCATTTTTCAGTGGCGATTAATATGATTTTAATAGCCGTCAATAACATTGATTGTAATTTTGCAATAAAAATAGTATTATTGTTTTTCCTCCTTACTCAACGAGATTTTCATTTCCAATTTATATAGATACAATAACCATTTACTGAAGTGCACACAAAATTGAGTTTATATGTATTTATTTTTAGTATTTTTTTTTTAGTTTTCTATTCCACAATTTCATTACACAGTATTTTATTTTGTTATTTTGAAATGCAATTTTAGTTTTAGGATTAAAAAGATTATCTTTTTTTTTTTTGTAGGTGAGTAAATCCTAATTGGTATTCTTTTCAAAATCGATTATTATTTCTATTCCTAGATCATTTTGGTTCAATGATTTCTATTTAACGGAATATTTAATAGAGAATACTCAATAAATCAGTAGTATTTATTTTTAAAAAAAAATCCAGTAAAAAAAATGGAAAAATGGAGTATTCAATGAACAAAGTTTAAATTTTTACAACAGCAGTAATTGAACTACTAATTCATACAAAATATTGTAGCTCTCATCTAGAGTTTCTTCTCTTAAATTGTACAAATGCTTCCTTTTTTTTGGTATATGTGGCTCGATGAAACATGAACAGAAACTTACCCCGATGTGGGATTATGTTTAATAAATTTTCTTTCTCACCTGAAACAAATTAAATAATAAATTAGTGAATTTTCTAATTAATAGTTAATAATAAAGCTTATTGTTTAAATAGCCTGCATATGTTTAAGGGTCAAAAGTTCAAAGGTTATGATAATCAATACCAATTCCGTAGCATAAAGCATGCCTACATCCATATGAAGTATTAACATATTTGACATATTTATTAAATTATCTATATATATATAAATCAATTGCTGTTCGTTAGTCATGCTAAAACTCGAGAATGGCTTGACCGATTTGGCTAATTTTGGTCTTGAAATATTCGTGAAAGTTCAGGGAAGGTTTAGACGGAAAAAACATAAATAATAAGTAAAGGAAAATACTATAAACGACAATTTAATTTTCGAATACAAAATGTTCCTAGCTGTGAAACATATTTTGCCTTTTTTTTTTCTCACATGTTACAAATCATAATTTCCATACAAACATAAATCTAATTTTGAAATTCAAAATAAAACTTCTTTATCTCTTCTAACTAGCAGTATGATGAACTGTCAACTATATAAAGTGTGTATATCGCATTGTTCAAGTATTACCGGAATCATTCTTGGTTCAGGGGGTTCATATACCTTTCATAAAGTGTATGTGTACCACAGCAAAAATTATCCGGTGAACGCGGTCCCGGGTGCACCCCAGCAAATACCAGGTAAATACCGGGTGCGTATAATTTACCGGGTGCACACTAAATACCGGGAATCCGATAAGAAAGGATTTCAAATTCTTTCCCTAAGGGTAGAATTGCATCCGCATGTAAACGATGTAATATCATTTATTAAAATGTGAAAAATACCACAGCAACGCGTAAACCGGGTGGGTATGCTTCAAAATATAAATTAATATCATAATTTATTCTGATTTGCCGCAGCTTCATTATTTAGTTATAGACAGTTGAGAATATGTTATTATATTTAGGAGATATTGATGTTGATTAGAAATAATTTATTTAACAAAACAATGTTTACCCGGGTCAGCTATTCAAAATAGAATTTATTTATCTCTACTTTTCTATATTAGTGGCTCTGGACTTCTTTTTACTATTTTTCATCAAGTATATGAGAACCACAGCACAATAAACACGAATTGTGGGTGCACGAGGTACCGGGTGTCCCACATCAAACACGAGTGTATATATAAATATTACGTGTCACGGGTATCCCACACCAAATAGTGGGTTACACATCAAATACCGGGCACGCATAAGAAAAGATTTTTTGAAATTCTACCCCTAATGGGATGAAAAGCAGAGGCAAAGTTAGTATGGGACAACGGAATTCCTTCGTCCAATCTGCTTCAAATATATATAAATATCATTATTTATTCTAATTTGCCTTAGCTTTCAGTATTAAGAAATAGAGGAAAGTTGTTAAGAATATGTTATTATACTTAGAAAATGTTGAAGTTAATTAGAAATATGTGGCAAAACGACGTTTGTCGAGCCAGCTAGTTATAAATATATATGTCAATGACATTGTGACGAATAAAAATAATTTATACAAAATTGTATCAAAATATTGAGTTTTTTTTTTTTTTTTTTTTTTTTTTTTTTTTAAATAAATATTGTATTTTATTCATACTTTAATCTATTAAAGATAAACAGATTCCATATTAAGTCACATATTATATCTAAAGTACATTACTATTATTGTGATTGCAACTACTATATCCTGTAAGAATTTGTTTGTTTGATTTTCAGTCTATGTTATAATATTTTTTTTTTTTTTAATTTACTTCTCTTAGTATTTATTTTAAAATAGTTATCATTTACTAATTTTTTGTGAATTATTTTTCCTTAGGGATCAAATTAAATAATCATTCATTTTAGATTCAAAACTTATTTTCGAATATTTATCATCATAAATTTTAATTTGAGGTATACAATTAAACTTTAGAGTTGCATTCCTGGATTGATTGCATGGATTGGATTAGAGTCCAAGTCCGGAGATAAGCTATATGGTTAAAACAGAAAGAACATGAAGATTGTTTATTTTTTCATGTTCATTGTTTTTATAATAATAAGTTTAAACTATCATATTTTGTACCTTAATTTAAATTTCTTTCAGGTCAATCTAGTAAGAAATCTTCATTGGATAGTGGTGACCTTCCATATTCATGAAAAAGAAGTTTTATTCTTCTGAATTCGAAAGAATTCTATTTATCCTGCAAATTTATAAAACCCGACACAACGTACTTCTTTGACGAATCTATGACGATAATGGAAGGGCAGGCTGGTAGATAAGAAAATGAAATTTTCGTTGGTGTATTATTTCTAACGTTACAAATTTTAGAATATGTTAAATATATCATTATTTTAGTAGCGGCTAATCTTTTAATTTCTTTTAAGAAGAGAATAATTTTTATACTTATCAGAATCATTGAAAATTTATCGTCTGTATCAAATCAGATTGGAATTTAATCGATAAGAGAATTGTAAAATTCTCTCACCACAAATTACGAACCTACGTGTACTAATTGTGAACTTAAATATTATAGGCTGTTATTAAAATCTTATTGAATTTTAAGATAAAACTTTTGTGTTTGTAATACATTTTATTTTTAGCGGCATGAAGATTTGAAGACAATGCCTCGAAAATTCAATTATTACAAATTTCAAATCTATCAAAATTTCAAATCTTCAAAATCATCAATAATAATAAAAGTTGCAATTAAATTGTTGAAGTTATTAAATTAGGAAACCAAAAACGTAATTTTATAAAAATTAGTTGGTTAAGATTATTAAATAATAAAGGTAAATTTAATTTACGTGAAATGCATACAACTTCACTTATAGTATATAATAAATCATATAATATCTGAAGTATTTTTATTTATTTCGGTTTTATTATATATATATATATATATATATATATATATTAAAGTTATACGAACTACGCTTATAATATCAATCTTCATTCGTCCCAACGATACGTTTTTATTCGATATATATGATATATATAAATATACGAACCATGTTATTGTGTTGGATTACATAAAATTGATTCGAAAGAGAGTGTATGAGTGACCGGAGAATCACTCAAATAGATATTTCCACGAAATATTTTATATTATTTGCTGTCATTGATTGAAAGTTTTTATAATTTCAGAGAAGGTACTATTAAATAATCCCAATAAGTGCCCAAAACCTGGATTTGGAGAAATAAAAATTTTCTGAGAAATTTGATTGTTTATTTTAAAAGACAATTGACATAACCCTGAAATATCCTTTCTAGTTTTGAAAAGTTCTATTTTCACATGAACTTAATAGTAAAATCAAATATTTTACTTTCATTGCTAAATACGTACATTTGAAATACCTGTTACCCATTAATTTAAAATACTTGTACATACTCCTCCCCACCCCAATGGTACCACCTTGTTATTTCTTAAAGCTTTTCGAGGAATAAAACTTATTCTCTTTATCTATTAGTAAAAAGCATTCAGTTTAGAATCTATATCGTATAAGCCGATATGGTCTCTGAATATAACCTACACCTTTTAGTAATCAAACAGCATATATATATTAGTTTGAAACATTAAGTCGTATTGTCTTATCTCATCTAGCCAAGGATTTTCTCAATTAAAGTCAATAGATGAAGATTTTACATAGTATATTGATGGATAATTAAATGAATGGTTCCAAAGATCTATTGTTTCTAAATCAAATATTGTATCGTATAATAGCTTTAATTAAGTGATATTCAAAGGGAATGATGTGGCATGGTTTCAGAAAGAATTCAGATGATATTCGCTATGGTAAAAATTATTAATTTACGTCACTCGATTTTATGAGGCATAAAATGTGCGAGATACCATACTTACACTAGAACTGGTCAATTTAGATCGTCAATTTAGACGTGCGTTCTGTCGCTGTATCCATGAAAACTAAACAGTGGTCTGTAAAAGATTTCACACACATCTATATTTGAAATTATTCATTATTAAACTATGTACATTACATTAAACTCCAGATGATGTGTATGAAAGAACACTGAGTGATTATTATTATTTGATAGGTTGTGCGATCGAGGCAATCATTTTCAAAGAAATTATATTGACATAGGAAGGAATTATGGGAAGGACATTACTAAAACCTCCATAGCTGGTAACTTTGGACGTTTCCATCCACCGAAGTTCTAACTACTTCGCTGGATCATTTCTATACTCCTTATGTGTTCAAATTATCTCCACTCAAAATTAAATTATCAAAGTAAAATATAAATTGAAGGTACTAATACAAATTTATCACGCGACTATATAAAATATTCAGAAAACTAATTAGTAGAACTCATTTATGCAGTACTTCCTCGATGTGGCTTATATATCAAAACATGATTGTATTTGGTTTTCTGCTCCTTTTGCCTTAAATTTAAGAAATAGAAGACACAATTGTTTTTTAATTGAGTCAATTTCTATTGAAAAATATGAATAACAAATGATTCAAGTCTTATTCTACGTTTTATGACCAACTATAATCGGTCAACTAACCTTGATTCGTAAGGACGCGCCCTTACCGATAAAAGCAAGTATGACAACTAACAAGAATTCAATTAGGTTCGTATCTCCAATCGTATTACAAGAAATTCATTAGAAACTTTTTAGTATCATCCTATACTCTAAATTACATATTCTTAAAAAATGATTATTAGTTTTATATATCGGTATTATTCAGTACATCACTATTTCTTTTAGATATTATACGATCACGAACAGACAACACATATACTTGCAGAACATATCTATACTTATATATTTTAACTATAAAGAAGAATATCACAGATGATATATTTTTCTTTTGATATTTGTAAACTGATCCTTTAGTATATGATTTAATATAGTGTGGGTCGAACAAAATCTAATACTTAAATATTTTATTTAAATTCATATAAATCATTATTTCTTTATATATAATGCCATTTCCATTAAATATATTGGAAAATTTTCCTCTATTTATTTCACAAGACTTAAATAAAAATATCTATAAAATTTACTACTAAAAGAAAATTTAAGAGTAGTAAGGGTATATGCAAGTCCACATATATAAGTTGTGGTTATTCGATTAGATATAAATTAAACTAAAGATATTAATTCTAAAAAATTAAAGTCATTTGATGAAATAACTTTTTGCAGAGATCAAAATTTTAGTTAAATAAGTTTGCATTAATATTGTAAAATCAAACAGGGAATAAATTAATTTGTCAAGATAATTATGATCATGCTTTACGTGCAAACAAGAAACACTGAGTACGTATTTAATGTATCTTCTTAGATCCTAGTACAGAGTACTGCAATCAGCAGATATAAAGAGATTTTTTTGATTTTACTTTCATATGCAAATCATTCGAAAAATATGATAAATCAAGAAAATTGTTTCAAACAAAAGGTAAACATTTTAATCATTAAACTTTTGCTTGAAATAAGTTTAACAATATGAGGACGAATTCTAATCTAAGTTAAATAATAGTCAACTTTATTTTTGTATTTTTATTGCAGATTCGTATTTTTTTAAAAACACAAAAAAAAAATAATTTTAAACTTATAACTTTTAAGGTCTGAGCAAACATTACAGTTTTTATAATATTATACAAGAATGATTTTTTCGAAAGATTAATACGTAAATTAATTTTGTCAATTTCATGTATAGGAAGTGCGTCGAATATGAATAGGAATTGGACTATAAGTATAGATAAAATTCTACCTGTATTTTATAATAATAGCTCTTCGATGTTTTCATATATAGTATACAAATCCCTCTATTTTCTTTTTTAATTTTTATGTATTGCTGAAGAATATACTTGAATAACAAAAGACATCTATTTTTCATGTAGAAGACGATTAGATGTCACACAGCTGCAGGTTAATAAGAAAATATGACTATATTCAGAAGAATATACTTCAAACGAAAATATATCCTTCAATTTTCTTTCTTAAGAATTTCAAATCTGAATTGAAAAATACCTATAACTTTTATTGACGAGGATAGGTATGACCTTCAAAACCAAGACCAATTCTGTAAATTACGTTTAGTATAGAATGACTTTGCGTTTATACAATAATGCAATGGCAAAAAATTAACTTTTCCAGCCGTTTTCAAGTAACTCATATTTTTAAGTAAAATATATTATTTTTACTTGAAACTACGCGTTGCTCTTAGCAATTTAGTTATTCACAATCAAATATAATTTGTCATACATTGTCATCTGCTAGAAACTGATGGTACTTACACCAAATAACTAATAAACAATGTTAAAAACTTATGGAAAAAATCGTGATACTTTTTTTTTGGAATTCGTAGAAGTATTCAAATTGAAACTACTCTATGTAAATGAATTTTGACAGAAAATAACAGGTTTATTCGCCATCAAATAACATGTTTGTGAGCTTTTTGAACTTCCATTTGCGGGAAAGCTAGGCAGTTGCAAAGAATTTCTATCAAAAAATTAAAAATAACATAATGGACATTGAAATAAGAAGAAATTTCATTTTTAAAAATAATTTTATTTTAATCAATGTTTTATCAATTTAGTGTTTGATTATTTTGATGACTGAAAAATGGATACAATTACCGATAAGTGCATTGTAAATGCTGTTATCAGATTTCTATTATCCATCTGGTTAAAGAGGAGCTAGATAGTACTAATCATATCGCGTTGGATTCATGTTCTGCATGTCGCTTGTCGTTGCTGGATGCATTTGTGGTTTGTTCGCTTCAATCCTATCCAGTTCAGAATTATGGAGTCGCGAAATTCTTCAGAATAGACAAAAATCGATGATAGTAGTACATTTGTAAAAAATATAGACCTTACCGGAAAGGGTCAGTACCAATCCATTGATTTAAAACTTCAAAAATGTATTACGCTATTATTTGTTATAGTTAGGTATGTGATTTATCTATTGTCAATATAACTGTGATATTGGCCAATCTCCATGTGTTTTCTTTTAATACTTTTTATGAGTTTTTCTTTTTTCTTTTTTTAATTTTTTAATTTTATTAATTTATTTTTTTTTTTTAAGTTTAAAAAGCTTTTTAACCATTTATTATATTTATTGTATTTATGTTCGATTATTTCTTGTTAAAAATTTTTATAGACTAGTGTCGATAATTTTTGAAACCAAAAAAAATTACAGTAGAATGAAACCCATTAGAAAAGGAGGGGAATATGATAAAAATGAAAGGAAAAATAAATTACGGTCGATCCGAGTTCGGGAAGTGGGAGAGGGTGGGTTTTTAAGGGTAAAAAATGGTTTCTCTTGATTTCCGGCAAAACTACAAGTCATATGGAAAAAAGTTAAATGGCAAAGTTGTAGGTAATAAAAAGATCTACAACTTTTGTATTTCCTCAAAATTTATGTGAAAAATTGAAATAACCAAGTTTTTGGTTTTTTATTTCTTTTCTCCAAAATTTGGTGAAAACTTACCTTTTTATGTTCCAAATACATATAATTTTTTTGATTTAAAATATTGATTCTTTCATCTTATTTTGAATAAATATCGAAAAAGCACCTAATTTTCAATCGAAAAATTTTGAGATTATGTGAAAAAAGTGTTATGTGAAAAAAGTGTAAAAGTTGTAGATCTTTTTATTGCCTACAACTTTGTTATTTAACTTTTTTCCATAGGACTTGTAGTTTTGCCGGAAATCGAAATAAACCGTGTTTTACCCTTAAAAACTCACCCGAACTCAGATCGCCCGTAATTTATTTTTCCTTTTATTTTTATCATAGTATCTTGCGTTTTCAATAAGTTTTATCCTACTATAATTTTCTTCTTCTTTTTATCATTTTTTAAGGCTTCTACTCTAGCCTATTAAAACTGTGTATTTTAAGAATTATTAAAATAGATGCTGTCATCAGTTTTCCAGTATTCATGTCGGTTAAGAGTAGGTGGATAGTATTTTTCAAATTCCATCAACGCCAAACCAATAGTACCAACTGATTTTAAAATCTATGGCGAGAAAAATTTTTATTAAAAACATATAAACAATATTATTCATAATGAAGGCAAACATGGTTTTTTTGTGGTTTTTCTTTAAAATTATTGTTTATTTTTTAGTTTTTCTGAAAAGAGTGTTAAAATCAATGAAAAATTTTCGATAAACATTGAACCAAGTTAAAAAATCAAATAAAAAACTAAAAAGTCCACGCTTATATATTTTTTGCTAAAAATTGAATCGTTGGCATCGCGACTTTAAAACATCATTACAAAACAGAAATATTTAATTTAAAATAATTTTTACATATGCTTCAATTTATTAATTTCTTAAAAATATTTTTATTTTGAGTACTGTTCACAAATGTTGAAAAATTGTCTTTTTAAAAAATAGAATTGAGAATCTCCTCTTGTTATGAATTCGGTTAAAAAACTGGATAATTTAGAATTCTAACTTTTCAAAAAAAACAAAAGTTTTTTCAAATCACTTTAAAAATGAAGCAGACTGATTTGAACATGCATTAAAAAACATTTATATCGTTTCCAAGTGACTCTATTATAAGATCGTAGTTTGAGATAAAGATAATAAAACCACCTCAGAATTAGGTTTTGTTCAACAAAAAAATATTTATTAAAATTGGTATATTTGCATCAATCTGAAAATATCCACTGTATAATATATTTACTTAAATACTTCTATCTCAGGAACGGCCTTACAGATTGTTAAGTTATAAGTCAAGTATTGGCCCTTTGATATTTATTTTAACTCATAATATTGTATAGGATCGAATGGAATATATTTAAGCATAAATTTTCTACTCAGATTAGTTTATTGCCAGATATAAACTCGAAACGCGAAAGCATTAATGAGAAATATTTTTCAAAGATTACGAAATAACATTAAAGACATTATGACATTAAGACTAGATATGCCAATACTAAAAATTTTATCAATCATGTCATATGACGATATGGCCCTACCGTGAAGTTTGTGACTTCCTTACGTTACGGTCAAATCGCTAGATTACATTTTTCTCTTAATTCGAACTATTTTTTACAGTATAAAAATACTCGTGCGAGAATGAGAATGCTCATGTTTTGTTTAAATTTTGCAAGTCCTTTTCCGACGTCGAGATATAATCAAAGAAAACCACACTAATTCAAGAAACATACTGCTGATAAACTGACAGGATATTGGTAACAAATTTAAGAGAGAATGTAGGAAGTTAAATACACATATAGTCCAGTAAATGAACAGAAAAATAGTATAATCTAATTTTTTCGAATAGCTCGGATTCATTTGAAAATTTAACAGTAAGTAGAAAACACCACAAGAAACTAAATTAATACGATCAGTGGTACTTTTGTACAAGTTCTGTTTTATCAGCCAGGTTTTGTCAAAAAATTTGAAATATTTAAAAAAAGAAGGTTATAAAAAAATGAAAAAGATCAGACCCTGTTTTATTCATTTAGTTTCAAATAAACTAAATTTTAAATTATTTTTACGAAAATTAACGGAATTCTAACAAAAATAATGTCGGTCGAACCTTTTTCTTTTAAAAAAATAAGCACAAAAATTAATGGATAGAAATAGTAGGAGCACTCAGATTATTGCTTGCCGCTCCACACTTTACTTTATCTAGGTACAGACACTATTCTAAACAATTTTTAGCGGCTTAGAACTTATATTTTTTAAAACACTTCAATTTAAATTTAAATTTTTGCTAAAATACCAAATTAAAAGTTAAAAAAAAAAAAAAAACTAAACCTCTTGGGGTCTACCTATACTACTGTATCGTACTATTAAATATTCAAGTCAAACCGAATAATTTGTATAAATTATGAGAGGAAATCGTTCATTGATTGGCCAAATGTAACTATTATACTAAGTATACTTATACTATAAATACAATTTTACCGTTATATACAAGCAAAAATCAATTTTTAAATTATAAACTTTGAATTCATTTCGTCGATGTCGTAATAACAAAATTGGCAAAATAGATTTCGGAAATTTATTAATCTGTTTTTGATTTATTAATTTATGTAAATTTAAAATCGTTCCATTTGTCTAAAAAAAAAAAAAAATTATTTGAATGTTAAGACTAAAAGTAACCCATGTTACTTTAATATGCCTTTCACGAAATCTTTATTTTCGGGAATTAACTGATAAACACACACATGTGAACTATTATTTATAAATTAATATAATAACATTGAAACAAACAATCAAATGGCAGAACAAAAATGTACATGTGAAACATTTGTTTACACTAATGAATGGACTAATGAAAACGATTCAACTATATATCATAAAATTCTAATTTTTCACATGTATAAAAAATATTTCATACAAAAATTATTTTATTTTAAGAAAAAATATACTTTATATTTTAATTTTTCTTGTATTATTTGTGGTTAAAAAGATAGGTCATGGGACCCAATTCACTTACATCGATAGTCCCTAGAATTGCCAATATTATTTTTTATTTACTTCCCTTAGGTAATATTTTCATATTATCTACGACTTTTTCATTTTCAGTTAATTTTGTTAAATCATTAATAAGTCTATGACAAATTTATTACAGACAAAGCCATTTACAATTGATATACCTAAATTTAAGACACTTTATCAATATAATTTCAATGTTTACATCGGGGTATATCAAATTATGAGTTTTTTAATTTTATAATTTTTCTTTCAAGCGTAATTATCCTTATAATTTGATTTTTTGTAATTGATGCTCCCATTTTTTAGTTAATGGTTTAACTCATGTACATATTATAATTTTTTTACATTTTAAAATATGGATATTCGTAGAATCCAAGTAGTTCTTTTTGAGTTTGTTCGTCAACCTGTCCGTCATCAAGAAACAAAAAGGCTAGCAGAAATATTGATAAATGGCATAATAATCGGGACCGCAAAACAGTTTTGAAACTAACTATTTTCTTATACACAGATAACTATTGTAAAAAAATATTATTTCGTAAACTTTCCAGATTCGCCTAATAAGCATAACAATCAATACCTACATATGAAAAATAATACATTTTATTATATAACAAACTTCTATAGCTATATGGACTGCATATTGTGTGTAATTTATGAATGCTTATAATTAATAACAATTCAAACATTAATAATAGTTCGCTAAAAATATAAAATACCTGTTTATAAACTCCAACACATACTTTTACTAAGAATAATACTTTTAATAACTTCAGTAAGCACCATAATGTATAAACAGTAGCAAATAAAAGGTGTCTATCCGAGAAAATTTTTGAAAATCCAAAAATTTGTTTTGTTATCAAAAACGTTCCAGCTACATCAATTGTATTCCATGCCAACCAATATAAAAATATGATCGAAAATGTATCTTGAATAAGTCTTAAAATATATACATATCGACCATGAGTTTTAATAATCTTCTTAATTGGAAAATTTCTATTAATTATATTTTTATTAAGCATTTCCAATTCTTGACTGAATATGTTAAAAATTAAACAAATAAATAAAAAGTAAATTATTTCGATTATTGTTGGAATATAATTTGTTATATTTACATAATTGTAATTTAAAACTAAACCATTATCCAAAATAATTATTACAAGCAATAATGAAATAAAAAATATGAATAAACTATTATTGCTTTTATTTTTTTGATTTTTCTTATAATGCATATTTAAGAATTTTAGAATTTTTTTCAAATGTTCTTCACTTGATATTACAATTTTAATTTGTATTAAAAGATAAATAAAATCTAAAATTTTTACAAATCCATATAAATATGCTGACATTTTTGGTATAAAATTGAACTTATCAAGAAATATTGATGTCAATATTCCAATTAAAGTTGTTAAGTAAATTATTATAAATATAAGTTGATATAAAAAATAAATATTAATGAAAAACTTATTTTTTAATAAGTATTTTGGAGCTAAGCCAAAAAATTTTAATAATATCATTATGTTTTTTAGGTTTTCCCCGATGTTATTCATAATTTAAAGTCAAGCGAATGTAGTAATATTAAAGACATAAATGCAATTGATAATTAAATTTATTGTGTTCATATTTATTAAAAATAAAGAAGTAGTTTCCTTAATTGTTACTACTTGTAAAATTAAAATTTAATGAACTTCATTGCACACCACTAATTATGAACATACACAATACTAAATTATGTACAAGGTGTCAAAAAGTATACAATCTCAAACTACCGATACCTGGCGGAAAAGAGCATACTTTTTATAATTAATGCTGTTGTTAAAATATGTAACGCTGAATTTCCCTTCTTGCTTCAGAAAATATAACAAGTTACCTCTCGGCTAAATATACTTATATGTAAAAATTGTCATAGGTATATTAAAAAAAAAAAATTAATAAACAGATAACAACTAACAGGCAGAGTTAATTGTTAAGATACTAGACAATTGTTAGGATGAAGAGACAGAAAAGCTTTTAAGTGATTTTATGAACACTTACTAAAGTTTTATTCACATCCATAAGCACAAGAAACTTGAAACCAAATTGAATTTATCTCTGGGTGTACCATAAATTCTGTACATCGATCGTCGATTAAAAATGTTTTATTAGTAGATCGGCATTTAGGACAACCAGAAAATAATAAAAGAAACAAAATACCGTGAAAGGAGAAGAATTGAATAAGCAGCTATTAATTAATCAATTTAATTAAATCGAATAGCTCAATTCCGTCGTCATTGGTGGATAATATTTTTCAAATTCCAAAAGTGTAAAGCAAATGGTACCAATTGATTGTAAAATCTACGACAAAAATAAATTTGATTAAAAGAATGAAATAATAAGAAATATTGAATGTGACGACATGTTTTAAACCTCAAATCAAATTTGCAACTTTGAATCAAATCTTTGAAATATAATTGAATTATCCACATAGTTTACCTGTGCGATATAGTAGAAAATAACAGTAAGCAAACATTATGAATATACGAATACAAGCTTGGACCAAAATGTATACTATAATAATAATGGAGCTATATCTGTTGCTGAAACATACACGTCTATAACAGAGGTCACTCATATCATTATTGTTCATATTTATTCAATAAACAACACCCGATACATTATTCATGATATGGGTGGAGGAAAGGATATAGAGTGAAGACTACTTTGTTCTTTCTCATATACCGGCAGTCTTATTAATTAGCCGTCATTTATTGTAATTGGGGGGGGGGGGTACGATAATATATGATACTAGATTATTATGTATGATACTGAATTTTCTATTTTTATTACTTCAACTGAAACGTCTTTACTTCGTGATCATGATCATATCCAATATATTTTTTTAAATATTAAAAATTTTTTTAAATATGTTCATTATGTCGCCATTTTGCATATCTCCATTCAAACTAGATTCTACTGATTTCACATTTTGATTGGAATATAGCAAATTCAGTATCATTAAAAACTGTAATTGATAAACTGCCGCTACCAAGGTTCGAACAATAGTAGCAAAACATATAGACGTCATGAATGCCTTAGCTATCATGACCATTCAAAGATCAAAATGTTTAATAAATTTGGTAACACTTTTCCTAAATTTAAGGTGATCGAATCATTTAGATCAACCTGAGATTCTTGAAATGATACTTTAAGTTTTATTGTACACAATGAAAAATTCTTAAACATTCCATAATTAAGCCTCTTAAGTCCGACTTATAGCTAAAATTATTTTCTACAACTTCAAATACTTATCAATTTACCGTTATATACAAGTAAAAATCTATTTTTAGATTATAAACAATAAATTTATTACATCGATGATTTAACGATAAGATTGGCAAAACTGTGTTTGGAAATTCATTACTTGCTTTACGATTCATTAATTTATGTAATTTTAAAATTGTTCCATTTGTCTGTAAAAAAATTTTGAATTAGTGTAATTTTTTGGAAACTTGAAAAGTAAAAATAAACATATTTTCCGAAACATCTCACAATAAATTTTTACCTCATCCTTAAAATATTGCCATTAGTCATATATTTTTACATAATAATTTAAGAGGTTATTTCAAATCAAGATAAGCGGGATACAAAGTATATTTGGCTTTGGTTAAATTATTAATATTATTTTTTACTACAAAATTAATAATAATAATAATTTTTGTAATTTGTTCCAAAAAAAAATGAAATATTTTTCATCAAAAATACTAAACATTATAAGTTTTAAATTTTTATTATAAAATTAATTTAAACTATCCTGTTTATTAGTCTAAAAGCAATATAATAAGTAATTTTGATAAACACAACATTTAAAAAATCAAAATGTTAAATAAATGTTCTCAAAATGAATTTTTTATAGAATTAATTTAATCAAAATTCAATAGATACCTCTTTTACCACTCCAACACATATTCGAATTAAAAATAATACTTTACATAATTTGAATAATCCTAGTAGCAAAAGATTGGCTGAATAAATTATTCCACCATTCGGAATTATTTTATAAACCAGAAATATTTGTTTTACTAATAAAATCGTTCCAGCTACATCAATTGCGTTCCATACAAACCAAAATAAAAATATTATCGAAAATGAATCTTGAATTAATTTTAATATATTTAAAAATTCACCATGAATTTTAATAATCTTTTTAATTTTCAAGCTTTTATGACATACACTTTCATTAAACATTTTTAATTGTTGTTTTAATATATCTAAAGTTAAATAAATTAATAAAAAATAAATACATTCTAATACAATTGGAATGAAATAAATTGCCATAATAATTTCGAATTTAAAAGCAATAATATTACCAAGAATTATTATAATCAACAAAAATAAAAGAAAAAATATGATTATTTGATTAATGTTATTATTATTTTGGTTTTTAATAAATTTATAATGAATATTTAGTAATATAAACATTTCTTTTAAATTTTTATCACTGGTTGTTACAACTTTAATTTGTATTAAAATATATATGAAATCTAAAATTTTTATAAATGAAATCAAATATACAAACATTAATGGTGCGTGTGGGTGTACTTGAAAAAGTGTTTGCTTCAATATATTAATTAGAGTTAAAAAATAAAGTATTATAAATATTAGTCGGTATAAGAAATACATTTTATTAAAAATCTTATGTTTTATAAAATATTTCGGTGCTAAACCAAATAATGTTAATAGAATAATTACTGTTCTCAGTTTTTTCTCAATTTTATCCATAGTTGAAAAACCTTCTTTTTATCGTAAGAAAATCAATTTTAAATGTGTTTTACTTAACAAAATTAAACTAAATATAATTATTACATTCTGAAAGGGTTGCTATTAATTAAATTAAAAACTAATATAAACATAACACCTGTTATTTTTTGAGTGACATAAATCTCTCTTGTGCCTCGTAAATTCGTCTTTTACAGCGCAGATTAGTCTATTGGTAGTTTAGGGTAAGTTAAAACTATTTTCATTTTTTCCATTTTCAAGATATTTATCACATAAAATTTTAGTTCAAATACCATATTTTAACAAGTATCTACGCTTGACAGTTTAATAAACTATATTGAATAATGTTTTCATAATATTAAGTCACATTCATGACTTTATAACGGTCGTAAAGGTACACGAATAATTAACTGTATCATATATAACGTAGGTATATAACCAGCCGGAGCTTATGGAAAAGAGATGGAACTGCTCCGATTTTAAAATTCTTGTTGGTACGAGTTCCTTAGATCTTTTAGACCTTCAGGATCATTCATCAACATAAATATTTGCTTCACTATAGAAATTGAGATAATTAGGTAAGTTTATCCACCCCAAATAATGTCAACACGATTAACGTCTTTCAGAGCTTTAATTTAAATTAGAGCAAAAGATAAAACATATTGTAAGTTCAAATTTTAACCACGAAAATCTTCCCTTGAGGGTTTCCGGGACTACTGATCACAAATCAAAAGTGCAAAAGCAACGGAGGATAGTTAGCAACCCCATAATAACGACCCTTATAAGTCAACAAGTATAAGGAAATAAGGAAATAAAAAAAAATCAAAATTTCGAATCATAGGCCAAAAAGCAAACAAACATTGTATACATCCCAATACCACCTCAAGAAGTAAAGGCATTTCAAAATTTTCACCTCGAAAATTGTCTCTCCAGATTTTCATAGTCGTTAATGAACGAATCCAAGGTCAAAAAACAAGTAAGAGTGGTTTCAACCTTAAAAAAACCAATCACTAGAAGTGAAAATGATAAGGAAATGTTTGAAATTCTATACTTCACGTCGGAAATCATCTCTCGGTGGTTTCGGAGTCCATGATCACGAGTTTCAGATCATAAAGCAAATAAAGATTGTTTATTAATGAAAATTTATTGCTTATTATTAAAAATTATTAAAAAAATTTTACTTTTTATGCCACATAAATTTTAGTTCTTTGCGTTACAATTTTTAATACCTAAGTTGAATAATTTTAATTTTAATACCTGAGTCAACCAGTTTAGAACGTAAAATTATATAAATTATATGATTACCTATTAAAAATTGTTTATCGATTTTTTATTCGTAAATCTCGTATTTTTAAATTGTATTTTACTTAGACATAAATCTTATTGCAATTGTATCAATATTTCTTGTTTTTTTTTTGTATATTATTTAAGTTTTTTTATTTAATTTATTTTTTTCATCAAATCATTATATTGTCTAATATTGCTAAATTTTATATTATTAAAAAATAGGTAAAATTTAGAAACACATCCTGTTCTATTTATTTATTAATATCATTGGCTTTTAAACTCTATTATTGAATATTTAAAAATTAGCCATATCCCTTACTTCACCGTTTTCACCGTTTTCCATCTCTAAGGTTTAAGTCCAAACGATTTTACTGAAACTACTTTGTATGTTATTTTATAACATTCAACATTAAATCTTTTTACGTTATCCATTCTACATAAAAATTATATTGGAAATTTCTACGAACATAATTAGTAACAAACAATCCATCCATATTTTTAAGGAAGTACGAGCGGCAGGCATGGTGGGGATAGGCTGCTCTGAGCGCGCGGTGAAGGTGTGATGATGATCACGTGATCGCGGCAATACGTATGGCAACACTGTGATTACTATGATTATTATTTTTGTTGTTATTTGTCAATTCAAAATATAACAATTCAAAATAGACAGTTGTAGGTTAGGTTACTTTACTATTATGATTATTGCTTTGCTTCTATCTCTTTCCAATATTTTTATCTCTTTTTAATGGTCTACAGTGTTGCCGGTTGGTACCAAAGATAATCGACGCTACCGAATTTACTGAAAAAGTTCATCTTTTTAATTAAATATCTTTTTAATTAGTCGGGCAAAACGGGTTTTTCAATTATTTATTAAGGTTTTAACTTTAATTTAAATAGTTTTTTTTTAATTTCTACCGGCTAGTTTCGGAGATATTTACGAAAACGTATCACCCGTCTACCGTTTTGCCATAAAGCCAATGTTAATTATCAATTTTTATAATACTATCTGTTAAATGTACAGGTAGTATAGTCTTGATAAACATGTTTGTTTTATTATTAGCAGGTAATGTTTAAGGAATGAACTTTGTTTTCGCCCCTAACACAACACTGTATTAATGAATCTGTTGTATGTGTTGTTCTTATTTTATAATAATGAGTTTGTTTTACGTTAAGTTAATAGGTAATATCGTTGTTAGGTAGTATTGTGTTTACGCCATGTTTGAATAATGTGTTTGCGCCAATTTTAACTGAGCACCACGACACGTGGTAAGTACATATTTTAATTGTTGATTAATTTCCCATTTTATACAGTACAATTTATTGTATTGTATGATTATGCTCTTCATCACATGTTCACCACTTTGGTCAAATTTACTAAAATACAGACATTTCTATTTATAACTAGTAGGGTGTTGTAGTCATGTCGGTACTACTAGATAATTAAAATTTAATAAATATCGATGTAATAAATAATTTTAAAAGTATAATTTAATTTAACCAATTAAAAAGCGTATTAAATAATGAATAATTAATAATAAATTAATTTATTTTATTAAAAATCAAAAAAAGAAACAACCATTATATCGGTACTACTTACGTATAAATCTCATTATAAAAACCAAACAAAAATATTTACTTATTAGAAATGAAAAGAAAAAAAGTATATAAAAATATACAATAAAAACCCAATATACATCAATATTCATTCAAACAATCTGTTTTGTTATAGTCACAAGTGCATGCTACAACAGTTTTTTTTTTCCCAGATTGAATTTTCAATTATTGATGTCATGTTTCTATCGAGATTTATCAAATTATCGTGGTTTGATTTGCCTGACAAAGTAAATTGTTTAGGAAGCTCGTATCAATACACCTTGAGCAATGGATTAATTAAAACTACTTAATCAATGAATTCCAAGCGGGCTTTAGGGATGGATATGTGACAAAAGACAATTTATTTGTGATTAAAACCCTGATCGGTAGCACTTAACAAATCGAAAGATGTAAGATATATTGAATTTCACTGATTTTGAAAAGGATCTTTTGGAAAGGACAAAATTCATAAAAATTTATTATGGACAAAATCGAATGATATAGGCTTGCGCAAAAATATCCTCATTCTGGCGTCATAAATAAAACTATAATTGTTGTGTTCGAATAAAAGTCTACTGTCAACGTGGTTACAACATCACTTGGTTTCGAGGGCCTAGAAAACAAATTCCTTTTTTTTGCGGATAATGTACTATTATCAAGAACAATGAATGGTAAATGTAAATGAATTAAAGATGAACTATTGAGAATGTAAAAAATGTTATGAGGGACTCTCTTCAAGGATTAAGTGTAAATGTGAATAAACCCATGATAAATTATTGAGAATGTGAAAAATTTTTAATTGATCTCTAATGGAAAATGGGGTGGCCACATTGAGAGTTTAAAAGGTAACGCCAAAAGGTCTTTGATAAGTGTAAGAATATATATATATATAATATATATATATATATACAGACATCAAAATTTTCCTGTAAAATTGAGTATGTGTTAGTTTTGCCAATTTTAACGTACGGATTGGAAATATGGATATGTGATGCAACTAATGAGTAAATTAAATAATTGAACCTATTTCCAATAACTTTTATAAGGAAAAGCAAGTTATAACACTATGAACCCTATATTTCAATAAATGTGGACGGGATGATTCAGAGTTTAAGGTTTTATATCCTTTAGATGGAAAAATAAACGGGACGAAAATATGTGTGTTCTACCGAGTGAATGAATCATTAGGGACGTGGTGGAAGAGTGCCCAGGTACCGCAGTTCATTTCAGAGATGTGTAATTAATAATAAATCCACAAATAACTTATAATTAAGAAATGGAACATTTTATTACATATTACTACGAACTCATGCACAAAAAACAAGAAAATAAATATTTTAAGTAAGGGGTACATATGTATGCAAATGTGATTTATAGCCTTGCGAACTATATGCTACTAAATTACCGAACTAGCAAATTATTTGTTTTTTTCAGTATATAAAATTGAAAAATTACATTTGCAGTTACAAATAGTTCTTGTTATTGTTCATCGCCCATAATTGAAACTATATAGAACAGAAAAAAATTACGTTCCTTAATTATTATTTACAAAATAACAAACAAAGAATTTATAAGTAAGAGTACATTAACAAATTAAAATATTATATGCATCAAATTAAGGAATTAAAATAATATTAAAAATAAATTACATGAAATTTTTCTATAAATTAATATATATTTAATTGTTTTCTTGAAATTGTAGCTTTTAGTAAAATTAAAAATTAATAAACAGACTAAAATAGAACAAATAGCATTCAATTATTATTTACAAGGAATCATAAAAGTATCTAATTAAAATTTTTTTTAGTTTTTCTACTGTGG
This sequence comes from Chrysopa pallens, assembly GCA_020423425.1. NCBI lineage: Eukaryota > Metazoa > Arthropoda > Insecta > Neuroptera > Chrysopidae > Chrysopa > Chrysopa pallens. The sequence goes on along the minus strand of CM035591.1, from coordinate 14,369,702 downwards.
TTAGAGTCATTAGGGTCAACTATGCTCACTTTTGTATTTGAAAGCTCACATCGTGAGAAGTATAAATGCAACAAAAATATGATTTGGCATTCAATCAACCAGTAAATAAAATTTTAAAAAACATTGTCGTTTTTCAAGTAATTAACAATAGATTATAACAAGTCAAAATACGTTCAGTTGAAATACAAAAACAGTAAGTGCGTGAATTATTATTACATACATAGATGCGTTCATTCGTTTGACCCAAAATGCCCATAAATTTCCATATTATTATAGTGGGAATAAACGCACTCATTTGGCTCACATTGCCGATAAATTTATACGTTACTATGAGGTAATTCAACACATTTGATTTTCTAATATCTCCATTGAAAATGTTTTTATTCCATTTATAAAGTTATAATTAAAAACAGTTTCGTTCTTCTTTATTTAACGATTATTTGGAACAAATCAACATGCGTTCACTTGACCAGAATATGTTATATAGATATCGTACGGGTTAACTAGACCCCGAATATTATGTATTTGGGGTACTTTAATAATTAAATATTTTAAAAAAACTAAAAAAACACGCATGCATGCGTAGTTCGCGCACTAGCTCTATCTTTATTACTCTCATGCAAAGGATCCGTTCAGATGCGTTCTGCAGCCAACTTCAGAGAGTTACCTACAGACAAACAAACATACGAGTGAAGCTAATAAAAGCGTGTTAAAAAATAATTTGCATTCTCTTTATTGTATCGTTTAATTGAAAAATTTGTATTGCCATATTAACGTCATACTTTTTTTTTTTTTTTAGTAAAAACAATATTTATGCCTCTATACAAATCTTTAAAAAATAACCCTTTCGATAAAGAAATATCAATAAAACGTAACTGAAATGCTCAGGAGTTTTCAAGATTGCTGATCACGGTTTAGATATTAAAAGATGTGTTAAACAATCTATACTCCACAGTATAAAGTTAATTCGGCATTTTCTCATTGAATTATCATGCTCATTACTTGTCAAGATTTTACATTTTTTTAAAAAGTAAATGGCAATTTAGTTTATAAAAAGTGAAAAATGCAAATACAAAATGCATTTCTCATAATTAAAATAATGATCTATGAATTTAATTTTAAAAGATCAAATCCATAAACAGACATGAGAAAATTCCAGAGGAAAAAAAATTTCACACCACCATATCCATAATTAAAAGGTGACCGTTTTTAAGTCGTCTTTTAATCATGTTTTAAATTTATTAAAAATTACGGAAAGGTGAGAATTATTTGGGTAATATGACCATGTTAGCAATATTATAAAAATATAAACTATATTTGTTTATTTATTTTTTAATTTTTTGAAAATATTTTGGAAAAAAAAGAACATTATACCGAAAAAAAGGTCGAAACTATACAATTTTACTTTAGTACAGAAAACAAAATTTATTTTATTAAAAATTAAAATTTACAGGATAATATTTAATGCTATTAGAGTTAAATCTTTAGAACTCAGTACTGTACATGAAAAAAAATTAGTAGTAATTTTAAAGAATGGGAAAAGTACTAGTAGTTTTTCTAAAAGATACGCTTGCCTTTCCTATGAGCGTGAACCAACTTGTATAAATTTTAATTAATTAAATGCATTATATCACTTCAGGTGGATAATATGTTTTAAATTGAATACATTCGAATTAATCAAATATAAAAAAAACATTCATTAAATATTCAATTTAATTGAAATTTAATTTAGAAAAAAATAAATGAAATTAAATCGAATAAATAACAACTTTAACAGAGTAAATTCTTTAAATAATCGACACATGGTTAAGTATCAATGTTTGAACTATAATTTTTAAAGAAAAACAATCATATAATACTCTTAATATGCATTCCATACATTTAAAAATACATATAATAATAATGTGTATTGCAAATATATGTGCTTATTAACCAATTTTCACGAATTTAAAAAGACTTTTAAGTTTTTATATCAATTTTTAATCGATATTTTTTTTCGATTTTTAGTTATCTTGAGGACGAACAGGCCTTACAGCGTTCTTTCACACAGCCTTGCACCGTTTACCGTGAAATAAAACCATACGTTTTAAAGTTACTATCCTAGCTAACAAACTCTTATTTATTTTACACATGCGAGTCTGTATCACACAAAACGTGTATAGGTATAGGTATATGTCTGACTTTGCATATTTTTCATTTCTTTTGTTAGATTCAGTCATCTCTCTTCTATGACCCACTGTGAGGAGCTTCTTGAAAGAATAACTGCAAAACTTGCGTAGAAGTCAAATCTTTTGTCTACTGTAGTACTCAACCTACCTTTTAAGAAGCGACGATTTTTAAAGTACTGTTTTATCTGCCCATGGATCAGTGTTACTAAAGGAAATATATAATACAAGTTCTATAAAGTTTATTTAATTTAAGCAGTTTTTGTGAATATAATTTAAGAAAAACTCCAAGTATACAGATAGGCCATATACTACGCTGGTTTTGTAAATTAAATATTTTTAAAAGTATTACAAAATTTTAAAAGTAATCGTCTAACATAACTATCACCGGCTTTAATTTAACTACCTTAACTGAATACTAAAATAGATTATAAAGTACATATTTACGATTAATTTATTGAAAATATATTATAAAAAAAATTAAACCACAAAACAATTTGAAAAAAGAATTAATAACTAATACATACCCATAGAGTCAAATAAGAATTGAATTTTCTAATAGGGCATATTCCACGAAACACTTCATGTGTTATACAATAATTTAAACAATAGTTCTCATATTCTTCGCTAGGGACTTATTTGTTATCAACACGGTTCTTTCGCTAATTTCTTCTCATTTAAGTTCATATTGAAACTCTTTTCAGTTCAATAAAAGTCCCTTGAAACAATCTTAGTATTTTATAATTTTCATGATAACAAATGACTTGGTACTTCGTACAAAATAGGCTTTTATAAATGTATAATATTTTATGTAGTTTGTACAAACATTGAAATATGGTAGATACATTAAAAGTTGATGGTTTAAAGAAACTTTTATATTGTTAGTATTATTAAAAGAGCTTTTCTTAATACAACATTAATTTTAAATTAGTTCCTAAATACATGTATAAATATACCGGAAGTATTGGGGAATCTTCATTCATACACTTTCGTTTAAATCCAAATTATTTTACTGAATGTGTGCACTTGATGAATCGTTCATAAATAAATTGGCGATCAGACAGTTTGAACAAGTTTTCAGCTAGTTTGCTATCTATATACTGCAATAATTAAATTAAAACGAAATTGAGAATCATAAGCATTGGACTCCAAGACTTGATAAAAAGAAGTATTCTATCAGAGAAATTCTAATCGAAATAATAAAATCAAATTTTTAGTAATATTTTTATCATATAATTTTCAGCTGAAAATTCCTTCAACAATAAATACTATTAATATCGATATAAGTTGTAATATATCTGTGAAACTATATAATATATAAAGACTGTGAAGATTCCAAAGAGACGGATTCCAATGGAGCTTTTGCAACAGGCATTTTAAATATCACCGACTAAAAAAAATTAATGGTAGTTTTGGGATTTATAAACTTTATACTATCTCTAACTAAAAGTTTGTTATTTTCTTGTCATAACATTGATCGTGTGACGGATTGCCCGATAATTTTTGTAATTTGTCTACATTCAGATTTTTAAATTTTAACTTTTGTAACATCCATTTTAATTTCCTAATAATTTATTTGATTTATATATTTCTTAAGATAGATAGATATTCTTTAGTATGTCCTATATTTTACCAGTGATTGGATTGACACAATACATATTTCGAGATCTAGACTACTTGAAATCAAACTCAAAACGTAATTTGTAAATTTGTATTTGGTATGAATTTATTAAAAAGAATTATCCAGATATTTTATTTAACAATGGTACTAAATTGGCTTAATTTGGAGAAATTTTATTAATCAAATGGTTTTTTAAATTTTTTTTAGATATTTGTCAGTTTGTGACTCTCCCATTCTTTTACAACAATCTTATTAAAATAAATATAATTCGATTGCACTCGAGAATTTAAGATTTTTCCATTCCTTTGTATCTCGCTCGTATCGTCAGTTAAATAGACAATTTTTTTCATCTGATGATCTTGAGTAATTGCAAATATCGTTTTTTTTTATTATTATTCAGATCGGATCACGCAAGACCCTATATAGAGAGCTTTGATTTAGTGGAGGTATTCAACTCGGTTCAATCTCTCATATCTTAATGTTACGCACTTAAGTAAAGCAAAAGAACCCCGCTTAAGTACCTCTACCACAAAGTATTTACGAAAGTATTATGAGTACTAAGACATCCGGTATATATCTATCAGTAGTAAACTACAATGCATACACTATAGAATGGTAGCATATATAGATAGTATGGTAGGTAGTTCATTAATCATCAAAGAAAACAATTTATATTATAATAAAAAGATAGTAGATTTATTCTATTCATTACATATTATTACATAATGTATGAATTTTGGGGTTTAGTTCTAACATATTTTAAGTTTATACAGGAAAATTTCTTTGAGTTACATTCTGCTGTTATAGAATGAATAATGCTGGCTGGCTCAGTTGGAAACTAATAATAATAAAATACCTATATCAATGTCCAAAAAATTATAAAATAATATTCATATTTCATGTGTTTGTACTTAATCTTTTTTTACTTTAAGCTTAATTTAAAACAAAAAGAGAAGTAACACAGTAAATTTATTTAGAGTAAATATATGGTAATATCTTTACATACCATAAGCGTTTTTGACAAAAAAACCAAAGATATTTAAGATCAAACATTCTTTGTTGGTTAATTCAGTCTTATTTATAATCAATAATTATAAATAAAACGTAACTAATTTCAATTTTAATAATCATAACTGAAATAAACATTTTTCTTGGATAATGTTTAACAATCATGGCGCATTGATACCCAATTTTTCAATCTATCAGCTAGTTGATTTATTTTAGCTACCAAACGTCTAAAAGTGGTACAGATAACTTTATACAGCTTAAAATCTATAAGTGAGCGCATTTTCTTATTCCACACATCTTCAATTACCTTTTTATAGAATCCTAGCAATAGCATCCCACGAACACATGGTACAACTTTTAAACCATCAAAGACAAAAGAAAAGTGCAAATATAAAATATTTTTGTTTTGTAAAAACAAATAAAAATTATTTCATTAATTTCAAAATTATTTCATAAACTGTTTAGATCCCTCAGAATTCCATCGCAAATGTAGTTTATTAAGTTCTTGACACACTCTGCAGAGTCTTGTTTGCAGTACTTTTTGTATAAGCTTTCACTGTTTGAGATTATAGAACACTGGGACTAACTCATTGATTTTTTTGAAATATTAACTTAGTAAATTTTCTTAAAAATTCACATCAGTATTTTTTTTTTAATTTTCTTTTTAAGCTTTTATAAAATCGGGCTAGGAAAGAGATAAAGATATGAAAATGGAGTAATTAGGTGGTGTTTCGATAGATACAAATTATTTTCAATTTTTATGATACTAATTTAATATACCAAACTAAGTTTAATATATTAAAATATTAAATGTGAATGAAAAAATTAAAACCATAGTCTTTTAGATTATAAACATGGAATATAATAAGTTTAGGTATAATAAGTTTGTAATGATAAAATATATGAAATATACCGATAATTTTTGAGATCTCTTAAATAACAATTTATCTGACTGGTTATCCGCCATCAAAATAGCTCAAAAAGAATTAGATACCATGGATATCACATATTTGCTATATCTTAAGGAGGCCATCCCAGGCCCATCATGTGATTGGCTCAAAAAATCTATTTTTTTTTTCATAAATTTCTTTCTTAACATGCCGGTAGTAATATGATTTTCATTTAAAAGATACGGCAGGTACAATTAATAGTTTGGGTCCGGGCCTATTGTGTACAGTCGGTTTGATACCCGGTACCCTTTTAAACATATATACGTTTGTACAAGCTTAGACAAGTTTCTACAGGCTTAAACATGAGGTGGAAAAGAACCAGGTAAACTTACTGATAAAGTTATTCAAGAAACAACAAAATCCTACAAATTAGCTATTCGACGTCATCCAGATTCGCTTGAAGATATGAAAAAAGAAGTTTGGGTAACGTATTATCACAAATGTTCTTCAGATGAAAACCCTCAACATCAATTTTGTCCAGAATTCGAAGACAGTTGGTATAAATGGCGTAAGGCAGAAGCTAAGAATGAGCTCGACCAATTTCATCACGATAAACCACCTCTAATGCCAGAAGTACAAGTAGCTATCAAACCTGTTTTCGAAGATTTATCGAAAGACAAATTATTAAATCGTTGTTTAGGCGCAGAGACAAAAAACAATAACGAATGTTTGAATCCGTTGATTTGGACTTTTGCTCCGACGCATCTTCATTCTGGCCCCAAGATAGTTGAAATTGCTAGCTACTTATCAGTTATTATCTTAAATGAAGGTTTTGAAGGTGTTTTAAAAGTAATGTTGGTTATGGGCTACTCCATTGGCCGCAAAGTCCATAATGATGTCGAGTAACGTGATGAAAAGAGATTCGCTTTCTGAGCGGCGCGTAAGTGATGTCAGTACACAACGTACGATTGAGTCAAGAGATGAACAATCTGCTTTAAAAGAGTTTTAAGAGGAAGAGGAAGGAATAATCTATGGACCACGCATCACCGATTGCGGGGTAAGTTAAGATTTTCATAATTTCTTCTCAAAACAGTGTTTTTCAAACTTTCCTCCATCCTATCTCAAAAACGGCTCCACCGAATGACTTGAAATGTATAGGGTACACTCAACACATGTAAACGCATGGAATAAACTATTATCAATCGAAAATTATTCCCCATTTTTTTATAGCAAAAAACAAAAACCCAAAATTCACAACTTTTATTTCATATGTCTACCAAAAGTCAAATGTTGTGTATATTCGTTTGATAGTAGTTAATTCCGGCTTACAGATTAAAACGCCGTTTTTTTTTTTGTTTCAGATAAGCCAATCAGCCGCAATCGTGGAGAAAGTGCGAGCTCATTTTTTCGAGGCGGGGGTATTCAGAATGCTGTAACTCAAGTTTTTACTTTCTACACAATCGTTTTAGATTAAAATTTATATTTATACTGTCAAAATATATGTTAATAAATCATAATAATCTGAAAGCTTATAAATCATAATAATCATAAAGAATAAAGATTTGCCAATAATTCCATCACAGATTCAGAAAATTAGCATTTATATTATAATTATCAAATATTTTTATATGAAAAAATTATGATAACAGTAACAGCTTGGCCTGTTCGAAAATTCAGAATAATGGGCTGATTTCTTTTTCGAAGCCCATACAGTTTTTGAGTTCCCACAAGTATTATTATAGAAAGATCATTAATAAAACAACCATTAAAACCATTTTATCCAATATAAAAAATGTTTTGTCCAACAATATAAATATTTTCTATATTTTACAATTTCTATGTTGTCGGATAATGGACATGTAAATGTATAACGTGAAAGACAAAATGACATTTGAAATTGAATAATTTACCTACTACAATAACAAAGAAAAGAACCGATTGTCTGTCAATTAAATACTTATAGAGACAATTAAAAATTTTTTGGGCTCCGAAAAAATGTCCACTTTTTTGAATTTTTTTGAAGAAATAAGTAACACTAATCATAACTTAGTTATAGATAAATTTTTAGTAGCCCACTTATTAATGATATGAGCACTAAGCCTTTTTAAACTAACTTACTAACATATGACAAGTTAAAATTAATCGATAAAATTGCGATAAATCAGTTTTTTCTTTGTTTCATTATATCTGCAAATTCATACTCCTATCTATCCTATTGTTATCTTAAAAACATGCATATTTCGCATTAATGAATTTAGCATTCACTTCGCATAATCTGGATAAATAATGACACTGTATACTCACCATTACAATAGTAAAGCTATTTTCATTTTCAGGCTTTAATCTCGATTTCATAGAAAATGATTAACAATATCTAGACTACCAACACCTAATGAATGGATTTTCGAACAATGATTACAAGTAACTTAGCAGGGATACTATTGTATGGATTTCGATAGAAAATTTAATATTTGACAAGCTATATATTTTTAAATTTCGTATTTGGTTAAATTTTCTTCAAGTTCGTAATAACAATTTAAATAGTGAAGTTGTAACACAATAAAAAACCTGTTCAATTCTTCAAGATAATTTTAAATAAAAATGACAAAGATAAAATTAAAACCCAAAAAGATTAATAGTTAAATATTAGCCAATCGTAACTAATTTACGAAAAAACTTTTTAATGGTGGGTAAAAGAAAACAGTTAATGACGCGTAATAAATTTATACAGATTATATTTTTTGGAAAAAAATAAATATAAGTATAAACTTTATCAAATATAAACAGTTAGCATCCGTACACTGTGTTCAATAAAATAATATACTACGGTATTGATAGAATATCAATTTGTTTATATAATAAAAAAATCTATTTTATGTATTTTTCCAAATTATCTACCACTGATAAAGCAACGTTGCTTCCAATTCAGAAACCATCTGAACGGTGCTTTTTTCGAGAACAATTTGAAGAGTGGATCGTGGAGATTAGGGGATAGTCAAGCGTTACTCGGTGCTAAAACAGTTGACTATGGCGGTTTTAGAACGAGATCGACTGTTTATTTGCAAAGTGAACTTGAATTCTCAACGGTGATTGAAAACGCCCATTTTATCTATTTGGAATGGATCCAATCAACGTAATTGGATTTTGATTAGGAACAATCTGAATGTATATTTTTACAAATCGGTCCTAGCATAATAATTTCAACTCCTCGCCACATTAAACGTGAATATCTAAAAAAATATCAATGGATGTAAATCAAATTTTCCTTTTTGTAACATTAAAGAAGTTTCTCCCTTCATTTCCACCACTTAAAGTTAAAATTGTTAAATCTTCCAGACGGTTAAGCTCCGTTATTTTAATAATAGCCAAAAAACACAATTTTATGAAGCTTTTATTTCTAACTCATACTCTTTTGACCACTTTCAAATATTTAACAGCTGATGACGTACAGTACTGATTCCTGTCCGAAAGTGGTTTCCGTACTTAGCATATGATGATTCATCCTTGAAAAAATTTACTGACTCACATAAAGACTCTTACTTCAACCACCTACGACCTGAATCAATCCGTGATTTTATAAGTATATATAGTATTACAACCCACCATGTATGAAAAAAATTAACTATATGTATGTCTGATAATAACTCCAAATTCAAAACGGTAATTTACCTTTTTAATTGAACACCCTGTTGTAATTTATGTTTTTTTTATATGGAGTTTTGGGTAATTAGGGTATATTAGTATAATTGCATCATTTATATTAAACATATTACAATTTATAGACTTTAAATAAAAGTTAAGTTTCGAAAATTTCACGCAATGAAATTTAACCCTTTACATTTTTTCTATAATATTAAATACTAATGGATCAAAATGGATCATACATTTCTAAATTAGTAATAAAAACTGTAAAATATCCATTCTATACTTTGTGAAAATCCATTTTTAGCTACTAACAATGTAAAACTGTTTACTTTGTCTTATTTTCACTTATTCTACGGAAATTATTAATGAGGAAATTGTATTATAAAATAAGTCAACATGGAAACTAAACGTGTTGATTGTTTATATACCCAACATAGTATTGAAATTTAAATAATTTATTATAAAATATTTCAAAATAAACTACTTTTAGGAAACATACATTTTTTGTACTTGTAGCATTCTTCTATGTTTCGTGGTTTAAAAATTGATTCAAAGGACCCTATGGATCAATTTGGCTCAATAGCAAATTCATTTCAGTCCGATTTTGACTATGTATTTTCGGTTTTAAGTAATGTTGATTGCGAATAGACGGATGGGCTGAGTAAAATATAGGAGAAAATGGACTAATAACTTGATTCTATAAATATATATTCGGAATATTTACCATTATCTACACAATTTTCTAGCGTTACAAATTTAAGACTAAATATAATATACCTCCATATATTCTTTATACATTGGATGTAACGAAAAGTCATTCTGCATCTTTTTGAAATACTCATACCCTATTCTGTCTTTCCTACAATATATAATAAATAGTACTGAAAAATGACTCAACCGCAATATACTAACGAAGTTTGTTGAACCTAGAACGACTTGTGTGCTATTATTATAAATTTCGGGAGAATAAATATTGTTTAAAAAACCTAAATGACTGCCTGTAATATGGGATTAAATCCTTTTACAGATTCTTTTTTTTTTCAAAATGAATTACGAAAAAAAATCACTGTCTCTTATGAAATGCGTAAAATTTCCTTCAAAATCTAATATTAGAAATAGAATTGATATTTATTATAGAAATTCATTAAATTAAGTATTATATGTCTGTGAAAATTGACAGAAATCCTTTGAGATTTATAAAAATGTTAAATTTCAAACGATATTTATTTACGTAGAAAGATAACATAGAAAGTTTATCATTCTAATGGAAATCACATTTCAAATACATACAGCAAGAGAAAACTTTTAAAGAATATTATTACATTGAAAGAAAATTAGTTAACAACCAAGGGATTTTTACGAAATAGATCGCTTTTATCTTTAGTTTTATATTCTTTGTTTCGGAAGTGATAACTTCTTTTGTGATCAAATAATGTCATAGGAAATACATCATTTTCAGGCTCAGTTTGGTTTTTTCATAGAGGTAACTAACGGAAATTAAAATGAGTTTTCAAAAACTTAAAAATAAATTTCCTATACAATAGACTGTTAAGATTTTTACAAGATAATTTCTTTCAGTATATCTAGAAAGCTGTCTCATTAAAATCGATGGAGTATATGTATAATTTATGTCTTCTTTTGCCTTTCTTGGTACAATCAAGGAAGATGCGATTTTAGTTTACTTCAGTAAGTCTACAATTTACAAATATTCATTTCAAATTTGTTTACACGTTATACAGTCGATAAATAATGAGAACGAGGTTAAATTTATATAAGTTAAAGATCAAAATTTCTATACCACACACAATTTTAAAATTAATGGAACTATCTTCGTGACCTACGATGGCAACGAATTTTTCAATCACTAATGTCGGCGTTAGCAAACATATTTAAACTAGCGAGTTCGTAATATAGACATTTGCTCTATGTTTATACACCATTGAAAAAATGACTAGGAACTTTGCTATTAATAAAATAACTTTGCTATTCATAAAATACTGTAATTTGTTATGCAAATTTTTATAGACCTTTTTTTAGTTTTTCCAACAAAAAAAAAGTTATTATATTAGACACTAAATATAAGGTGCTCTGGATTTATAGCACAGAATACTAAAATCAATTTTATCATTGGGACATTATTAAACAAGAAATTCTTTACAGTGATAAATATTGAAAACAATAAAAATGATTACAGTGTATTTAATTTTTAAAAAACTTTCATAGCGAAACATATTAATATACCAGGATAGATAATTTTTGAAAACAAAAAAATTATAGTAGGATGATACCAATTAGAAATGCAAGATAATATGATAAAAATGAAAGGAAAAATAAATTACAGGCGATCTGAGTTCGGGAAGTTGGAGTGGGTGAGTTTTTAAGGGTAAAATTCGGTTTATCTGAATTTTCTGCAAAATTACAAGTCCTATGGAAAAAAGTTAAATGGGAAAGTTGTAGGTAAGAAAAAGATCTACAACATTTGTATTTACACTTTTTTTAAATAACCTCAAAATTTATGTAAAAAATTGAAATAACCAAGCTTCTGATTTTTTATTTTTTTTCTCCTTAATTTGGTGAAAACTAACCTTTTTATTATTTTGAATAAATATCGAAAAAGCACCCTAATTTTTTTAGTTTATGTGAAAAACTTCCACTTTTTATCATTTTTTAAGGCTTCTACTCTGGTCTAAAAGCAAAAATTATTAGTTAAAAATTTACTAAAAGAAGTGGGTTTTTAATTTTGTCTATTTTTAATTAATAATAATTCTCTTAATTGATCGACAATGCACTCATATTTTTGGTTTATATACGAACAAGTTTCGTTACCTATAACATACTGAAAATTCGGATCATTATTTATTAATTTTTCTATTAATGCCGAGGAACCTTCCTTAAGCATTCGTTATATTATCGTTATGGATATTATACAAAATTAAAGCAGTCATCCAATATTAATTAAAAGTATTTTGCTTAATAAGTTTTTCAATTAATTCTTTAAAATGTTAAATTTTATCTAATTTTAAATGTTGAAGAAAGATTAGTGTATGATAATATCAACGAAGAATGAAATGAATCGCTATCGTTGAGGCTTTAATTTCGAAATTAATGTTATTCTCGGAATGAAAACTCTCACAGATTACTCATAACTATCATTATTGCCTGAAAATATTAGTTGCCGGCAGTAGTCAAAGAGACAGTTCCATAAATCAATGCAATAAATTGGCTTATTTTTATCTAACTCTATGATTTTTATGTATTAATGTTGATAAAGTTTTCAAATTAAATGCAGTAGTTTTATGTATATGCAATTTCAGTCAAACGATTTTTATATAATTACTAGCTGGCCCGGCAAACGTCGTTTTGCCACATATTTCTAATTAACTTCAACATTTTCTAAGTATAATAACATATTCTTAACAACTTTCCTATTATTTCTTAAGGCTGAAAGCTAAGGCAAATTAGAATAAATAATGATATTAATATATATTTTAAAGCATACCCGGACACGTTGCGGTGACAATTGATATTACATCGATTGCATGCAAAATTTGAAGCAGATTGGACGAAGGAATTCCGTTGTCCCATACAAACTTTGCCTCTTCTTTTCATCCCATTAGGGGTAGAATTTCAGAAAATCTTTTCTTATGAGTTGCCCGGTATTTGATGTTTAACCCACTATTTGGTGTGGGATACCCGTGACACGAAATATTTATATATACACTCGTGTTTGATGTGGGACACCCGGTACCTCGTGCACCCACAATTCGTGTATATTGTACTGTGGTTCTCATATACTTGATGAAAAATAGTAAAAGGAAGTCCAGAACCACTAATATAGAAAAGAAGAGATAAATAAATTCTATTTTGAATAGCTGACCCGGGTAAACATTGTTTTGTTATTTATATAAATTATTTCTAATCAAAATCAATATCTCCTAAATATAATAACATATTCTCAACTGTCTATAACTAAATAATGAAGCTGCGGCAAATCAGAATAAATTATGATATTAATTTATATTTTGAAGCATACCCACCCTGTTTACGCGTTGCTGTGTTATTTTTCACATTTTAATAAATGATATTACATCGTTTACATGCGGATGCGATTCTACCCTTAGGGGAAGAATTTCAAATCCTTTCTAATCGGATTCCCGGTTTTTAGTGTGCACCCAGTACATTATATGCACCCGGTATTTACCTGGTATTTGCTGGGGTACACCCGTGACCGCGTTAACCCGATAATTTTTGGTGTGGTACACATACACTTGATGAAAGATATATGGACCTCCTGAACCAAGAATGATTCCGGTAATACTTGAACAATGCGATATGCACACTTTATATAGTTGACAGTTCGTCATACTGCTAGTGAGAAGAGATAAAGAAGTTTTATTTTCTATAGATAAAGAAGTTTTATTTTGAATTTCAAAATTACATTTTGGTTTCTATGGAAATGATGATTTGTAACATGTGAGAAAAAAAAAGACAAAATATGTTTCACAGCTAGGAACATTTTGTATTCGAAAATTAAATTGTCGTTTATAGTATTTTCCTTTACTTATTATTTATGTTTCTCACCGTTAAAACCTTCCCTGAACTTTCACGAATATTTCAAGACCAAAATCGGTCCAGCCATTCTCGAGTTATGCGCTTACCAACACATAATGCAATTCATTTTTATATATAAGATTTATCGTTTAAATTAGGATAGTCCGGGTGCTCATTCGTACAAAAATTATGTCTGGTATAACCATTCTTTCTGTTGCAAAAGATCTGAAAATGTGCCTATTTGTTTTTCCGAGCTAGTAAAATTTTCGATTGCGCCTATAAACTTCAAATTGATGGACATCTGTTCTTTTGTTGTTGAAATAGGAAGATCAGTCAATCACAAATTCAATAACTATTTTACCTCAAAAATGGAAAAACGGATTGTCACTTGAAAAGTGTTTTATTCAGGTTATCGGACATATGAAACATGGTTACATATTAGATAATATAATTTTTACATTTCTTATTGAATGAATTTTCTATTACAAAAACAAAAACCGGATGTTTATCAACTTATAACATAAGGACGTAATCAAGAATTAACCCCAAAAAAAATCACCCAGTTTTTAGAAATTTCATAATGAAATTTGTCTAACAACAGATATATATATATATATATATATATATATATATATATATATATATATATATATATATATATATATATATATATATATATATATATATATATATATATATATTTATATAGATTGATATTTATAAATCATGTGTATGGACACCCGGGCTAAAATTGTTTGATTCATTTTATAAACATTATTATCCAAAACAGTAATATATGTTTGTGTAACTAAATACTATTTGCTATTGAGCTAAACTAGTTAAAATCTATATATTTACCCAAATCTATGGATATAAGCTTTAATAAAATTATACAAGTTGTACTAAAATTAACGTTAGTATTTGAACAGGGTACCTTTTCATGTTTAAAATATTGATTTCTTAATAAACAGTAATAAAAAAATAAATATTTTTGCAAAATAGACACGATTTTTCGATATAAAATGACATTAAAATTCAATACTTCCATTTATTTTAAATATCCTAATGTACCACATACAGGCAGCTAAATGTACTTTTAATGTCCTCATTTTGAAACCAACTTTGCAACTAAAAGTTGACAGACTTGATACATTATATGACTATGTATTTTGCATAGTAATCTGGTTCCGATGATTCTTTTTGTATTGATAAGACAATGTAAGCACTTCTTAAACAATTTTTAATTTTTGAAAGTAAATGACGAACAATGTAGAATGATTAGCATTTATTAAGAAAACAAACTTGAATATTTATTTTGGTCATTTTGTACACAATATATGAACTTTGGTAAAATTATATATCGTATTTGTAATTAATTGATATTCCATAAATCACAATTTACAGAATCAAAATGTTAATTAAAATATTAGTTACTGACATTATTACTAGTTTGTTATTAACTGAGTAGTTTATAAATATTGTGGTCAAACTTGTCTACTTTAGAACATTATGGTTATTTGAGTACCAATAAATGCATTTAAATATTGATAGCATAGTTAATAAGGTTGCAATGTTCTGGTGTTATCAATTTAGCTATTGAGTTTGTATGATGCAGGTTTTGGACAAAGCAGGCTTGGAATAGTTCAAATTAATAATATATTTAACTCAATTTGGTTAATATTTTTGTATGTTATTCTATAAAATGGAACTCTAAAAGTTAAGCTCAACACAATCAATATAATATACTCCCTGAGACCAATGTATTTGGTAAAAGCAATTTGTAAATGATTTTACTCACCAAGCAACATAAACATAGAAACGAAGGGAGTCGGTAAATATACAACATGAAAGTATTACCTGCAACAAAAAAATTAACATTGTTAAAATATTTTTTTATTCTTAAAATCAAAGGACTGAAACTTAATTTATAATTATGGTTAATCAACAATAATATGTTTTTTAATTCACTTTTCAACTTACTATATGTCTAGTAACTACAATGAGTATATATTCAATCTATAAAACTACAGTACACAGCAATCTTAGATGATCACCCATCAAGGTTCTGACTGTATCTGTTGTTGCTTAACTTTGGTGATCGGTTGAGATCGGTAATTACGTTACGTCAGTGGAAGGTCTACAGATAAGTATATTCATGAATAAGTAAAACATTATTATCAACTGGAGTTACTGATTGAAATCGAATTTAAAGAAATAATTCGGACAATTTCAAAATAGCCGCACGTATTCATATAACTGTATATTGATATTGATAATAGAATTTGCCTAAAATCTATTAAAACTCGTTGTAGATTTTTAATTACGAACACTTTGTACAACTATACTTATATATCGAGTCAATAAAAACTAATCAAACATTTTATAATTTGTTTAAATATGTTAAATATACATTAAAAAACATACCAAACTAAATAAAGTTACTCATGTGAAATTTATTTAAATGTTTATCATTAATTAGTGATCACATATTCTTTCCTATTTACTGTTTATAATCGTATACAAAGCATGGTTTAATTTTTTGAAATTTAAAAAGGCCATTTAACAACACTAATTGGACTATTAATGTTATGTTGTGAGAAACATTTAATTTAAATACGATATTAAATTAGTATCTATTTAGTTTGAACGATTTATATTTTAAACTCGACATATATACAATATGTCAAACTATATTGAATTTAGTCTAAATTTTGTAACGCTAAAAATTATTGCGGTCGCAAATAAAATTTTGGTATAGATATCCATAGAATCATATATCTAATTATCCCATTTCGTAACATTCGTCCGCACGTCATAAAGTTAAGTAAAGAGGTAGGAATTTGAAATTTTGATGATGTATTAAATTTAGTAAACATAAAAAGTGAGTTTAACTTCGTTAATAAGCGAAATCGGTCCATTGGGTCCAATGTATTCATGTTCCAACTTTAAAACCATAAGAGGTAGAAGAAAAATTACTTGTTTTCTGAAAAATAAACAACTTTTTAACCTTTTGTTTGTAAAATATTTGGATTTACCGCAATCTTAGCTAACAAATTCAACTTATTATGTATAATTTGCTAATAAAAATTTTGAAGTGAAATATTTTTGAGACACGTTGAGCATTTTTTAAGATGAGAAAAATCGTTGAACTGGAGGCACTGTTACGACACCACTTTATATAATAGTGTATACATATTAGATAATTACAGAAGCATCACCCCTATGACTAGCATACTTGATATTGAATTCAACAAATTTATCTTGATTCATTTAAAGTATATATATATATATATATATATATATATATATATATATATATATATATATATATATATATATATATATATATATATATATATATATATATATATATATATATATATAATATATTTTTCATTTACCTTAAAAATATTCATAATTTCAAATTATTTCTTATCATATACTAATTTTGAAAAAATCATCTATTCATCATAGCAATGTATAAAAAAAAAGTTTTAAGCAATACATTGTAATTTTTATAAAACACACGTTTTACTTCTATCGGCATTTCCGGTGTACCACTGTTTGTTTGGTTTTGTTTTTGTTTTTATTTTATTTTATTTTTTTTATTAATATGTAATTAACACATAAATAACAATTACAATACATATTATTAGTATACATACATTTATAACAGTATAACTTGATATTTAGAATATCCAACAAAAACATTTTATTCAAAGTATTGCCCATCGATATCGACTACTTTTTTCTCCCATCTTTCTGGCAGTATATGACTTTCGCGTCCGAAAAACGATGTGTCTTTTGAGGCTATCCAGGAATAGATCAATTTTTTAACTTCTTCATACGAATGAAATGGCCGGTAAGCTAGGTCATGTGCCGTCGAATGGAGTAGGTGAAAATCAGAAAGGGCTATGTCAGGTGAATACGGAGGGTGGGGTAGAACTTCCCATTGAAGCATTAGGTTTTCAGTGATTTTGCAACATGAGGTCGATCTGTCTTATGTAGTAAAATCACTTTGTCGTGTCTCTGCTCGTATACCGGCCGTTTTTCTCGTCTTAAATTCATCAAAGGCAGTCGATAGCGAAACCCTATGATAAGATAACAACCATTTTTACGTTAGGTACATAGAACTGCTTTGCAGTACCCCCCAAAGACCCTATAGGCATGCATCTTCCTAAAAGGAAGATAGTTGGGGTACGCCCAACCAGCGCGGAAGGCTTCGAGTTTACTTCCACCTTCCTACCAATTTAAACTCTGCCGTTGATATAGGTCCGTGAGATATAGGTCCCCCTTGGTTTGGGTGGCACGCTATCTATCGTACTTGTAACTCTGCCAGGTTACTGCCCGAGTTGAATATCCGCAACTCACACGGCGTAAGAGCACCAGAGATTCACGTCAGTCATCACTGCAGACACTCTTGAATAATAAATCAGAGATACACTTCAGGATGGATTTCGATCTAGCGTCAGTCGTCTTGAATCGCTCGTCGTCGTGATGATTAGAGTTATACTCAAGACTAATATTAGCTACGCGTCAACCCAGTTCAGAAGACACTCATTCATTATTAGGAAGAGATACACTACAGCGATTAATATCGGTGCTCTTAGTACACCCACTAGCCTGCACTGTAGGCTTTTAACCACTGCCCCTGCGAGTCCGACCTCAATTTGCTTGATGTACACAGGCAAATGGAGACAGCTCTATGTACCGGGCTTGTCAAGCATCCCGCAGTACTCATACCCTGAGTGGGGGGAAGGTGCCAGAGAGTAAACTCAATCCGAAGCCAAGGTAGCGCCTATAACACTAGCCCACGGTTTACACAACCTTCGCTGGACTGTTGATATCTGAAATAAGTAAATGAAGAAGAGAGAGCGGGGATACTCTGACTGTGATAGTCTCATTCGGTTTGATTCCTCCAGCTTTTATTCTTACCTTCAAGTTTTTCAAAACGCATTATTTTTGAGGCGTCCAAACTAGTCGCCGCATGTCGTATACGACAAAGCATTGCCATCATAATTCTCAACAAGAATTCTATGTGCTTTAGCTGCAGATTTCTTTTGAATAAAGTAATGCAATAAAATTCCCCGCAAATCCACTCAATGTTATGTTCTTATTAGAGGAAAAATAAATTTTCACGGATTGTATATCACAGAATATTCGGATTTGGTTTCTCCTAATTTTTATTTGGATAGGATATATTTCGAAATTGATCGTATCTAAAATTGTGAAAAGAATTTCAGATCTAAGTGGTGGAGGTACAAAACAAGTATGATTGAATATCAGAGAGTAGTTTCATTTTGATGACTCTTAATTGAATAAGGTAAACTTTGAAGTTGTTCCATATCAGTTGAAAAATTTGGGTCCTAAGTGAAAAGGGATGTAAAAGAAATTTTTGGTGATTATATAAAGAGCTCGAAAGAAAAAAAAAATTGTCAACAGAGGTAAATAGTTGTAAATAATTTCCTAGTGACTAATTTCTTTGCGTAGTCGGTGCCAGTAGTTTCATTAAAAATTTATTTACAGGCGTACTTCGAAAGATTACTCTTTTATTTAAAACTACTTTTTAATTCCGTTTTATACAGAAGCCAAAGGTTTAATCATTTGATAAATTCGGACAAATTCATTCGATAGCGGCGCTATGTTTTGTTTATTTTTATAATTCAGAACTTTAGTAATATAAAAAAGCGTATGTATGAAAGACCTTTAATAATTTTCAACGCATTTCAAAATTCTTTGTTAATTTTGAGAAGGTTCAGATCTACCGAATTTTCGGTAAAAGTTTCGTTTCCAATCACGTCTAGACTCCACATAAAAAAAGGAATTGAGTATAATTAATATAATACTAACATTCGTGCTGTATTTATGTACATAAATTAAAAATTCGAATTTCTAATATCAGTGGTAATCATTACGATCGTGACTAATGTACGCGATGGAAAAGTGCTTATTGTAAAGTTTTTATTTATTTATATTACAAATTGGTGTGCATATGTATATAAAATTTTTTATGAACATAAATAGGATAACATAAATTGCTACATCGAATATAAAAATTAAACTGAGAATAAAGTAAAATATAAAGTTGAAGCCAAACAATAATAATGATAAGAATTATATAACACAGAAATTGTGTTATTTTTTTTGTCCTTGTGTTGTTTGTTTGTGTTCGTTATAATCGAAAAGTTTCTTTCACACGTAGGTCGGGAAGGTAATCATAATAATCATAAGAAAAAGTTAACAAACCTACTTCAAAAACTTATTACATTTCTGTTTTGATGACAAATAAAAAAAAATCGTCATGTGTTCATTTAAGATGATACCATACGTAATTCAGAAGTTAGTGAAAGAACACAGATCGCTTTAGAACATTTTTTTCTTCGCTTTGTATCCAGAAAATAATATGAAAAAAACCTTTAAAGAATATTTTAATTTTTATTCTTAGGCGTATAAAAATATTAACAGTAGTACCTGTCTAAAAATTTTGGCCCATAAATAGAGTACGATTTAAAATTGATGGTAAGATTTTAAATTAGAAAATTATTCTTTGTTCTAAACACTTGAATCTTATTAATCATATAACCAAATCCTACTTAATAATAGGTCCAACTTTGAAAAATTTATTCAATAATACAATAGATTTATTAATATCTATTTGCGACTAGCGAAAAGTGTCATATAAATAATAATTTACCAAATCTCATATCACCAAGGAGATATGATATTTGAGGTGATTTGATTAGAATAATAAATACATTTGAAAATTGCTATTATTACGTCCTGTTTTAATTAGGCTTCTTAGGCCTTATTTTTTCAATATCCTTTTACGTACGAAAAATGGCTTTAATCTTTTCATATTTCAATGTTCTACCTGGGCAGGAAGACGTTTTATTATATTTTTTCTTTTTTATAATGAAAGCCCTTCGGGGCGGTAAAACAGTATATGTTTCATAGTTTTTAATGCTTCCTTTACTTAATAGTAATGACCTATAATACGTCCAAATTTCATCGTTCTACCTACACATCGAGTCCTTATTATACTCTTTTTTACTTATCATTTCAGCTCCTAATATTTCTATGCCCGGAGGTGGGCCATTAATTCTTTAAATAGATTTTCGATTTTCCTTTACAGAAACGTAAAAATCTATCATTCTACCAAATTACAACTAATATTTGCGGACGTTATAATTTTCGTACATTAGTGACTACATTATCCTAAAAATTTATTTTTGTGAACTATTGAATCTCTGTTGAATCAAAAACTTTTTTGTTTAATGTTGACGTTTGAAGCTTTCAATCAATGCTTACATATGCTGGGATAGTTTATATACTTCAAATTTTATAACAATAACTTAAATCGGAAAATAGCTCAAAATATTTCACTGTCGAGTTTTTACTCGAAATACACGATCTGAGATAAAATAGTGAGTCTAAAAATTGGTTATAAGCGTAAATTTAGGATTAGAGTTTGCTATATACATAAGCTTTGATCATATTTTTCTATATGCATAATACATTAGTTTTTTGTATTTTGCTTTATTTGCTTAAAAAAATAATATTAAATATTCCTATTAAAAGTTTATAGTAGTAAAAGAAAGTTTGGTGACGAGTCACAGCAGACTTTTTTAAACGAACGAATCCTTAGATCATTATTATAATGCTAACTATAATACTATTACTTAAATATTTTCTAATCGACGAATCGAAACGGAGACAAAAAAATTTTAAAAACTAATTTTGAGAAAATTTGACCAAAACATTACGTGCTTTTAATTCTGTCTGGTAAAAGAGACTAAAAAGTAAACTTTGTAAGAAATGAGAAGGTTCGTTCATTGTCTATTTCCATACAGTCAATCAGACGCATACAAATTATTACAAAAGAAACCTTTGAACATTTAAAAAATTCAGCTGTTTTACATCTACGGACCAACATACAAAAATTATGATTCCGGAAAGTATATTATGAGAACGACATTGTCATATATAAATTCGAAATGTATCTTCTACTGCTGAATATATATTATAAAAAAATAATCTCATCATTAACCTTTTTCATTTAAAAAGTTTTTCATTTCTTTCACAATAATTTTGTGTAAAACGGATTAAAAGTATGATATGATGAAGCTTTTTCTGATGTCTCTATGGTATTTGTTAATATATCTTTTTCTTTTATCACACATCCCTATATAAGCTTGAAAGTTTGACATTCAACAGTTATTGATATGTTTCTGTATACATTTGGAATTTGTATTTGTACTTTTTTTTTTATGATTCATTATAAAGTTTATTTGATGATTATTACCTATGGTATCAAATTATTTTTCCCTGGAATGGACTAAAGTGATTGTGCTTGTGTTCTTAACATTAGAGAACATTAGAGAAATACTTTTTGAAAATCGATGCATAGTTTTGTAGTTTTTGTCATCTCTTGACTTGCAGAAGAAAAAGTTTTGTTGAAATCGATTCAGGTGATTCAAACGTAGTTTAGCAACCCCTTCCTACAATTTTCAGAAGGGAGTAAGAAATTCGCCAAAATTTCGGTCTCGTTCTCAATCAAGTTTCCATGAAATTAATTTTTAACACAAAACCTAAGGCGTTCTCCCATTCATACAATGTGGTGAGATCATTCTCGGCTACTTCCTTTTTGATTGCGAATGTTGATTGAAAGCGCTAAAAGCAAAAAGATAGAACGAACAGATATAAATATATATATATATATATATATATATATATATATATATATATATATATATATATATATATATATATATATATATATATATATATATATATATACATGTAAATACAATTGCTTGAATAATTTTATCACATTGAAAAAAAACGAGCCGTCAAGAGTTGCTTGGCCCAATTTCCTTTTTTAAGCAAATATCACTCAATTACTTATTCAAAAAAAAAACTTTCATTTATTCTAATAAAACGCTTTTCAAACGAATTTATACTATTTAAGTTCATTACAATTATTTACATTATTTCAACTGTAAAAATATGATATTCGTTGCTATTTTTATGAAATACTACTTCAATGAAATATAAGTGTGTGAATGCTATATGGTTTGACAAAACAAATTTCTCAAAAAATACTAACTAATTTAAAAGAATATTTATATTTGCATTATTTATTTATTATTATTATTTATATATATTTGCATTACAAAATACTTTATAATGCAATTTCGCAAACATTATATGTGAATGTATATAAGTTTTAGCCTCAAGTTTGAAACATTAGAAAATATTGACCGCACTATTTTGGTATAGGTAGTTTTCAAATCACCTAATAAGTTAATTTCTATTAATCCATTTATCTATCATCAGAAAGCTCGTTAATGATCAAAATTAATCCACTGGATCCTTTGGTGAAAAAGATAATTTAAAAACAATGAATATTTGTTATTTGAAATGAAATTTTTTAAGAGCATATTTTCGTAAAAGGTTTTGAATCGCTAATTTTAATGAAATCTAGTTAATTCAACATATAACTAAGTACTGTGATATATGAACTAAGTACTGAGTAAATTTTATTAATGCTAATGATTAAAAATAGTCGTCAATCATACGCTCTACTATAGTCGTTAATCTGTAGTTTGTGCTTTAACCAACCCAACCGTATGCATTGACAAACTAAACTAGAAGACTTATTCAATTATTCATAATCAAAATAATGATGTAGGTTGATTGAAACTGATATTTTTTGTTTTTAATATTCATATCAAAACGAAAATTGTAAATGTAACAAATGTACAATGGCATAAATTAAACATTTATAATATATATATGTCTGTGTTTATGGAATCATAAATCAAACATTTCCATCAATCAATTAACTATTGTGTCCACAAAATGACATTCCATTAATATTTAATGAAATTATCAGCTTTGGTTTAACTGTTGAAATAATATTGAAATAATACTGGAAAAGCTACTTATAGTAAACACTTGAAATACTAAAACTCGGTTTTCGTTATACCCAACATATGTATATGTACCCGACATGTGAAGAGATATTAGATTTAGTCTGTACTGTTAAAAAAATATGCATTTAACCTCAAAAGTGGCGTGAAATAATGGGTGGATTGAGACCATTAGGCCTGGCAATATTGCGGTGCGTGTAGCACATCGCGATTTTTGTAACACACACCAATGAATGGGTCAGCGCCAATTAACGACGCGACGCTACACAGCGCGACTTACGAGATGTGACAAACACGTGGCACAGTGCCCGAGACAGAGTTTTTCATGCCTAGCGTTGCCCGTTTCACTAGGCAAAGTTTCCTTTGAGTGCAATTAATTTTTGTATTTAAGGTTAGTTGTATATTGTGTTCATACATGTCATTACTTAGTGTTGTTGAATCATAAAGATATTTTAAAATCATCAATAATTTAATTTAGAAATGTAATTTGTATAAAATATTTACGATAGAAAGTAAAATTTTACATGGATGCGAACCATTTATAGATGTGAGTACTTTTGATACATTAGTAGAAACGACATGTTATCTTAAACTGGGAGAAACAACTGCAAGACAATATGTGTTCCTCAACAGGACACCTGTGGCGCGATCGCCACACCAATATGCGCCAAGAGTTTTATGCATAAGAAGATCAAATCAATGGTTGATTATTATATATCTGTGGTGAAGTTTGTAGCATATTTAAAAGTCAATTAGATAATTGTTTATTCGGTCCCCGCCATACGTGTAATTCATTCATTTTAAGTATTTCTCAATTAAATAGCGTAATAGACGTTCTATCTATAGAAATGCAAATAACATTTTTACTTCTATAAAACGGATATAAATCCTCAATAAAACAAAAATTGTTAAGAATGTCTAGGTTGAAGAATCGAACAATCGAAACAAAACCCTGTTCATAATACTTCACTATACTTTTATTTGTTTATCAAATATTTTGACAATTCTTAAAATATTTAAATTAATTTTTCTAAAATATTTTGTTCACAATTCATACCAAAAATAGATTATTATTATTTTCATAGTATTTAAAACCAAAATTCGTTATAAATATATTTAAATATCAAATATATTTTCTCGAATGCATTCTTTTCACAAACATTGTATTATAATCGACCTTTTCAGAATTTTCTATATTAGAATATAGAAAACAAAAAGCCCTTTTAGCTAAACAACAAACAAACATAAATATATAAAATATTTTTATAAAATTTAATAACATTTTCTCTATTTGTAACATGAAAATTATTATACATTTAGTTTTCTTATATGATAAAATGAAAATAAATATTCTCAACCGAGTTCAATTTAAATAAAAATAAATGTTTTTTAAATTCATGAATTCTTTTCAAAATAAAAATTATTTTTATTCTACTTACAAGTATATTTCTTGATCTAGAAAAATATATATTTGTAGGTATATAAAATATCTTTATATAATATGAAAGCCTAATTTTCGTCCAATGTCCAATGTTATTATATATTTCCGAAACTATTGAAGATACCAGAGTGATATTTGGCTGAGAGTGAATTTTATCTAGAAGATTTTAACGGATATTTTACCAGGTGAAATAATTTATAGCAACGAATACAAATAGAAGCCCCATAAAGAAGCTCATTAATCCAATTTTTGAATACTCAAAATAATTTAATACCCACGATTAGCTGTAAGCTGATCAACTTCGATATTTAAAGTGATTAATAGTAGGAAAGAGATGGCGTTGAAGAAAATAATGGCCATTTAGTAAAATCGTAATGTTATTCATCAAATTATGTGGTTAAAAAAAAGTTAAATATTATGTGTACTGAGCGCCTTATCAATTTTATATAAAACTATTGCTATAAATAAATAGTTAACAGAAATAATTATAGCTGCGTTTATATGAAAATTTGTTGACTTTATTCAATGATTTTTTAGATTTAAAAATTCGTTCTAATTTTAAATTACTTGTCAAAATACATACCTTACAACATAGTGTCCACCGGTGATCAAGAAAAAAAAAACAATTCGAGTAAGTAAAATTAACACACATAAATTTTACAATATCTGTATCTCGACAAATGGTTAGATTAGAAATTAATAATATTTTACCAACAATTTAAAAAAGTTAACCAAAACTAAATGAACTAATTGAAACAAATTTTCAAAAATAAAATATAAAGTCAAAGTAAATAGATTTTTAGAAACTCAGGCAAAATAACAAAGTACTACTCTTTTAAGGTTTTTTTATTAACAGCTGCATGCACCTTATTCTGATCAGCGATTTCTATGTTATTGTTCGCATGTTAATTTCTCTACAAGCAGGTTGATAAAATATTTTTCTCGTTGTTCGTTTTTTTTTCTTATTGCGAAACAAAAAGTAGTATAATTAAAGAGAGATTGGCACGAATTTTTTTTTTGAGTGTTAAACTATATATATTTTTAATATACATTATTCCAACACAATGACCATTCCGTAGATTTTTCAATGGGTTTCATGTAGAAGGTAGATATTTGTTATTCTAATAATAATAATGGTTGTGTTTCAATCTTGCTTCCAGTATTATATAACATTTTTATTATATATATATATATATATATATATATATATATATATATATATATATATATATATATATATATATATATATATATATTTATATATATATATATGAAGGAGTATTCCTATGAAAAACTAAATGATAGTCACGCAGGGTAACCTCAGGTGACACAGTCCACAGTACACAAATACAGGTAGTTTATCTAAGATAATTTTTAAAATCATAATAATTCAACGAGATCTACACAATATTTCAAAGTCAGAATCATGCGAATCGAAGTAATGGAATTTTAGGAAAGCATTTAGCCCTGGTTGATCACGTTACGGATGACAATGAATTATGGATGACTTTAAGGAATTTTGAAAAATTCTTGTGTCATAATTTATCTTGGAATAAAACTTTATCTAACGTGTTTTAAAAGTTTAATCAAAGGTTTGGAAATTTAAAAAGAATTAAACTATACTTTTATTTTCAGTAGGTAAAGCAAATAATAAAATACGATGATAAATAACTTCATAAGGGCGCTATTTAACTATCAAATATCTGATAAAAGACCATTTAAAAATATCTTTTATAAAAGTTAGCCATATATTTGACCATTTTTGTTAAAATATTTGTCAAGCACTTTTCAAAATGGAGAAATGTCAATTAACGTGGTTATTTCAATGAAGATTTTGTTACCAAAACCTTATGTTTGGTGTTAGAACTAGTACATAATCTTGACTTGGCATTTGAGATATTTTGAAAATTAAATGCGAGGACTTAGATGAAGAGTAGACATAATTATTCTCTTCGTTTTCCATATAATAGTAACAAGATGTAGTTTTTCGGGTAAAATTTTCGATGTCGAATTTTTAATAGAAATACACATTATGAGATCCTCTGAGTCCAATAAAAGGTTTTAAAAGAAAACAAAATATTATAGCGAAAAATGTATACAAACTGTATACATTTCACGTCAACAAATCAATTTACAACTTATATTAATTAATAAACATGAATTAAATTATAACAGTCTTAAATAAAAATTATTTATATTTGAAAATGTCAAAAAAAACTAGTTTGTTTGTATACTGAACTGCGTTCCGTTTTATATATCAGCTATGGTTAAAACTTTGCAATGATGGTTTCGAAGTTAATTTGGAACAAACAGCTTTAGGAAAAATTGAAATTTTAGTAGAATAGAAAATATATTTACAAAGCCTATATTGGTGACATTATACATTACCTGGCAAGTGATCGAGATTCAAAGAGATCTTCGATTTCATATTTAGAAATTTCAGATTTATGCAAATTTTATGACTGCCTCAAAATTTTCTATTAGCTCTTTCACTTATACGCTGAATTCGTATAAAAAAATATTCATAAACAATTTCATTTATTTGTAAACAACCAAAATCATAATTTCTTTTTGAAAAATGTATAGTGCCTCATTCCATTTTTATTCAGTTCAAAGGACAGTCGTTAGTATCAACGCTCGGCCGCTTTACCTTAAACAGCACTCTAAACTAATATAATATGTGTCTCAAATAAAAACTTTAAATCAATTCATACTTTATAAACTTTCTATAAAAGATCTTTTTCGAAATCTTTGATAGTATTTTACTCGGCTAATTTATCTTTCATGGTGGCTAATACTTAATTGTGTGATTGCAATCTTTGGTTTCTTTTCAACTTTATTGTTTTTTACAATAATGAAATGTTTTTCTTATGATTCTAAAATATTAATGAAAATTGTTTATTTTAATTACACGAATGAATCCATAAATGAATAAATGATGGTCCCTTTTGCTACGAGTTTTTAATCATGTTGAGTTCATACTACGGTATTTATACAAAGAAACGAGAGTGTAATTAAAAAATAATAAATCAAAACCATAGTAACTAAAATACCTTCAACTTAACATTCGAAACAAACAAAAGTTTAATTACATAAAACCATTTCAATAACATAGCATCACTTTAAACTTCCATAATTAATGTGAAATCACATAAGTAAAGCACTGCATGGATGTAGAAGAGTGATATCTGTTTGTGATAGGTTTATATGAAATAGGGTGACGAAAATAATTTTTTTTTTTTATTTCAATGGATCTAAAGTTATTTTTTTTTTTAAATAAGCTAGATGTGGATATTCAAATTTCCTATTTAAACAAAGAGAAACTTATGTATGTCGTTAGTTCAACATAGTTTTCCAGGAAGAGATAAGAAATAATCTTTGATAGCTAAAGTATTTATGGAATCGGAAATCAATTACAGTTTAAACTGAAGAATCAAATATATTATAATATTATGTAAATCTGTGGTACAAGTTATTTCAAGATAGATACTACAAATTTGATAATACCAATATTCATCTTTTTTTCAATTTCTCACTACATGTGTTTATGTATCGTTGAGATATCCGACTTTTATTACGAAAATGATCTATTAATTGTTTTATTTCTTAAACCAATTGCTGAACGCTGAAAATAAAAATTTTCATATATTTGTATAGAGTTTATCTACTGAATAAATAAATGATGTTTTGTTTATGATATGGAAGTACTAAAATTATAGAAGCCAAGTTAAAATGCAGACAAAGGAGATAAATATTTTGTTTTTCAAATGATGATTAAAGGGTTTTATATGAGCTATAAATGTTTATCGTTTTAAAATCTCTCATTCACAAGTTCTTCATGCCAAAGAGTTTATAATACAAAACCAAAAATTCGTTCTGGTTTATTTCTTCTTTTTTTATTTTTAATTCTTCCACAAATACATAATGTAAATAGAAACTTTTTATCGTTCTTTACATACTTTTAATAAGTCTAGCCTCATGCTATAGTATAACAGCATTTATTTCAATCATTTTAGTTTTATCATCTTATTTTAAAACGACCAATATATTTTGACTATGTGCTAATACAAACTATTTAAACTTACAGTAATAGTTTTCGGTCACAGTTTCATTTATGTTGTGTAGAAGCATTTGAAACAAGTTCTTATGTTTTTCCTTTTTTTTGTTGTTGATAATATAAATTTTACAAGGAAATCACCCGGGATGTATAATTATAAAATTAGACCACATAAATTTTACCGAATATTACCACAAATAACCGGCATTTATTAAATTTTGGTAATATTTACCCAATCCGTTTTTATTTTTGCTAGAATAATTGAAATGTAACAAATGTAATTATATGTATATATATATATCATAATTAGCAAAATTTGAGCTTAAATTGTAGCAAAATTTGATTAGTGTACGAGAAATGTTTAAAGCAAACAACAATTGTTTATTTTGAGGTAACATAAGGTTTGTATATCTGAACTTTTCGTCTATCTTTTATGATTTAAAAAAGATGGACCGGGGGACCCAGTGGACCGCTTCTACTTCTTTTACTAAAAACTCATGCTTTCTGTTTTAATGGCAAGGATATGCATACCAAATTCCATAACATTTGAATAAATCTTATAAGATATTGTCTTTATTATAAAGGTTTATATCAAAAACATAACATACCTAAAATTTGAAACATTTTATTTATTTATTAAGTATTTATAACAAAAACAGCTGCAGTGCACAGGACAGTAAATAATTGTCATTTTTCTTTGAGGAGTAGGGATTAATCAAAATGTAAATTCTAATATACCTTGATATTTGATGTTGAACTAACATGAAGCGCATGATAATCTTTATCACAATTCAGTATACCCATGCAACATTTTATTTTCACCAACGTTTTCAACAAAGAGATGGAAAATAATCTTTGAGGGCTTATTACTTCTTCATTTTTGAATAAATTTATATTTATAATAATTTTTAAGTTTTTTTATGTTATTCAGTCTAATACCACATTTTTTGTAAAATATCTTCTGTCCTATAACATCATACCTTAATACTTAATAATAAGTGTTATGTATTCTTAATTTAAGTTAAGCATTCTTAATTTAATAAGTGCAACGAATTATTGATTACGCCGGATGTTTGAGTTTAGATTGTACTTACGTTGTTCGCGAGCTACAGTTTTATGGTATGCGCTAAGAAAAATAGCAATAACAATTTTTTCTTTCATTCAATATATTATTATCATTCGTACCAGTTTAAGAAAAAAAGCTGAATTTTTGAGATTTATTTCCTTGGGCCTATTACTCAGCCTATAAACTTATGTTAATAGATCTTTTCTTGTGTAATTTTTTTCAAATATGCATTTATCATGCAAAAACAAATCGAAAACTAATGAAATATCATTAATTTTTATATCATTACGCTTTTATGATTAAATTGACATTAAATTGGAAAATATAACAACCAAAGTTTTTTTTTTTTTTGAAACCTCGTGAATTTTGTTGAAATTCAGTCTTAAGAATATGTGACATGACCAAAACAATTTTGCTTGACCAACACAAAAGTTAATAACTCCAACGTCTTTAAACGTGTGGCGACTAACACTGGGTGGATGCTTAATAACAGATAGCGGCAATTATAATGATAAATTATAATTACCAGGGTGATGAATTCATCAGACTGACTTTCTTTTGGCTAAGAAAGAAATCACTAGCTTCACCCACACCATAACATTAATTATATAATTGAATGTAGTTAAAATAAGTTGATATTAAGAAATAATAAAAATCTGTGCGGTCTACGTTAAAGATTTTGATGAGAAAATTTTTTTAAAATCTACAAACTTGTTATCGTGTGAACAGACATGTTTATAATAAAATGAATGAAAAATATTTATATAACAGCTTTAGATTCACTCGTTGTTTCTTTCAAAACTGATGTTTAATGAACAGAGGAAGACAACGAAACATCTTTGTTTTAAAATGAAGGAATACTTCTGCGTTAGATGTTTATACGTTAACTTTCCTTACAACATTGAAGATATAACGAATAGATTGTATTATTTTTTGTTTAGTAAAGATATTTATTCTTACTATCGTTTCTTATATTCCTATCTCTTTCTTATTCTTGAAACACAATAGTGTTTTAAAAGTAAAGTAAACAGAAAATGATATGTAGAAAATAAGAAAGTCAATATCTATTTATTGTTCTCATTGACTTACAAAAACTTGTAATACAAGAGTATTCTTGAAAAATAAAAGTACTTAAAATTCTTGTAAAAATATTTTGTAAATAAATATATGAAATATACATATTACAGAAGAAAATGATATGTATTTCTAAAAATGTTCTTATAAATAAATACTTGGCATTCTTTTTGGTTTAAGTATAATTTCTTATTAAATAAATAGGAAATTTTTGCCAAACCTTATTATATTTCTGCTATTGTAATAAAGGTATATTAATCTCGACTTTAGTTATTTAAGATAGTTGTATCGAAACAGTTATATAATAATGAAAACGTGAAAATTTGATTGAAACAGATAACATAAGTTGGTGCACACAGTTTTTGATGAAAGGTGTATTTTCTTAACCAATGAAAAGTTCTTCTAATTGGGCCGATTTCACAAATCCTTAATTTTGACATATCTTTACGTTTTATGACTATTAGAAATCGATTTTTTTTCATCAATGGATACCATGCTTTTCAATTTTTAGTAGAAGTTATTTTACTAAAATGAAAACAGTTTTAAATGTTTCAAATTTAAACGAACTAAAGAAAGATAACGTAATTATGCACTTAATTTAATTAAATACACGCCATTAAAACCAGTAATACAATTTTTACGAGACATAAATCAAAAATTTTAAAATTTTGTCGCCATTTTGAGAGTAATTTTTTTGTACGTGCTGTAGTGGGCTATCTAAGTGAATATTATATATTCATAGTAAGCTTAATGCATGAGAAATAACTTTGTATGAGTGAAATTTGCGGGATCCGGAATTTAGCAACTGATCGATATTCGAGTCCTCACAACATACGCACATTTTCGTCCAATCCTCCACGAAACTGATGGAAAACGTTACTTCAGTGTACACATTCTAATGAAACGGTTTTCTTGAAACACATTATATCAAATCAGTTTCGCTAGTTTGTACCGCCCTTTAGTCTAAAAATGTTTGAATAATCAGAACAAAGGAGAAAAAGAAATCAAACCGCTTAAATACTGAACACAATAAAATTATTACTATTTCCTTCAAAGTAATTTAATCGGGATTTTTCTCAGTCTCAAACAATTGTTATCCAAGTGAAATTTCTACTAATTCTGAGTAAGAGGAAGTGGCTGGATATCTCAACAAGATTAGGTTGAAACTATAAGCTCATAGTGAATTCATCTTTTGTTTTATAATATCATATTTTATTAAATATTGTTGCTTATTATCACAAAAATGTATCCTGGATAGTCAAAGAATCGATCAGATTTATTATTTCATATTGCTTAGTTATAAATTAAAATAATTTCATCATTTCACATTTAGTCTAAACTGATGTTTTACAGATAGGAAATTTTTATTTTTTTCGGTAACATCGAGTTGCCACTATACAGCTGAAAATTCAAAACTAAATGGCGTATAAATAAATTTTTCACTTTGACTCAATAGATGGAGTATTTTATTCTAAAGGAGCATGAAACTTGCGATTGATTAGAGCCACAACAAATTCAAATACATGTCCAAAACAAATTGAAATATTTTATAAATATTGGGTTACCCATGATCGAAAAGTAAAATTAAATGAGTAGTTAGCGTAGTCTAAGAGTCAAATTTTTGTTTTATTTACCCCAGTAAGTAATTTTGTTAATTTAAATGGCTTATTTGACAACCTTATCTAAAACAAAAATGTAAATTTATCCATTTATACACTTCACTAACTGCATTTACCAAACATCATCTAACCTGTCTTTTTATACATTTTTTAAACATTTTTTAAAAAATAAATCCAGTCGATACATAAATGACCATGATTTTAACAGCAAAAACAATCATACTAATAACTTAGCTAAAAATGTATGTTACATGACAGTTAAATACAGGCGATTCCCACTAGATTAAAATCTTGCCAATGGATGTGATATAATAATAGACACAAACAAAAAATTTTAAAAAAACAATTACCCCATAATAATCGTTTAAGATTTTAGAAACAGAAAAGCTTCATACAGGATGTATTACTATGAGTACAATTGTATTGAGTACTCTATGTACGTTTACAAGGTTTTGGCAAGTACAGCTTATGAAAAGTGAATTAAAAGGGGCTTAATTGAATTGATTTATGACTGTTATAAACGGAGGCATTCCATGAGGTATATACATACCATAATAACATTTCATTGTATCTGTAAACTTGAATTTCTGTGTTTCGACAAATATAACAAATAATGATCATATTTTACTCTCATTATCTATTGGCTTTTACGCTATCTTATTTTAAAAAATATATTTAAAAAAAGCTCCAAATACAAACTCTTTTTGCGATTTCAATCTCAGTGTATCAGATGTTAGAATATACTAGTCATTTTAGAAATTTGAATTAAATTTGCAATTACAAAATGTGCTTAAACGAATGGTGAAATAAATATATCCAATTACATTTATCGAATTGGACCATGGTAACGATAACGTGCACGTGGTTTTTGTCAATTAAAAAAATCTCAAACTAAAACTTGAACGTACAAAACTAAAAAAGAATTTTGAATTTTAATAATTTTAATTTCAAATACTGTTTCATTCTTATAGTTCAACTTCAATTTTGAAATCTTTATTAAATCAGAATTTGGAATAGGTCCTTTATCTAAGTTCATCGCCTCTTTGTCATATTTTTGAATGTAGATGCTTTCATATGCATCTAGTTCGGTTGGATTGTATACCGATTTTAAGAGTTTTAAATTTGATTTGTCGATTTTATGATTGTTATCAATGACATTAGCAGGTACACATGATTTATCGGTTCGTCCAAATTTTATGTGTGCCATGTGCTCTTTGAATCTTGTAACAATTTGTCTTCTACTTTGTCCTATATATTTCATCGAGCAATTTTGACATCCAATGCTATAAATTCCTGACTGCTGCTCCTTGTTAATTTTGTCCTTTGGATTTCCTAGTAGCTGCTTCAATTTAGGAAATCTCCAAAGGATAAAATTAAAAAGGAACAGCAGTCAGGAATTTAAAGTTAATTGGACTATAACTTAAGTCTCTAACCAAAGACTGTACTGTAAATTGACTTCGTAAAAATTCTACTTGGGTAAGAAGAAGCAAAAATCGATATTGAAAATGGCGTAGAAAGTAATCAAGAATATTCATTCATATACATCACTAGTGTTAATTTAATGAGTGAAATTAATATGTTTTTTTTTTTTTTTTTTTTAAATTCACGTTACTATATTATAATTAATGTCGATCAATCATTCATTTCCCTGCCCTTCACGATTTTTTTAGTATATAGTCTCTTATATTTATATTGTACACAAAGAAAACTTATTGAAGCAAATTTGAATGAGAACACAAAAGATTACACAACCAATTTGTTATATGAAAATATATTTTCAGATTTTTATTTTTTACAAAAATAAAATATATATACATGGTACTGGGTATGGGTAAATATGGTATTGTGCGAATGTAAAAAATAGAAAATAATTCTTCTTGCCATTCTATGTTAATATATACGTTTTCTGCGTTAGAGGGGAAATTATTTTTATAAGCATTTTAGTAATTTTACTGATTCTGAATTTTCTATATTTCATATCAAAATACAAAACTAGATAAAAGTAAAAAATTAACTAAAATTTGGTTCAAAAATCAAATTAGATGCATATAGGTTATTTTTCATTTCTTACTTGAAACACAAAATTTTCGTGTTATCGTGTTATGAAGGTACATACTTGTTTACTTTTAAAGATTTTTAAAATAATTTCAGTCCTTTGCTCGCTTCAAACAGTAAAAAAAATTGGGTCAATTATCCAATTAAGGTGTTTGGTTTAGAGTCAAATGGTGCATGATGTATTTATAAAAACAAATTTCGTGTAATTAGTGTGTGTGTGTCGTTGGGGTATGTTATGGCAACTAATGAAGTTTTTCAAATTCAACAATAATTTATTCACTATCCATATGGCTTTCGAATTTCAGTTATAGGAACAGCCTGAAAATATAAGGAAAAGATCGAGAAAATTCTTAGAATTAAAAAAAATAAATCACATGTTTAAAATAAATTTGTATTTAACTTGTTGTGCCTTAAAACATATTCGTATTTCAAACTTTATTCTACATTCTTACATCCCTAATATCTAAATATATGAATAATGTTTTAATGTTTTATATTAAATTTAGTGAATGATCAATTTAAAAAAAATATATTTATCAAGCAATATGCTGAAATTATAATATGATACCGTGGGAAATTTATTAAAGGATCTTTCTGTGATATTGTAAATATTTTCAGTATGAATCATAGTATGCTAAGAAATGTTATACAGTTTTGGCAGAAATCAACATCATCAGCTTTGAAAAGGGTATAAGTTGAGTTAATAGTGTTAATAAGTTTAAAATAAAAATTTTAGAGCAGAAAAGAAGTTATTTTTTAGCTATTATTAAAAAACCAAACTGTAAAATAAATTTTTTTTGTAATCAAACTCACCATAATTTCTGCCAGAAGTAGAATTATTATCTATCTCTTTGGAAGCATTTTGTAAAATAATTTGTGTAAATAAACAATTCATAATTAAATATAAATATTCCATCGAAATTTACTTAATATTAAACAAATTTGATTATAAGAATATATTTTGATACTTCTGTTACTTTCTGTGCTTCATAAAGCACAGAAAATTTGCATCAAACGGAAAATATTTTGCGAGTTTTTACTTAATTTTTATGGTATTAATTATTTATAGATTATTAGTAGAGGAATTCACAATGATAATAAAACGGAATACTGTCATTAGATAATATAAAAAAAAGACGTGTGGCACTCGGGGACTGCCGCGGTAAAGCTATTGTATAGCGTTTTGTATCAACTTATGCAATTATAATTTTTTTTTTATTTATTTATTTTATTCATGCAGTATTCTTACACCTATACACCTATATACTTTCTCATAAACAGCTGCTTATGTATTCGTCCGATTTCGGAGCAGCTCGTCTCGATTCGTCAAGCCACACCTCCTTGCCCGTCGGAGTGGGGAGCGTGAGGTTTTTTCGTTACGGAATTTCTTTATTTGCTCCCCTCGCTCAAGGCCCGCGATAGAAGCTATGCAATGATTCCGGTAATACTTGAACATTAAATGAGTTTTAAAAGTTCTTTATTTCTTATTCAACATAGTACATAGATAAAAAAAGAAGCTCCAGTGACGCTACGATATGCACACTTTATATAGTTGACAGTTCGTCATACTGCTAGTGAGAATAGATAAAGAAGTTTTATTTTGAATAGATAAAGAAGTTTTATTTTGAATTTCAAAATTAAATTTTAGTTTCTATGGAAATGATGATTTGTAACATATCATATTTTTTCGTTACGGAATTTCTGGATTCGGCCCCCGCGCTCAAGGCCCGCGATTGAATCTATGCAATAGCTTAACAAACTTCACTATTATAAAACCAGCGAAGGAGTGGAGTATGACCTACACATTTCTATTAAAACAAAAATCTAAAAATTTTCTTTCATAATTTTTGCACCAAAATAGTTATTACAGTGATTTCATGTTATTTATAAAAATGAATTAATAAATCAGAAGTCCATACAAAAGTCATTTATTATCATTACCAAAAAAGGTGTAAATTAAATTTTGTAGTAAACTTGTTATTACATGGTAGATACATACGTATTATAGTAAGTCATCATTACTTAATAATTCATTACTGATTTATATACTTAATTTGGGGTTGAGAAATATCATGGTGGTTTATGATTATGGTTTTTATTTAACTAAGTACTATGTGGATAACGTGCTACCATTAAAACATAAAGAAACACATTTATACCAACAGAGAGTTTTTATTATATCGAAAGAACTGTGTTCATGTGAGATTGAAGACGTTTCCATGGTTGATGTTAAAAATATATATTGCTTACGAAATTTGTATTACAGAAAATGTTATGAATTCCAAATTTTTACGATGTTAATAGATGTTACTTATTTACGATAAATTAAAGAGAATATAATCTTTGGGACTACAAGACTATTTACAAACTGTAGGAGTCTCCCAATAGGTATTCGTGCTCAACTGAGAGACTTTTCTTTATCTTGAGGTCTTTTCATTTCTTTTCCAAGCGCAGAAATTCAAGAGTAATTTCATTACGCCTTTTTCAAATTCGTTATCTTAAATTTGTTAGGTCAGCAGAAACGTATTGAAAACAAACAGAAGTAGCTTACATTTTTTACAAATAAAATAATGAGTGATGAAATTCAAACTATTTTTGGATAAATATTTACAGTCAGAATCATACAAGCTTTTAAAGAAAACCCCTCTAGAGAAAAGGTCACGGAACATTCGCGCTAAGAAAAAATCTGTTGCGACTACTTGCTGGTATTTTAACTTTCTACTGTTACCTCAGTAAATATATCCACAATATCAATTTCACGATATTTGATCTCATTGGATTTTGTCATGAAGAAGAGGAAATCGGAATTATAATTATGTGTGAATGAAAAAGCCTCTTTATATGTGGGAATTATAATTCCCACTCGAAATCAAGTACTTGATTAAATTGTACAAATTAATTGTGTATTTTTTTTAAGCAATTTTGTATTTTTTTTTTTTTTTCAATGGGCATAATAACTACCAACGCTTTACGCACGACAAATATTTATTTTGTACGGATTGCATTTATCATGGAAGGCGATTTATTTGAAACAAAATTTCCAAAATGACCACTATTAAATGTACCAATATTATAAGATCTAAAATAAGCTTTTGTTCGAAAGATCAAAAAGTTTGAAAAATGCCAGATAAAAATTTCTAAGTGTGATTATTAATGAGCGGTAGGCTGATTGGTACTTAGACTGATATAATGGCACTGAGATAAAGATAATTTTAAACTAATTTCTTGTGAGGTACGTATAAGCATTGTTAAAATTTTTATATTTGTAATTTAGTTTTTACTTATGAGTTTCAAATACAAATATTTGTATACGCTCGGTTTACTGGCGTAAGAAGGTTGAAAAATGTGTTGAAAAATTTTCAAATAAAAATAGAATATTTTTATAGTAAAATTCTTGAAAAATAAAAAAGGATTTTTACACTTTAGCCATATTATGCGTAAGGATTATCTCCCATATATGCGCAATATTTCACTTTAAAGGGTCAGACTGTTATACGCCGGATAGTCTCAAGATTTTCAGTTTCTCCATCCACAATTATAATTAAGCTTCCGTTGGTGCATCAAAACCTTTTCGAGAATCTCAACAACTACGTAACGTGCAGCCAGAAATAGACATATCAAACGAAATCAACGATCCTCGCCATAAGAAAGCGATATGAATCACATAAAGTCTCGTTTACCCTTTCTTATAAACTAGACATGCATATCAACAGGTGTCTCTGTAAACTTAAACCAGAGATAGTCAGAATCTACATTTTATATGTTATGACTTACTCCAACAGTTCTATGTTATTTTGCTTTTGAAGACAAAAACAAGTGAAAGCACCTCCGGGATATCGGTTACATAAACAATCTGCGTTATCTAATTCAGTAATGGATTCACTTATGTACTCAGATTAACGTGAGATATTCAGTAAATTTAGTTGCGTTCTCATTCAAAGAAACGAATATACCGTGCACCACATGCACCACATTGTTGGTGCATGGAAGATCTTTCTAAGCATATCAATAGGAAGTCAGTATATAGACTTATTAATTTGTTCAGAGATGAATCATAGTATTTGAAATTCAAAAAACCACGTTCAGACAGGAATTAACCGTGCATGTCATCCACTTTAAATTTGAAATTTTACCCTCTTAAATGTATGAAAACTGAAGACGCACAAGGTTGATTCCTGCCGCCAGAACGTAGAATCTTTATTGAACATACTGTTTTTCATTACTGTAAAAATTGATAGTCTCACAGATAGAGCGTTTCTCAAATCGGTCACGAACTCTCAGACAAGTAAATGCTAAATACAATATTTGATATGCTCTCTGTATGTATAATTTTAACGTGCTACCATTTACACCAGCTTCTTGTTATGTTCAAAATTCGTATATATTTGTAGTTAGTAAGTACTTACTTTATATACATTTCTACATGTAACTTATACCGTATAATGTGCTGGCAAACAACGCGAGGTTTCCTTTACACAACAGTCTGTGTAATTATTCATGTTCATTGAAAATGATATATGTATTAGTTTTATATATTATATTCATTCTCCCTCGTCGAAATTTCTGAAATGATTTATATCATTGTTAAAATACTGAATAAAAATATATTTAGTTATTACTATTATTTCTTTTTTCTTTTAATGAATTAATTATTTTTTTTAAAGACAAGGAAATTTAAGTTTATTGAAAATTCCTTATTTCCAATTAGTAGTCTCGTAACTCCGGAAGCAACCGAACCTTCTTCTAACCCCCTTCCAAAAAGGGGTTTGTAACGCAATTTTCACATTTTAAAGATGGAAGTTTGTAAATGTTATATGGTATACACACATGTGGGATATTCTCCATGTGGTATTTTTGTTTAGATATCAATCACTCACTTTAAATTCACATCAGTTAAATAAATGCCTTTACTTTTGTTTTATATTTTTAAAGCTGTATAGCTGACATTTTAGAATATTTATATTAAAGAAAAATTTAAAGTAACATTTTATATTGATATCTAAACAAAAAATCCACAAGAAGAATATTCCACATGTGTATACATATCACATTTACAAACTTACATCTTTGCTAATTTTTCTTGGAAATACCATATATTTTCTTATGGGTATGGACATAGTATGTGTGAGCTCTGTTCTAAATAATCTTTGCTTCGATAAAAATCTGCACTAAGAAATCCTCTATTCTAAGACATACGGGTGCAAAAGTAATAGCTTATTTTTCTAATAGAATAATTCAATAAAAATAACAAATTTATTAGAAACTTCATAGAAATTAAAGAAAAAAATACTTTACTTCAAGAACATTAACAATATTTAAAACTTCCATATTGTTAATAAAATATTTTCAATTATTAATTTATAAAACAAAAATTTGCACATTTCCTTTTAATTTTTCATAACTCAATTACTATACCAGAAGGAAGTAAAAAGTATTTATAGAAGCAAATGTATATGAAACCCTTAATATACCATATTAAGATGATGATATAAACATTAATTTATCTTTCAATACTTTCCAAGTTATTTAAAGTCTCATAAACATCGTGAAACAACAGCCATACACAAAAGCACACATATTATATACTCAAAAAAGTAATATAAGAAATATATTTTGCAATTTTCTTATCATATCTATATTTACTTTTTTATCCTCTATCTACTATGAAAATATTACCCCAAAATAATTTCATATATAAATTTTGTTTCTATACTTATAAAATATTTTAATGGAGTTACTATAATTAATTTACTATATAGGGTGAAATGAAATATGTGATATTAAATTTTAAGTTTAATATTTGAAATTAAAGAACCTATATTAAATAATGAAAATGCTCTGTCGAATACAACAACAAAATAATACCACACCGTTACTTTCAGATGGAAAGTCCAAAGAATCGTTCATTGTGTGATATTTTTTACTGGAAGTAAAAGAGGATAGAAATAAGCGTGATAGAGGATAAAATTTCAAGAAACCAATATATATTCTTAAACTCATGTCAACAAAATACACATTTTTAATAACTATATACCTTTTAGAATATTTAAAAAATATTTAAATTTGGTCATACCGTGATCAATTTTTGAATTTTATTTTCCAATTTAACATTTCCCGACATTATCTATTTGTACATTTATATGACAGTTAAGACATTTATAAGTTAGCGAAAAATTCGTTTATGTTACGAATCTAATATAAATTAGACTTAATATATGTAATAATAATAATAATAATAACTTATACAATACAATATTATTTTAACTTTTATTGAAAATAAATAATTGCGTAATTTATTTTCAATAAAGGTTAATTTATTAAGATGCAGTACGTTAGTTTGCCCATCAATTTGATCATATGAGTTCTTTTAGATTATAAATAATGTGAAACATTGAAGTTTATCAATTTAAAGTACTTTTGAAAAGAAGGTGGTATTGGGATACATTATTTGCATTAATGCTTGACCGAGGTGGAGAAATTACAGCTCACACTGCAGAAAGCGTATATTTAGAATAAAAATTAAGGGATATTTTAAAAGACATCAGTGATTAACAATTCGATTCAAATGAAAATTATTTCTTTTCAATATAACTGGCAAATAAGTTTTTTCTACTATATTTTGAAGAGGTTCAATGACTTTTGTCAGTTGTTTTCAAAAGTTTGGGAACCATTTTTCTACTACTAAGTTTCATATTAATATTTCACGACAAATTGTTTGTTTAAAGAAACCAAAGTAGTTTTAGTTTTCTTCTATCTTTAATGATGTCAAAGTTGGGTGATGGATTCATGGAACCAATATACCGATTTTGCTTATTTACGAAATTCACTTTTTGGAACGAAGTTCCTTACGGCAGGCTTGGAGGGGACAGGGATTTTGCTGCGCGACCGAACTGAAAAAATGTGATAGTAAAACCGTAAGAAAAAGTGCGTGGAATAAAACCGTTAAATGAGACGTGCGCAGTCGCAACAGTCGCATACACAAGCGAGTAGTGTATAATACCTTTCTCTTTCTCCCTCTTTCTTTTCGTTCTCTCATCCCTTCTCTTTCTATTACCACTCCATCCCGCCAATGCATAGTATATACTCATGAATTCATGGACAAGCACATGGCGAATACTCACAAATTAATTTTAATCCACAATTTCTTATTGTTTTTAGATATTTAGATGACTTTTAATTTAGGTGACTAAGTGGGTTTATGAACATCTATACCAAAATTTTGTAAGTGCCTTTAACATTTGATAGCATTTCAAGCTTTAGACTAAAATGAATAAATTCTGCCATATTCTATAGATGTCGAATATAAAAATTTAATTTATCATAGCAACCAGTATTACAATGAACAAAACTCTATGTATTCCAACAAAATTCATTTAATTTATGGTTAATAATAAAGTTCTATATACTTTTCGCGTTCATTCGCCTGTTCCGTTTTGTTCACTTGCAGAGTTATGTTTTTGTAACAATGTTATGCTATAGAATGTATGAACTTATGTATATGTAAGTATGTTTATATGAATGTATGTTATTACATAACTTTCATGTTAAATAATATGTTTAAAAGTGAGCAATGATAACCACTAAATAATAAGTTATTTGTTAGAAACATATAGATATTAGTTTTGACACAAATTATTAAGTACGATCATAAGTTTATTTCATGTAAGTGGTTTAATGTGGTAGTTAAAGGTAGGCGACGAAAAACCATGAGCTAAAACAGCCAAAATATACGTTATGCATTAAAATACCTGCATTTGAATAGATAAATCAATAATATCGCATATTAATTCAATATTTGAATTCAATCACAGTTCTTCTGGGCAGTCTTAAACTAAATAAAAGGATTCAAATTCATGAATATTACGGATCCATTCAAATATTTTTGTATAGGTTGTTAGTATTATCCTTCATATCTATGTTTAACAGTTTTAACATATGTATCAAATCAATATATATAACAAGGTTTGTACGCAATATATTCTGCAGACGAAATGGGTTTCGTGTAAGCACACGAAAGATCTTATCGATTTACACTATATTCGATTTTGTTAAATAAACAATTTACAAGTTTTAAATTTTGTATGACTTTTGATAAGGATGTTTTCTTGCAATCGTGGTGTTCCACACCAAATACCGAATGTATGTATAAAAATTTCGTATCTCGTAGGTCCATACAAAGTATCGGGTGGGCCACATCAAATACCAGGTATGACACACCCAATATCGGGTATTAGCAGCAAATACCACGAAAATACCAAATATCATCAAATATGTTTCACACCAAATATCATCGGGAAAGCGATAAGGAAGTATATTCTGAAATTCTACCCCTAAAAAGGTTAAAAATAGGAGCTATGATTGTTTGCAACAGCGTAATTTTGCATGCAATCGATATAATATCATTTGATAAAATCGGAAGATTGTTTTTCAAATTTTTTCTGTGCAAATTTTCACAGCAACGCGTGACCGAGTCTACCTGTTATTATATAAGTATTTAAAACCCATTGATGATGAATAATATGTCAAGTATTTAAACATTTAAAACTGTTAGTTGTTATTTTCACTTACTGTATATTATTTTTTTAACATCTTAAGGTTATCCTATTATAATGTTATATACAAGCAAGGATAGATTTTATAACTATGCAAAATATAGACATTATATCTATAAAAACTATAAAATACCTCGTTAAATTATTGACAATGAGAATATTATTAAATTTTAAATCACATTTTAAATAAAATAATTGTCCTAATTAGATGTTTATCTTTAATTCAATACTGTAGCCTGTAAATATAAGCATATATATTTAATTGCACATTAAATTATATTGCGATAAAATTTCTTTGATGTAGTCAATTTAAAAATTCTCCAAAAATTTGATAAAGACTAAAAATTTAAGAACGATTCCTGTTTATATACCTGATATATGAGTAATTATCAATTTTTCTTTGTATAATAATATTTAATAAAACATAATACGTATTTAAATTTACATAATACGAACAAAAGGTTTTAAAACTTTGTTGTATACTCGGGTAGAATTTAAACTTGCACCTGACCAGCCATTAGCTAATAAATTTCAGTCAAAATTCACCACTTGCTAGTAACACTGGCCAGCCATAATATTACTATGTAATACCATTTTGACAAATTGTTGGGGAATAATTTTTGGGCTACTAATTGACTAAACAATATGATATAATTACTAGCTAAAAATTTTATTCAGTCATGATAT
The DNA here is from genome assembly GCA_020423425.1 of Chrysopa pallens. Lineage (NCBI taxonomy): Eukaryota > Metazoa > Arthropoda > Insecta > Neuroptera > Chrysopidae > Chrysopa > Chrysopa pallens. The sequence goes on along the minus strand of CM035591.1, from coordinate 14,325,339 downwards.
AAACAAAATAATTATTGTTCAATCAAAAACCATAGTATATTATCACTGGCTTGAACACATTCACGTTTCGTATTTTTAAATTGATTTGATTGACGATGATGGGACTTGCATACTCTGAATTGAATACTTAACATAATACTTTAATTTTTAATAATAATCCTTTAATTATCCAAGTGTTACAATGGTACAAAATCATCTTCAAATATTAGCTTACCATGAGCAATTATATAATAATTTTACAAAATTATTTCCATGTAATCACAATTGACCAACAAGTGATTTTTGAAAAAATATTTTATGCTACCTGTGACTTAACGATAAGTCAAAATTAATTAATTGCAGAAAATCATCTTTAAATATTAAATAATGGTCCGCCATTAGCAACTATCCAACATAAAACAAATGATATAAATAAAAAAGTATTTTTTGCCAAGTGCGAGGCAATGATGAGTGAAAATACTAAAATGGTAAAAAGTCATCTCAACAATTCAATATTAGCACGCTACGAAATGATATCTGTAAAAAATTATTCTATGCCAGCTGTGAGACAAAATTTAATTGTGGTGCAAAATCTATTCAATTAGTATAGCCAGTTTATATTTTTTTAAATTATAATTTGTAATTCAGTAACAGTAACCAATCATGAGGTCATGGTAGGCTAAACTAATTATAAGAAAACAAACCAATCAAGTTCACTGTAAGTGAATAAGCCAGCTGTTAGGTGAGTATCTATTTATGTAGTGACTATTGTCTTGCCATGAGCTACTATTTAACTTGTGAATATTGTAAAAAAAATTATTTTATCCTTAATGGTACAAAATCATGTCAAAATATCTGCCATAAGCTATTATGTAACTTGATTCAAATGATCTATACATGCAATATGTATTATGTGCGAGCAATACTCATACATTCATTATTTATTATGTTAACACAAAATTATGTTTGAATCAGAATTTATTATTCGCCAATTTTCGGAATTTGATTACACAAAAGGTAAATTAAAAGCTATGGATCAATAATAACTGATGTATTTATTGAAGTAAACGGGAACGAACATATTTTTGTTTGTATACTGTTTTAAACTAGAAATGACATGAGTTCAATGAATTGACTTCATTGATTGATTTAATCACCAGATACAAAGTTTTCCCAAAATTATTTCTTAAGTTAAAGTCAAAAGTCTAGCCTTGATGACCTTGTTAAATGCTTAAATGAAAATGTACTCTTCGAATCGAATTTTCATTACTAAATTAAATTTATACTCATGGACAAGTATTATTTATTATATAAAGGAGTCATATTTATCAATTAGTGAAAAGTCTACTACTATGATATCAAAGTTTAAATAGCCTTGAAGGAATTATACATAAAAATATATATAATCATGATAAATATATAAAGTATAACCATCTACAATGACTGGAAATGGGCATAAAATAATGCCTATTTTACAAACATACATTGTATAAGGTAGATATTTCGTAAATATATTCATTGAATGAAACTCATTTCTGTATACAAATATTTCATTTTTATTATGTTTTTTTTTTCTTTAAATATAAAAAATAAGAGAAAATACGAGTATAGAATACAATATGCTTTAAGTTCATGTGGCTAAAATATGCTTTAAATTAATGTGGTTAAACAAAAAACTTTAAGGTTAAATTGTTTCTAAAAACAAAAGCAATAAAATAATTGAAAAAATATTTTTTTTATGTTAAAATATCGTTGTTTACACAAATAGTGCGTAACTTAATCTGTATGAAATATGTTTCAAGAAAATTCAATGCAAGTTTTTTAAACATTTTACTTATTTTGAACTGGAAAGTTACATCTTATATAATAAATAGTGAGAGATTACAGTTTCAATAATCCATTATTTTATTTGAAACTATAAGGAACTCGACGCTTCTCTGTCGTAGAATACGCATTAACCATGAACAATTCCACCTCAGAACTCTAAAAGCTGGATTTAAATATACTGTTTTATACTGATGATTATCGCTTATCATTTCATATAAATTGCAAAAAAATTGCATGTTCTCATTTTAAATAGGAAAGAAGTTGCTTTACTACTAAGTAGGAGTAGTAGCAGTAGATATGAGGGTCAATCATACAAAACTTTTAGGAGTTAAATTACCAAAAAGATGACATGTGCCAAATAAAAATCAGTACATAAGTTTTCTCCTAAATAATAAAATATCTTAAAAATATAGCGATTTTTTAAATTGTAATTACTTTTGCAATTATTGATTGAAAATTTTAATAATTTCAGTAAAGATGCTACTAAATAAACTCAATAAGCGTAAAAAACCTAGTTTCTGATAAATAGTTTCTGAGAAAGTAGATTGTTTATTTAAAAAGACACTTAGATTTCCTATTTCGAATATATTATAAATTACCAATGTTACAATTTTGTAACAAATTAAATTTATAAACGGTTAAAATTCAAACTAATAACATCTTATAGTTTTTATCTTCTATATTTAAGATTCCATTTGTATATAATTAGTTAAAAGTGTAATCTCGTTACATTATATGGTTACGGACAGTCAACGACGATACAGATAATTTTCTAAAACTTTTTTGGCGATGATTTTTGGAAGCAGAAAATTTTATAATTTCGTTTCGAATCGAAATTTCCATACCCAAACCTCTAATAATTCTTTATTTTAGTCCATCACTTCTAAAAATATAAATTTGCATGATCGTGAACTTGAATTTGATCGACGAATGTATGTATATTCGATATTCGTAGTAATAACGAAGATAAATGATCATTTTAGCAAAACTAATTCCATTTCATTATCTTCTCACAATATTTCTCTACACAAGATTAATTTAAATGTCAAATGTAATCTTGAGCTTAAATATATTTTATTTACTGGAAAAGTTTTCAAGCACCTTTTACTGAACTAAATAAATTTTCAAGTTGATGCTCCATTCTGCCACTAGATCACATCAATCATATACGGCCAACGGTTCAACACTATCACTTCTTGTGGAACTTCATCCAGTTCCACGTGGATCATAATTCAAATTTCACTTTCTGTTAATGCACTAAATTAATCAAAATTGTCTTTGTGTATTATCCGTGCTCAAGTACTATAAGTTTTTAATTAATTTAAAGCTTTTTTTTTTTTGTTAAAAAGACAAAAGAAACACAATATTTCATTTTATTGTAATTATATTTTAATTATGTATTTATTTTTTTCCAAAGTAATTTTTGTGTATGTTTTTATTTTTTTTCAGGTATTTCAAAAAATTTACTCTCTCCAGGTATTGCCTTTTTATTTATTAATTTATTATTTGGGCAGTTAGGGGAATGAGTTAATTAATAATTGTACAATGGTCAGGTCAACATAAATTATCTTAGTTACTAGGTACAATTTCTGATTATTTCAACCCGAATTCAAGATAAAAAAATGTTCTATTGCTACAATAACATTGTAAAATCGTGGGAAATATATAGCAGTTCCATTTGTTTTTCTTTCATCTTTATCATCCTCAAATCTGGACAAATAGTAGTGTTACTACTAATATTTGTACAACAAAAGATATAGTGCCAGATTATTCAATTTCTTCCGCCTTCGACTCATAAAGCTTTATACTAAAAATCATTTATGTTAAGCGTCTGGAACAAATCACAAATTTTATGCTTGTTAAAAGAATATCTCTTGTGTAAAAAAGCATCACATAAAAGAAAATATAATAATATGACCAACAAAAAAAAAAACATTAAATAATGAAAAAACTTTTTCATATTATTGTCATTTATATGTTTTTATGTTTATCCCGAATATCTAATAATAAATGAACTGTTGCGTGACAGATTTTCGTTTATAAAAATTAATTGGGTTATTTATCTTCATATTTACCAGTGTGAAAAAATGTAAACAAGTGCATGTTGTACAGTATGTGTAAGCTAACTTCATTGTGATTTTCTATTATAATGTGCATCCCATCAATATTCAGAATAATCAATTTCAACAAAATAATTCCAATTTTCTTAGAACTACATCATTCATCTCAATTCGATAAATGGTTTACGATATACCGACATTTATGTGAAAATACTCATAATCGAGTATATTTATCTACTATATCTCTGAAATGACTTGCCTTCATTTTTTTTCAAGTTTATTCGTTCTAATTTTTATTTTTCTATAACATGGATGTTCTAGAATATTTGATTTTAACACAATGTAAATTACTTTTATTTACCTTCACTACGCATGAAGTTATGCGCATTCATCTAAATGACTTTTACAGACTGACAGACCAATGGACGCTAATCCAAACTTAATTCTCAGGAATTCTCAAACTTTCGGCATATAATAATTTTTTTGATTAATCATGAAAACAAAGCTTCTGAATTCGGAAGTATGAAGTGTTTTTAAAAAGTTTCAGGATATGTATTGAATTGCATCCAATTGTTGTATGTAAAATGGCATTATTGACACAAATTCAAACGAAATATACTTCTAAGACAAAGATGACTTAGGAATTCGTGTACATCACCAGACATTTCAGATAGATCTTAAATTTTCTCACATAGTACTCAAAATAGAATAAGCTTATGCGCTACCGTATAAGCAACCGAGCGTAGAGATTAGAGAAAGATATTTTGCTGATGACAGAAAAAACACTTTTCTACAAAAAAAAATTTAACCGCCGAAAAAACTCAGAACAAAAACTAATAAACCTTTATTATTTAACCTTAATAGCTAAGTGCTTAAACTAATGTAAGTATACATAAATATATATTGTTGTAATTATTTTGAGTTTTTAATAATATAATAACTACTTCCTTAATAACTTAGTCAATAACTTATGATAGTATAAGTTAATAATTTCGTCAACCGTGCATCATGCTGTACTTAATTAATAAATTTGCTTGTTTGGCGTCGACTCAAAATTTCATAGGAATTTTTTAGGTTTTATTTACCAAATTTATGTGAAACCAACTTCAAGGTATACCCTAATCTCAAAATGGGACTATTTTGTAAAAAGTTATGCGTAGTCATATATTATAATCAGTAAGTAATATTAATAATTATCCCCTGTTTTTTCTACTCATAGGGTTGGAATTTTTTATCCAAATTTGTATGGGCAAACAAAAATTTGGCCAGCCAATTTTGGAATATGCTCTTTCCAATAAAAAAAATAGTATTTCGATTATCAGAATCGAAATACTCCATAAAAAGCTAAGCGTGGTTGGTTAAAATACTACTTGTATAATATAGTTTCGAGAACAAAATTGACTAGAATCGCGATGTTGTCAAAGCATATAATAGAGAAAGGTTTCTCGATTTTGTCACATGACTATTCTGAATGCTATCATAAAAATTTGGGTAAATCATCCTTACTATCAACAAAAAATCGAGCAGGAAGACTCCTGAAACTTTGTCAATTGATAGATTTTGTAAATCTCAATTCCTTTTGTAAAAAATTTTTTGTAGGCTGTAAGTTTTCCCCTGGTGGTTCCAAAGTTAAATTTTGTTTATTTTGGAAAAAATCTTTATGATAAACTGAGATTTTGACAGAATAAAACTTATTAGTGAAAACACTTATTTTTACCTAGCAGGTTGTAAAATTATTCGAAATCCATCAAAAAATTTAGTACTATTTATGTGCAAATTAGTTGCTCTATTTTGGATTTTTGTGATCAAACCGCTTGAAAAAAAACAAAATTTGAAATGGGAGGTGGGGGCTGGTTAATATTGACTTAGCTTCTCCAATGTGAAATTTATTCGAAACCTATCAAACAATTTAGTGCTACTTATATGCTCATTAGGTGCACTATTTTGAATGTTTGTACTCAAACCGTTTAGGAATAACGACTGATTAACGTTAACCTAGCCATACTCATGTCACAAAATTGCACAAATTCCGAATAAAAAAAACATAGCAGAATTTGTTGTTGCCTCAAGAATTCGACTTAACAATAATAAAAAAAAATACTATTTGCAAAACTCTTAACAGTCTATAAATCTTAACGCTCCCGAAACCAATAAACTAATACCTTTTAACTAAGAAACAGTTTTTAATTATTTAATATTTTAATTAAACAATTATTTTTGTTTTTAACGAAATTTTTTATGCGCTATTCACCACTCACCTATAATATAAAAAATACAGCGAAGTTTAAAGCGAAGTATAAAGTATAAAGGATTTGCTCTTTCACGGTTCAATATATAAAAACGAATATATTTTGTACATTTAAAATTTCTAAAATAGTTTTATATAATTTTATATACCGGTTTTAATATAAAATTCTAGGTCTGCTTCTATAAACAATTCATTCATCATTCATTCAAAATCTTATCTTAGTTAGCCATAGGTAAGTCTAATGAAATAATTAACCCATCAAAATAAAATTCCAACATAGATTTTGATAAAGTTCGGAATTTTCAATAGGTTTCGGATTTATTTTAAATTTGCTATATTTCACATCAGAATATGAAACTAGACTCAATACTATAACAAAACTTGAAAATTAAATTTGATTTAAAGAACGATGAAGTTACAAGCTATGGTAGATTATTCTCTTTCTTGAAAACGATGTTTAACATATAATTTGACGTCATACGTTGGTATTTCCCTTAATTTTTAATTAAGAATTTTAAATATTCATATCTTGCTTAATTTTTAATTTAAAAAAAAAGAACTTCAGATCCATGTTCGTGAAGTAACGATGCTTCAATTGAAGAAATAAAAATAAATTTAATTCGTTCAATTGATTGCCAATTGATTACGTATATGAAGCCTGGATCATCCAATACCAATAGATGAACAGTACATGTATTTACAACGTGTATATTATTTATGAGTTATGACAAAAAACGCACGCTTTAAGAAGATATTTTTATAAATAAAATAACAAAACACATTGGGATTTTTTTTTTTTTTTGTAGTTTTATATCTATTTTTCTCAATTTCTTTTCTGTTACGTGCGAAAATGTGTCTCTATTGTCACATTGAATTTAGTTCAAAGGACTTGTTTTTCATTTTGTTGGAGTAGGTAATACTGCTATGTTATAGCTTTCTACATATGATAACGTTTCATAAATCCTGTAAGCAGTTCGGAAACAATTTGTTAAAGCAATATTTTCCTTAAACAAGATTATACTCACACTATATAATATGGTATTTAGAATGAAAAGAATAAAAAACGGATCGTATAAACTTTTATATGCAAAATGTAAAGAAATATTCGAATGCATATTTTTTGTTATTGCTATTTTCAATTTTAAACAGAAAAAGGGAATACTTACTATAAATAATAATAAACCAAAAATAGATAGTTGATATCTATTTGAAAAAAAAAAGGTTTTGGATCAAACATAAATTCTGTATGGTTGGAACCCATGGTTGGGATTCTGTTAGTTTGTAAATTTTTTTATTTATTAGGCGGGTTTTTTTTTTTACTAAAATTACAAATTTTAGTACGTTTAAGTACACGGATTTTTCTACTTTTCGTATAAATAAATGTTTCATAATGTTACACATAATGATTTTTAATCTATGAAAAACATTTTATTTTTTATGTTAAACATTTTTCAAATTATTTATGTTTTTAACAAAATACATAAATACAATTTATTGTGATTGTTTATGTAAAATTCAATTGTTTTGTATTACAAGTACAATTATTCGACCACTTCGAAGTGTTATAACATTGAATTATTCATTATTACTCGCATTTTATTATATGATTTCCGCGCAGTTAGATGTAGTAGGTATTATATTTTTTAACCACGATATTGCACGAAAAATATACTTCAGGAGTAAGGCATGTATTTTCAACGTTATAAAGTCTTCAAATCTATAAGTGAAAACGGAAGAGTGTTTCTTTAAATATTTGTTAAAAATTAATGTTTATTATTATTCCAAAAAGGTTTTCTTAATGGCAAGCCCTGTGCCTTTATCTCAACATTTTTTTGTACGAGAAATAGAAAGAAAAGTAGTATATACTGCGTTAGATATTGTCTTCATTATAGATATCTTATTTTTATACTGAAAATATAAAGAATATATGATGGTATATTAAATTTATTCTCCAGGCTGGGGAAAATATTGAACACACTAACAAAAACTTTAGGATAGGTGTTCATAAAATTACTTATCATCATTAAGATATCTCAAAAACAAACGATAGCGAACAGAAATTTTGATAACACATTTTAATTGTGTATTGTGGAAAGTAATTTCGTGAAGTTCGTGCATAATCAACCAAGTAGATCTCATTGACCATGATTTAATTCTTAAAACATAAGAGCTTTTTGAAATATTTTTGTTTTCTGTTTAAATTCGTCACAACCCCAGTACAAATTCATCAAATTCGTTCATACATGATTATATTACATATTATTAACACACGTATTATTACATAATGATTCGACATATATAGAATATACCAAGTTTATAACACTAGCACTAAAAAAGTATTAAAATAATTTAGGTAAAGATATTTATAGCATCACGTAAATAATTTTTTACTGTTTGTTTGTCCACGGTCCGCCCGACATAACTCAAAAACGAAAAAACATAACGGGCTTTTTTTTTGTAATAATTGGAAAGCTATATCAAATAAATAAAATTTATAGATTCAGTACAGAGCTCACCTCGGTAGTTCTCGGTTCAAAGTTTACCATTTTTACGTAATATGTTGATAATGTCTGTGTTCCACATATGATGTCATCATTATGTAAGCATATTTTGATGACACCATATCTCACAAGCTCAATCTTGATGTTATACTTTCGGAACAATTAATATTATTTATAAGAAAATCATAGAAACGCTGAAATTATTAAACAAATTTTATGCCATGGTGCGTTTTTATTTTTTTAAATTTTATCACTTTTATAGTGTTTCGTATTAATTATTGAAAAAAATTTTCACACTCTGTATCAATATTGTTTATTATAAAGTTTTAAAATTCATTAAAGAAATGGATAAGTTTTTTATTCAAAAGCCCAAATTCAGCAAATAAACACACATATATTACATACATCTTAGTTTTATGTATTGCAATATTTATAACTGTATGGACTGCATATTTAGAGTACCAACTTTAGTAAGGACACTAGTTATTAAAAAAATTAAAAACAGGAATGTTCAACTACAAACATAGTGAATGTAGTGTGCGTTTTAATTTTTAAAAATTATAAAAAGCTGTAAAATTGATAAACATTAATGATAAAAATATAATAACCAGTGTGCTGTTTTAAATTAAATGGGGATTTTCTGAAGATTTGTAAATTTCAGTTTAAATATAACAAATACAATAAATTGTATAAATTAATATATTTCAATACGTTTTGTTAATTTCAGTTTAAACATAACAAATACAATAAATTGTATAAATTAATATATTTCAATACGTTTTGTTAATTTCAGTTTAAATATAACAAATACAATTAGTTAAACTCTCAGACTAATATTTTACATAAAGCAATACATTATTTCAATTGCAAACAATTAATTTGTGATTGTTCAATTTTGACAAATGGTTGTAAGTTCTACCTATCTATTTATACTTTTATTGAAATATTCATAAATTTAAGACGATTACATCCCAATTAATTGATATTTACATTGTTTGATTTATTCATTTTAGGGCTACAATTCTGAGCGGAAAAATGCAATACGAACAATTTTTTGTGCCTATCTAATTTTTAAAAACTTCAAACTATCATCAAATTTTGTTCAAATTTGATCAAACGATCAGTTTTTCCAAAAAATTATTTTTCGATTTTGCCACTTCATATGTAATGTCGATTTTGATCGTTGGCAGTCTAAAATAAAGCTTATTTAAGGCTTCATTCGATGTTTTTGTTCAAATTCAAATATAATTTATTTAGTACCTCCTAGTTTAGTAGGTAAGCACTTATAGCACTTGATCGAAAATCGTTCACACTAAAATAAGTCAAATAATACAATTTCATATAATATTACTGTTTATATTAATTATATATCTGTACCTGTATATGTAAAGTGTTAAGAAATAGGATCAATCAAACGGATTGCTTTATTTGTTATTTTTCTGTGTTTGAGACAATTTCCAATACAACTTAATACTTGACTTTACTTGCTGTTCAGACACGTTAAGTCAGTAATTACTTGTTACTATCTTAATTGCTTGAATGTGAACGCAGCTTTAGAGAGTGTTGGATTTAAGGAACAAAATCTATATTGATTGAGGTAAAGAATCTCTTGGAAATTAATTTAGGGTTCTAATATTCACAATCTTTTTGTTCGCACTTTTTTCATTAATAAATAACATCGTTGAATAAAATCCATGAAACAAAATTCTCATTTATATTATTCATATAATTATAAAAAACTGTCAAATATTTTGAATTGTATTTTAAAAGCAATAAAGTACTACTTATACATTATTTTGAAAAATGATCTCATTTTTCATATTATGAACCGTTTTAAAAGTAAAAAAAATATTTGTTATCGATACCTATCTAATATTTAAGTACTATATACTAAAATAAATTTGAGTGAAATAAAATGCGGTATATATCAACTTGTCAGTTCTTGATTGATAAACAGTTTATGATAATGATAATTGAACGCATTATAATATTTTTGTATTCTGTATATTCGCAAAGTGAACGAAATTGTTTTACATATAACTTTGAATATGAAATACTCCTATTTCAATAGATATAAGGTATGGAAAGCTATGGCGATATATTATTTTATATTGAACATTTTCATAATTTAGTAATAAATTTAAAAAAAAAACTGGTGGACCTGTAAGCTGCTCCACAGCATTAATTGTTGATAATAATTTAATAGCTGAAAATTGAATTTTAAATATTTCTTTCCAAGTGTTGTGATAATTTTGTATGCAAATATCTTCAGCTCTAATGTAGATAGAGGGTTCGACGTACACTTTGCAATTCAAGACCTTGCATTTGATCTAATAAACATTCAAATGGGATAATATAGAGGAGAGCAAGGTGCGGACATTCTTTTGAGTGGATTTTCTGAAGTTCATAATTTCTTGTTCTAATAAACATAGAAAGTACATTTTGATCTAAAAATACTCAGTGGCTCATAAAGTATTAAACACTCAAATTGGAGATGGAGTTGAGCGTGGACATTCATTTTTTCATCAATTTTTGTAATATATTGATAATTATTTATATTTACATCTCAAAAAATTTGCAATCTTCAATGCAATAACTACAATATAATCGTTTTTGTAATTATGCAATATTTTTCCGTGAGTAGAGACAAAATTATGAAAGTTATCAATACGTTTTGGTACGGATCTCCATCACATATAAAAATATAAACACAAAAATCACTATCGAATAAATTTATTCATAAATTATGATGAAAAATTCCTCGCCTCATCACTATTTTCCGTATTATTATTAAAAACAAACAAACAATATATTTGAAATCTATTTGAAAAGCAATAAATTATAATATTGAAAAATATTCTCAATAATGAATAATTATTTGTTGAACAGTAAAATAAAAAAAAATTATTATTTGGGAATAAAATTATATTTTTTGTCATTATTTGATATCATAAATAATATCATGAAATTTGTTTTTAAAATGCAATATGAATTAGTTGATGACATACACGTATAATGACAGTAAAAAATTAAAAAAGGATAATAATCATTGAAACATAAAAATCAGTCATATAAAATAGAAAATAGTCATACTTTGTATAAATTATTTATGAATATCAATAAATAAATAAAGTGATTTTAATTTTATTAAAATGAGTAATAATTATAGCTATTCCAATTTCAATCTCGGCAAAGAATACTTTCATTTTATACCATCGGAAGCTAATAAACCAAAAAGAAACTATTTTAAAATTATACTAGGGAAATATATTTAAAAAATGTACAAAAGTAAAATATTTGAAGAAAAAAAACTATTTGTTAAATAAAATTGTATAATATTAACAATAGCTTGAAAAGTATTGTTTCGAATTTCTAGGAAATCCTTATCCAACAAATTTTTACAGACATATAAATGATGTTCATACAATGATAGTGATGTTCATTTTCGTATGCCTTCAAACGCACAAATAATTTTGCATTTTTCTGGAAAATAACATGAAAATGCTACGTACATACTGAGCCATTTTAGAGCTATGGATGCATAAACATGATTAAATATATATATATATATATATATATACATATATATATATATATATATATATATATATATATATATATATATATATATATATATATATATATATATATATATATATATATATATATATATATATATATATATATATATATATATATATATATATATATATATATATATATATATATATATATATATATATATATGTATATATATATATATATATATATATACATATTTTTGGATTTTATATTTTATTAAAACTTCTCAGTGGGATGTTCTTGTAATTGGGCAGATCTCTTGAATCCCAAATTTTTCAAGGTTTCAATGTCACTAGAATTAGAAGCTAACGTTTTTTGAGAAATATCTGTGTGTATGTTTTTATGTTGCGGAAAAAAAAATGTGTAGTAGTATTTAAAAAAATTTTATTATCCAAATTGGGAAATTTATCGTTTGGTTCATCGAGTCATTTTTGTAAACTTGAAATCTACGCGAACAACTCAACTCAAAATAAGTTGAAACGATAAAATTTTTCCAAAAAAAAAAAAAATAAATAAATAAATAAAGCATTTAAAATGCTCGAATAATTGTACGTTTAAGAAGCGTGGGTTAAGTGGGACCAACTTCAATCATTTAACAGGAACTCAACTTTTTCATTGCAAATTTAGATTCGCATTGAAACAATTAAAGTTTGCTTTAAAAAAATTTTATATTCGAAAGTTTATATTTAAAATTTTAAATTCGAACTTATAAACGATTATTTCACAGTGGAAAGCTCTTGTAATGGGGCTGATATATATCATAAACGCCTCTGTCATTTTTAAATTTATACAATATCAAAATTACGTCACATTAGTAATTAATATTTTTAATTATTTTTAAAAGTCTCAGTATCTTTCTTTTTGTTATATATCCTCTGTCATTCTTCGTTGAGCTTCAGCATCATATTTCATTGTATGGACTAAAAACTACTGTTGAGATTAAAACATGTATATAGTTATATTAATTATTTCTAGTCTTTTGAAAAATTAATTTGAACAGTGATATTTAAGATTGCATAATTTTTGTTATCTTACCTGAATTATTTAAGCCGCATGCAAGCTTCAATTCTGTAACAAATTATAAATTATTAATATTTAGATGACAAAATAGGTAAGGCATTTATATCTAAGACTATAGTTGTCACTCGAGGCAGCACGATATACCTTTATAATATACATGTTTTATAGATTAAACGTTTATTTTTTGAAAAAGTGTTTAATTCCGGAATATCCGTTTTAATTTAAAACACTCGATGTTTTTTTAAACGTTTAATGTAATAGTAAGCGCTTTATAATAAAACAGATGGAAGTGTTTTTTTTCTTTAAACGGATAAAACGTTTTCGGATTAAACACTTAAGTGTGTTACGCGAACCTTTAAAACACTTCTAATGATTTATGCAATTGTTTAAACGTTTATACCGTTTTATTTCTAAGTACTCAAGTCGCAAAAAACACTAACGTGTTTTATTTTAACACACTGAGTTAAACACTTGGATTTGCAGAGTAGAAGTTGACAGCCTGTTCCGCTTGATAGCTGTACTCTAGTACTAAAACGTAACTTATACATAAGAAGCTCTCAGAATGCCTTGAGCGCGATTGATTAAGTATTTTGGAAAGCAATTAATTCGTTCACGAATTTTTATTGCAAGGAGTCGGTCAATGGGTTATTTACTAAGAAAAAGCCGCGGAGTGCAAAGAAATTAGAAGGTGGAAAGGGAACCCTGTCTTCCCTTTCCACCAATACTTAACAAACAAACAAACAATAACAAACACAATATTTTGAATTTTTTCAATATTATTAAGTTCAATCAATATTATTATCAATATATATATATATATATATATATATATATATATATATATATATATATATATATATATATATATATATATATATATATATATATATATATCTTCTTAATATATATAAATTACGTGTCACATTGTTTGATCGCGATGGATTCCGAAACTACTGAACCAATTCGAACGTTTTTTTTTTTTTAATTGAGTGCTATGCTCCAACTTAAGAGATAGGATAGTTTATTTCTTAATTTGAGATTGCAATTTTAAGTTATTGCGAATTAATTGTTTTTCATGACAAAGAGATATAGTTCGATAATATTTTAACAGATGGTAGTTAAATCTAACAAAGATACATAGTTCGGCCAGATTCTAACAGATGGCGGTATAATCAGTTCAAGTCAGTTGTCTTGATTTAGTAAGTATCTAATAGATGGCATTGTATAAAGTAGACAGTTGATTTGGTTGAATATCCAATAAATGTGTTAAGCAGTGTTGCCAATGTCCGGGTTATTACCCATTTTTCGGGTAATTCGACGTTGAATGGGTAAATGAGCTAGCAATTGGACTCAGACGGGTAAAGTCGGGTAATGGTTTTTTATTAAAATTACATTTTGTTAAAACGTTGAATAAATATTTTGTATGTATATTTTAAATTCACATTTTCCCGCTTGCTCTCATAACTTGAACTTGCGCATTACCGGAACATAAAGAGTGTTTCACAACTTGGAAATATTTTAATAAATTTTATTAATAATTAATTATTGTGTACTTTTTATTTTAAATAATTCAAGATTTAATATGAAGTTTTAAATTTACCACGCTTTTAGCAGTTGGAAACACTACCTTTCAGTGTGCCGGGTAAAAACGGGTAATGGGACTTTATGGTGTGGGTAATTTTAACTTGAGCCATCGGCAACACTGGTGTTAAGTTAAAAGTACTAACGCTTTAATTAATAAGCTACAATTTATCAATATAACCGACGACCTTTAAAGGAGAAGTGGTCCTGCTGCTACGTATTCCAATGATACCGTCAGATTCTACCATACCCTTTAGAAGGTCACAGTTTCCAATTCGTTTAGCTTTTGCCATGTCTATAAATAAGTTTCAAGGCCAAACAATGTCCATTTGAGGTTTGTATTTTGAAAATCCATGTTTTTCTCATGGGCAACTATATGTTGCATGTTCACGTGTAGGGAAACCGTCGAATCTATTTGTGTAAGCTAAAGGTAGGTTAACCAAAAATATTGTATATAAGTGTCACATGTTCTTTACTAACAACTTTGTTACAAAATTGAATAAAAATAATAATAAATTTTAAAATTAATTCTTTTGAATTGATTTTTGCTTAATATCAACTGTAAGAAAATTTAAATCAATCGAGTTCAAAGGCCTTCCCGTTCAAATCCCAATCCAGTCGATTTTTATACAAGCTTTAACATTTCCGAATTCGTTCCCAGATAATAAGTTCATTTTACTAAGGGGTTACGGTAGTAGAAAATCTGTCATGGAGGTCGCCATATTTTTTTACAACTGGTATCTATGTAAAAAGCATGTAGGTCCCCGTGACTGATGTTCTACTACCGTTCCTCTTAAAATGTTTACTACAATGTAATATAACAAAAATAATAGCCACAGCAACGCGTGGCTGGGTCTGCTAGTATATATATATATATATATATATATATATATATATATATATATATATATATATATATATATATATATATATATATATATATATATATAAAAGAAATAATAAAAAAATTAAGTATAAATATTTAAACATTTAATTATAACGGTATACATTAACATATAAAGCTAAAACTTTGTACCCCTTTTTACGGCTAGTGGGGCTGACCGAGGAGTTTGAAATTTGTCACACTTATAGTTTATAGAGAAGGATGGTGTTGCTATTATTTTTTTTTAATTATGGATAATAAATAAACATTATACACGCTATGACATACACATAAATAAGAGGTGTGGCTTATATTACACACAATACCATACACACTCATGTATACACTTTTGTTTAATAAACTGTTTTGTTTAAAGGCAAGCATATATACTGTGTTGTTTAAACTGTACACTTTTGAGTGATTATTGCTGACCGCTGTATTGGCTAATAATTAAACAACACTGCCACCAATATGGTCACAAAATTTTCTCGTGATCTTTGAATATGTTTACATTAGATGAAAACATACATGCCTTACATCTTTATCACTTTATTATATTTCCTGAGACAGTAAGATGTATCAGCTTTAATTTTGTCGCAAATTTATGTTCGCAAGTTTTTGAATTTTATTTTATATCAATTTACCTAGAATAACACTTTCAACAAAATTTAAAGCACCTATGGTAAACCAGTTCACGACATCGAATAGAGAGTAGTTCTCAACACGTTCAACACTATGCACCACAAATTTATAAATGGCCGTTTGGTAGTTTTGGACTTATGGGTTGGTCTGCTTAATATAAACCAACTCAGAGGCGGGCAGAAAGATATACACGTCGAAATATAAAACAATATTTAATACTTCCGATATATATAGATATTACATTGAAGAAAAACATAGAAAATAACCCATATAACAAGAATTATAGTAATTATTAGTTACATAATTTAATATATTCAAAATTATGTAACTAATTAGCACCAACCCTTGTAAATTTAATGTATGTCATAAATTTTTTGATCCTACACCAAAAAGGGTACAAAAAGTTTTTTAATAAAATCAACTACATAGTAATTGTTGTATTCCACATTGTAGTAAAACAACTCTGTCATGTATCATAACTTTAAGGCATATCAACTGTAGCAGCAGCATACCTTCAAAAAAGTGTGTTATCCTTTCTCAGAATAATATAACAATATCATTAACCTGTTAGTTCTGCGAACTTACATAATGAAATATCAACAAAAGATATTACCTGCATGACATTTTACATCTCTCGTTTATTAATAAATAAACTACCCCCCAAAATGTTGGTATGTTGCTTATTATATACTTTCTATTATAAACACTAATTAAGTAAGGTAATTTTCAAGGCTTTCAATAACTTTTACAATAAGGTTTAAAACGTCCATTTCTTTTATATATTTAACTAGCAACCCAGCTCAGCTCCGCAAGTGCCTTTTTTTGCATTTACACTGCTTATAGACTTTGTTAGAACTTCTTCGATAAATTTTAAATCTAACCAACAAAATATAGAATTACCATTAACCCACGCAACTATAAGTTTGTGTTGCATTGGTAAGTTTCCTAATTATAGTCGAATTTAAAATATTAAAAATTCAAACAGTATATTAAGTATATTAATTTTAGTCTAAAGTTTGTAGTTCTAAAAAATTTTGAAGTCCCAAACAAAATTTGACTAAAAGTGTTCGCCTGGCCGCCTGGTCGTTATCAAAATAGCTCAAAATCGAGAGTCATAATAACTCAAAAGAGATAGAAAGTTGAAATTTTAGTGACGTATATTAGACATAAAAATTGAGTTTAAGTTCGTGAATGAGCAAAGGGTACTTTAGATCCAGACAGACGAAAATTCAAAAACAAAAAATGTTTGTTTATTAAATATAAGCTAATACTACTTAGAGTTATCACGATTTCTGCTCAAATTTAGCAAATAAACACATTTTATAATTAGAATCATTATATAAGTCTTTGCTTTATTATAATTAGAATCATTATAATTAGAATCATTATAATTAGAATCATTATATGGACTGCATATTTAGGGTATTTTATGAATAGTGTTCTTTAAAAATAGTTCAAACATTGATAATAAACTTTACTTTGAGTATGTAGACAATTAAAACTGTTTGTTAATATTCACACTTGTATTTTGTTTGTTTTTAAGAATGTTCTACTTATGTGTTTCTATTTTAAGTTTTGTAGTCTCTTTGTTACCTTTTTTTTTTTGTATGGTAAGCAAACTAAAAAGTCTCTTTACTCATCCCATTATAACACTAATTAAACATTCGCCAGTAGTAATAATTAAAATATATATCAATTTTTAATCAATCAACATTGAAAATTTCATTAACATTGAATATCACACAAAATACCCACTTCAGATAGACTTAAAAAAATTGAACCAAGAATTAAAAGCTAAGTTTAAATTAAATACCTCAATAAATAATTTCCTAATGGCCAATTATATTTAGAACGGCAACGAATCAATTTTCATTTAATGTTTCATTTTACTTCATTATTTTACTATTTAGTAGAACCATTGATACTACATTTACAGACATTTATATAGATTCATTATTGCAACGAATTTCTTGAACGAATTCATATATTTATAAATCCATTACATATACAGAAAACTATTTAAAACACAATCGAAAAGTATGATTTTCTTGAGGCATGTAATTTTTTTTTCTTAATCCTTCAAATATTTTTTATAAAAGAAAAACTAAGTTTATACAAAAATAAAAAATTTTGTTTATTTTTTTCTTTTCAGTGGATATGTAGGTAAACATAATTTTAAACTATATGATTAAGTGAAATATAAATTATGGAAATTTTCATATCATGAAAGAAATATAACAGAAAAGTAAACAAAATAAAACTTTTCATTTATTTTCGTATGTTTTTCTTCTAGAATGCTATTATAAATATTTTTCATGATATTTACATTGTGAAAAACTTCATATGTGTATGTAGGTATTTAATATACAAAATGCGAAAAAAAGCTATAAATGTTTTAAAGCTATAATGATGTTAGTTATCAAAAATCAGCAAAGTTTAGAATGTAATTTTTAAAATTAAATATTATTTCTTATCGTAAAAACATTGTTTTATTTGCCTTCAATATTTTTGGTTAATTTCAAGCGTTAATAATTGAAAAATGCTGATTTAAATCATACTTGGTGCTAAATAACAAATTTAAAAATAAATTTGGATGAAGAAAATTTGATTGAATCTTATACGGTAAAACATATTTGTTTAGGGGTAAAGAACCATAATCTAAGTTTTCAAACTTCAGCATAGACCGAAACCCTTTTTGTTCCCTTAAAAATTTTATTTATTTGTTAACTTTCAATTTTATTTCGAGGATTTTTTAACCATGATGGATATTATTTATAATTTAAAGCAAGAACAAATAACAACTGAAAATGTAAATTGTGTAAATACTCGATATATAGTTGAATTTAAATGTTTGAACCAGTTTTCATGATAAACATTCATATAATATTCTACATATGTAGCCGATAGATACAGCTGTAAATACATATATAATAAAAAATTTAAATACATATTTAAAAAAAAAAAAAATATTTTAAACACGAATTATTCATGAACTTAAACTCATCTTTTAGTTCTAGAATACGTCACCAAATTTTAGCTTTCTATCTCTTTTCACTTAAGAGTTATGTTGATGACGTGATTCCATGAACATCCATACCAAAATTTTGTTCGTGCCCTCGATATTAGCAAGCGTAAAAACTTTAGACTAAAAATAAATATACTCTGACATATTCTTTGTAAGTCGACCGTACAAATTACGATTATTATGATGTGAATTCTCTTTGTTTAGATAACAAAATTTATGTTCATTTAATTGTGTATGATTTTGTACAAAATTAAATGAACATAGCTCTAATGTCTAAGTGACAATGTGATGCAATTAAAATGTGAATGTCGGAAAAAATATGGAAAATTCGACCGAATAATATTTTCATTTAATCTATTTTGTTTTGACCTGAAAGATTCTTCAAAGAGACAAATTGACAAATTCTAAATTTCAAAAACTGAACTACATAATAAAAATTTAAAATTTGTTTAAATAGTTTAAAGTTACAGAATTATTACTCACAAATTACTATAAACGAAAAGGACAAGCAACTGCACCATCATACTGTTCCAAAACTTTAAAAACTTTCATAAATATATAATATAAATTTGATATTTTTTGCAATTCATAACCATTAAAAATATTCTTGAGGAATAATAAAATAAGAAAAATTTGTCACAAAGAAACTTCGTAAGCTACACGAATCTTCTATTAAGACCAAACAAAAATAACATTACCACTGCAATTAGGTATTAAAAAAATTAAATATTAGGCACCATTAACAAAGAATGATTTCGTCAAAGTTAATTGTAGTAAAATTTTTTACCGACAATTTAAAAAATAAGTACTTAAACATTCAAAAATAAGAACTAAAATATTCATACGGTAATGTGCTCATAAAAATACAAAACAAGAAATTATTCGTATTCAAGATTAGATAAGGTGATCCCCAGTGGTCGCATGCAACCTTACCGAAAAATTAGTTTATACAAAACAATATATATTATAAGATGTGCTAGGTGACATGCGACGCATTTCAAAGAAAAACTTATTTGTAATTTTTATTGTTTTTATTTCCACCATATTGATTTTATTCGTATTAAATATAGAGTATAACACCTGGACTATAATAACAAATCAAAGGACAGCTAATTCATCATAACCGATTCAGTAGTTTAGCTGCTATGGTGGAATCTACGTACATACCCTCATAGCATACTGCATAGACGGCTAAAATCAAAACCCATCCTTTTGGCTTTGCTATAGTCGGTAAAAATAGGAATTAAACCCACTGTCTTTTTAAGGGTTCGTATTTTGTGCAGACAACTATGCATTAAGACTAGAGAACTGATAAACTAATGAAAGGATTTCATGCAGTATTACCCAATAGCAGTGATTCTTAAGAAAGGTTTCAGTAAATACTTTGACAAGGTTTTGGGTAAATTGATTGAAATATACAATATAAAGAAGCAAGCAGTGATGCCAAGGTCATGCCAGAAAAAATTAAGCTAAGGGTGGGATTACCTTGCTAGCACAGCGAATTTTTTGGGATAAAAGTTGGAATAAGACGAGTATTAAGACCTTAGGCTGCCATATCTTTTTCTTGAGGTCAAATAGAGTCAATAGTCAAATATAGAAGAGGGATCTCTATTCGTTTCCTGTATCAGAAAAAGAAAAAGCGGCAACAGAGAACTTGTCAATTAACTTAATATTATTAAGTGTGATATGTTTTTGTACCTCTATGGTGCGAGCCATTTTTGCTTTTTTGTATTTTTAAATCATTTTTTTAAATCATACTGAAGAAACAGTAATTATATGTTTAATTATATAATGTTAAAAAAATAATATTTAATTGGTGAAAAAATGGTTAGCTTAACGAGGACTTTCGCCTAAATGCAAATATTTAGAATATTTGCACATATCTCAAACAGTTCAGGCAGCGTACATTAGAAAAGAGGCCATGCAGATAGTACTTTTATTCTGCCTTAATTTAGAAATATAAAATTTCAAAGTAAAACGATATTATAATTATTAAAATAAATAAACCCTTATGTTACAAAGTGATATATTCCATTACAAAAATAATTTTTAAAATCAGTTCTGCAGTTAACTCCCACTAAAAAATAAAAATTAAATTTATAATTACCCTCGTCTTCAACTCTTTGGGAGTTGAATGTAGGATAAATTTGCAGTTTGGGATGTACCATAATCGATTAACTAAAATTTGAATCCACATTCACTCATTCTGATCCAGCGGCTTGGATTGCACTTGAAGAAAATTTCAAACTCCATATCACCCCATTAGGAGATAAAATTCAGAAATTATTTTTCTTGACATCTATGACTTAAACCTCATGACCTTAATTTCAAGATTTTTATTCTTAGCGGTTTGGGCCGTACATTAATCAACATATCAAAATTTGAGCCCCCCAGTTCTCTGTTTTAGGAGACCAATTTCCAAAACTCCCTTCTTAGTGTAATTTATAAGCCCCTGTTGTAAAATATCAAGTTTCTAGATCAAGTGATTTCAACTTTGCGTTCATATGCTAATCAGTCATCCTTTTATAAATAGAGATAAATCATATTAATCCGTAATAAATAGTGACAATATAATTTTTCAGAACGATGCCGTGCGAACCAAGTATTAACTACGGTTCGTATATAATAGTAGAGGCATAACTTCGATACGGTTAAAATCTAAATATGTCGAGTAAGAAGGTAAGTAAATATGTTTTTAGAGATAAACAAAAGATAAAGATGAGCACAGTAAAAATTTCTGTCTCGTAATAAGGGCCCACAATTCTATATAACATCTCAATGTATATGATATGAACACACAAAATCAGAGTAGCTAACTTTTTATTTTATATTTATTGTACAAAAATAATATACTCAAACTTACGATAGAACTTTCAAAAAATATCCAATATAATATAAAATGATAAAATTATCTTACATCCAATATAATTTATATAATTTCTATTTTTTATTAACATTTTTTTATATGATTCAATTGGAATTAAATAAACTATTTCAAAAGCTGCCCACGCTGTTTCGCTTGTGTCGATAATAACAAATAATAATATTAAAAATATACCTGGTTAATTTCATATTTTCCGTCCGTACAACAATTAAATATGAAGTAATTAATCTCTAATATAATCATTAATCTCTAATATAATCTCAATTAATCTCTAATATAATCATTTGATTTGTATCAAAAGAGGGATACTGCGACTCATTATTTTTTAAGTTAAAATGGATTAAAAATAATAATAAATTCTTATACTTATCTACCAATGTCTTTGTTTCAAAAAAGTGTAACCATTTAAACGAACATTTTGGACAACTAGCCTAAAAATAATAACTGATCTTTGTAATGTGTTCAAATCGTTAAATCATTTCAATAAATAACTATCACACACTTTTATCTATTTAGAAATAATTGTCTTTTGTATTGCTGTAAATGATATACTGTGTTAATACAACAAAGTCTGTTAAAACACACAAGCAGAATACAATATGATATGACAGTACAAATTCTGGTTAAAGTGCAACCATAAATACTAATTTCTGTATTTTAAAAACAACTATTTGTGTGTACTAAAATATAAAAACTCCACAAACTCTATTAATTAACCCAATAAAACTTGAAACAATGTTAAACGATACAATAACATTTAATACGGATTTGTGATTTAATTAACGGATGTTAAATTGTACTTCATTGTTAATCAAATTATGATTGATCTCGTTTTATTGGATAAATTAATGGAGTTGGTTCATTTTTGATATTTGTATACAAATAAGTCTAATACAAACGTTTACTAACAGAAAAGCAGTTATAACGTCCGGTTTTAATAAACTGTCTGACTAAGAAATATAATTCATAATTCCCTCAAGCGATCGCAATTATTGTATGATTGGAACGAAAATATTCAAGATTCGTTGCGTATAAAAACAGTATTAAGAAGAAAATGGGAAACTCAATTTTTCAATTATTACCAATCCAATTGAAATTTTTTTAAAAGTTCAAGTTCTAAAATTGGCAATTGCAGCTAATTTTCTGATGCACTGTTTTCTTAATTTTGTCATCGGAAGATGCATTAGTCAGTGGATTACTTTAATATCTTGCAAGATGTGTTGATAAATGATTTAGACCTTTCATAAATCAGTAAATTGATTTACGCATTATGAGTTCATTCCAGATTTCAGGAAATGAAAAAATATTCCCGAGAAAGTTATTACAAAAATTAATTCAACGTATAGTATATTGGAAGTACGGAAAAAAATTAAAAAATAAATGATTCAAAGACAAAATTTACTATAAAATTTAACTGTTATGTATTTTATACTCACTGGTGTTTTGTACATAGAGTCACACTCAAAAATTGTGCTCATGAGAATAACAAAGTTCTTAAATGCACTTTATAAATAAAATCAGTCTCTTTTACCACGTAGTTTAAGATATAATTAATTTAAGTTTTGCAAGAATATGTTGATTTATATTCATAAATTTATGAGTGTCGCAATAAAAGACAATAAAAATTCCAGAAGATACGCTATGAAACAATTTGTGAGACGATGTCTCAAACGTTAACTGGAAAAATTTCAGAATCATTAACAATATAGTTTTATTATTAGCATGAACACAAGCGACTTATATTTTCAAATTCTAATGCAATTTTTAAATTCCACAACTTTTAAACAACTTTTGTTATATTAACACATTATATAAATTTTACACAAGTAGAAACGACATTTGCGCATCAGTAGATGACGCCATTTATAATATTTTACTGAAAGAGTAAGAATACGGGACCTTCCAGTTGCTAGTCAAAAGTACTTACTACCTGCATGACTTAAGCATCCACGCATCAATAAAACTTCATGGATCTCATTTTGGAAACACAAATATATCGCACTTTGGAAATTAATTGTTAAGTTTATTCTTTGATGCATAATTAATTTTTTATAAGCTTTATATCTAGTTCGCGGGTGGGCGAACGGACGAGCATGCGGGAATTGATTAACTAAATGATTCTATGAACACCTAAACACAAACATTTTTTTTGCGGTCAATATACTCTGAAATATTATGTATGTCGAGTATAAAAATGAAAATCATTGTTAAAGTTAAAATTTTTAAATTAATTATTAAATTTAAATCAATATTATGACAATCATAATAACAATTTAGCACTATAATCAATTAGAATTTTATTAATATTATACCTTTATAATATCTACCGTGTTTAAATAATACCTACGTATTAGAGCGGGCGCACACCATCAGATTTCTGATCAGAAAATCTAATGTAACCAAATAACATGTATTTTATACAGACCCCGCACACTGTATGATTTTTTGACCAGGAAATCTTATATAATGTTCTCTGAAGTAGCATCAGAATTTCTGATTAGAAAATCTGATGTTACATGAGATATTTTCTGAAGTAGGCCACCTGTTAGCCAAACAAGTAATTAATAAATTTAAAGTAACCGTTATCCACAGTCATTTATATTACATACGTCATTGTGAGTATTCTGAGTGGTTAAAAAATTTTATTTGATTTATTATAAATTACAATATTTTAGTTACTCTTATTTACTAACAAAAAATATAAAATGAAAGATATTGAAGATTTAATAAATGGATAAAGCGATTAACAATACGTCATCATCATCCATTTTTATATTCCCGCAAAAAATATGAAATAAATATGAAAGTTAATAGAATGCGCTACAAGAACATAGATCGGACTGACACGAATCCGATCGTATCGGATAGTATATATCCGATAGTATATATGCGCGCATATACTTAAAATTTTCTGATCAGAATTTCTGAAGTAAGATCAGATTTTCTCATTAGAATTTCTTATAGGACTGTCCGATAGTGTGCGTTGATCAGAAAATATGATGGTGTGCGCCTGATCTTAAATTTAACCAATAAAATCATATTACGAATCATTTTTATATATTATAAAATTTTTCAATGAATAACTTGTGAAGATAGATGAGTTTTACTTTGTGGAACGAGAAAAACACTTCCTTAATTAGAAATTCACATTTTAAAACTAGAATACTCATTCCTACGTGGAAGCTGCTTATCTTAAACGAAATATAAAAAGCATGTACCATCCTGTATCACGTAGATACACAACCGATTTTTACCTCATCGCATGTTACACGAGTTTTATTACTTACGGTTAGCTTTAAAACTTTCTTAATATCTTCCCATTTTTTTTTTCTGTTCGTAGCCATCTATTATATAATAATAGTTATATAGTCCCATTGTTTCACATAGAGCTACTACACAAATTCCAGAGTAAGCTACTAACAAGCAACCATTTTATACTAAAAACAATATTTAATTTTCCTCCCTCTTTGTGTTATGTTTTTTTTTTTACTCTGAAACTTTTTTACATTTTTACTCATATCTGTCTTTTAAATTATATATAACTATAACTTATATCAGATAATTGCCATTATCATCTAAAATATTTATTAAACTTATTTTACAATGTCATAAATTGTGACCTAATTTTTGATACAGTTTAAAAACATAAATAAATTATGGTTTTCATATATGATTTCTATCGACAAAATCTTTTTTTATAACATACATTTTATTACTGATGGATTTTCTGAAAAGGGAATGGTCTGTTGATTTTTTAGAAAGACAATTTCTTTAAAACACAGCATCACTTGACAAAATCATACATATTTGAATTGAAGTTTTTGTGTTTTATTGTAAACATTGAATATGTGAAATCAAAAAAGTTAAAATTCTTTATCGCTTTAAACACAATTTTTGTATAGAATGAATTAGACTCTAAATGAAAAAATAATTTTAATTTTAAAATTTTTGAATTAAGATTTTGTATAACAGATTTTAAAGTAATCAATTCGTAACCAGCAGATGCCAACAAAATTCAATTTGTATATCTGGAATACGCCTCTAGAATTTCAGTTCACTATCTCTTTTCATTTTGGAGTTATCTGGATGATGTAATAGACCCAATAAATAGTATTATATCTATGATAGACACCTACACACAAATTTTGATAATATTTGCTTGAGTTTCAAGCTTAAAACTAAAATTAATAGATTTTATAGTACTTTAAGTTCTATGTCTGCTATAACAAATGAATGAATGTGTTCATGCAATTAGTAAGCAGTAAATTAGCTTTATTAAAATTATTTATTAATTTATCAAAATGAATTTAATTTTAAAATAATATTATTAAATATTTTTTAAATTTATATTTTCAATTAATAGTTAAATTTATTAATATTTTCAAAAATTTAACTTATTTACAGTTAGTTATTTTTATTCATTATCATCCTTTATCTACATTTTAAAATTATTCATTATTAATTTATATTCGATAAATTTGATCTATTTTTTTAGTTATGATAAATGTAGGGTGTTTTTATTGCAAGAGAATAGCATTAGCAGTTAATAAACTTAAAATGCATCACAAGTAAAGATAACAATTAGCAGTTTTAATTGTTTATTGAGTATCAACTTTTGAACTAATTTTTGAGCTAATTTTAATGGATAGATGAAAATGGAGTAGGTGATTCTATGAACGAACATCTATATGCAAATTTTGAAAACCGGATTCTATATATAAATTTCGTAGGCTGAATTCTGATCAAGTCATTTTTTTCTTATCAAGAATAGATCAAAAACAATTTTTTATTTATTTAACGGCTGTATTTTAAGTTCCTGAGATATTTGAGGCGGTTGGATGAACAAATTATTACTTGTAATGATATTGATAAAAGATTATTGTTTTTTCTGAATTTGTTGTAGCATGGAGTACTTTTATAAGATTTTTTACGGAAATTTTTTTTTGTAAATGTTGGTAGTGGGTATACAATTATTGATAATTTAGATTATACTAATAATCATTTATGTATTCACTACCAAAATTTAACTAAGAACAACATATGATATTTTTATTTGATTATTTATGTAATCTATATAATTATCGGGACTTTATTTCTGAGCCGATATACAGGTTTAATGTGACAAATCTAAGATGATAACGAACAAATAAAATGTTCAAACAAAAATAGTTTATAGTTAAAAAACAAAATGTTCAAAATTTTTTTCAATTTCCTACTCTACCTATGTTTCAAAAAATTATCGTTTTATATGTTTTAATTGTCGTAATGAGGGGCAGATCGAAAGACTAACGAAATTTTAGTAAATGTATTCTTTAACATTTTTAGACGACATAAATTTAATACACCATTATAAATTTCATAAATGCTCAGTATAAAAAATAATTCTACCAAACTTTTATAAGAATACAATTTTAAACACTGATTTAAGTGATAAAGCATATACAAAAGTAATATTTTAAGTATGAGACTGTATTTGAGGAAGTTATTAACATTAATTAAACACATTCTTATTTCCATACACTGTGAATAATGAAAACTGTTATTGCTACTCATTAGATTTATGTTTGGTACATTCAATTTTGCTTAGCCGATGCCACCGAAGACAATTTTCAAATTTACAATGAGGAATGTTTGTATCTGAGTGGGAAAATTAGTTTCTGTATACATTGGTTTATGGCGAAATGTCTGAAAATGTTTTGGCACGCCTAACAAGAGGTCCAATAATTTACAAATGAACTTCATCTTGTGCGAACAAATGTATGAAACTGGTTGAATGGTAGAAAGTGTTACAATTTCCTAGACATATAACTAAAGCTTGTAGTCTTAGAAATGAGACATATGTAGGATATGCAATAGCCATATTGTAGTAGCTGTTTCTCTCACTCATCAAATACAAAAAAAATATTATGTAGTCTTATTTTTCTGTTTTGACAAAATCCGACTTTTTATTTTTCAATTAATCTCACTACTTTAAACAATTAAGGGTACGTTTAGTTTATTTCATGTTTATTGAGTTTGGAAAGACAAAAACGTTTAACTTAGTCAATTACTTTTTTTTCTCCTAAAAATTCAACTGAAAATTTTCTCAATAATATTTTTTGTTTTGAATGGAGTCACGATTATTTCCTCGTAAATATTGCTTGAATTGCTCTTCTGTATACCGTTAACACACTCCCGAAGAATGGTTCTTATGACACATTAAAAATAGTATTCAATAATCGGATTAGACTAAGTCGGGCACTCGTTTTAGTTATTCTTATTAGGTACCAGCCACAAACTAACTAGAAGGTTGAAAGTGTGCTCCTATACACATTCAATATTATTTTTTATTTTTGTCCATTGGTTGATTTTAATGCGTTTGAAATATAAAATAATGAAACAGTTCATTGGTGTCTCTGTTCTCCATTCAAATTCTAGATAATTCAAATAAACATTAATAATACTAAAGCTTATCAATATATTATGTAATGAATTCGTAAGGCGTTAATTAATAACTACGAATATTTGATTTATGCAAGTTCTATTGTATAATAAATTATGGAAATGTTATCCAGCTAGGTATATGAATACATGAAATGTGAATATTACATATTTTAGCTTTAGCATACATTAACCTGTTGGAGTAATAATCTTAATTAAATTTTAATATTAAATTCATATTTTAAATGTGTATATTTGCATGCAATGGAAGACATTTTTACTTTTAGAGATTTTTATTTTTAATTATTCTCTGTTTAATGTCCGGGTAATTTTATTTATTACACATAGCTTATTCAAAATTGAATTTTTAAGTTATATAGAATATTGGATTAAAAGATTCGCAACATTCCATAGGCCAAATAATTTATCAACGTCTCATTCGAGCTGTTCTAATTATATAATAAAAGAGTGTAGATATTTTTATAATCGGATATGTATCGGACAGTACCTGGACATCAGTAAGTTTATCCTAATTTTCACACTCCTAACCGTTTAACCGTTTATAACAAAGCATTTGTAGCTTCGTACAAAACACACACACTAACAATGATTTTGGTTAGATAAGTAAAGATCCGTACGTATATTGAATTTGAAAACAAAAACGATATCATATCTAAAACCAAATTGCATACTTCATTCTTGAAAGTAAATCATAAATTATGTAAATATTGAAATTAAATATTCTACTACGAAACAAAAGTATTTACTGATGATTCCGTAAGCACTTAAGGATTTATCAAAATACCTAAGAGAAAAACAAACTACGTTATTTTTAAGACAAAAATCGTGTTTATCAAAATATCTAAAAGACAAAAAAACTACGTCATAGAAAAGGTACAAAAGCCAACACTCATAATTATTTAATTGGATTTTTACATTCATCTTTGAATTAACTAGATCAGAATGTCTTTTTATATGCATACTTTGAGTTAACTAGATCATAATGTCTTTTACATTCATCTTATATATTTAAATGAGCAATTCATAATTGGAATCTCGGAATCGGCTCCAACGATTTTCATGAAATTTACTATATAGGGGGTTTCGGGGGCGATAAATCGATCTAGCTAGGAATCATTTTTAGAAAATGTCATTTTATTCGTGTTTTATCGATAATTTTTTATAATGTAATCACAAATTTGTTTAATATTTATAGTCATATAGTCATTGACCAACGAGAAAAATTAATTTTTTTTACATTTTAAACCCAACCCAACCCAACAAAACAACACAATAAGGTGAATAATATTTTTCAAATAAGATTTTGTTATTAAATTGTATAATTTTTTATAAATAATGATATATTTGTTTAATATTTAAAGTCATTGGAGTGGCTAAGTGTTAGCGTGCTGGACTCGTCTTCCGCCTCGACGTAATATAATTTCCAAAAAACACAATTTAAAAAAAAAAAAAAAAAATACCGAGCAAAGCTCGGTCATCCAGGTACTATAATTTAAATGTGCTAAAACAGAATGTCTCTTATATTCAAACATTTTGACATACGTTTGCTTATTGAATACACTAGATCTAATTGTTGTCTCTTACATCATCCAGAAGTATAGATACGCTCGCTTATTGGATGTATTCGAATTGTAAATCTAAATCTATTTAAATTTTGTAACGTTAAATAAAAGTTTTTTTTATAACTTTATAATTTTGAACTTATAATTTATATGTGAAACATTGTTCATTTTATTGAGAATAGTCATTATTTCACTATTTATAGAAAACCATATACAATAAATGACTTAATAATCATATCTATCCACAAGATTTACATCATTATAACAGAAGATATTTTTAAGTAGATAAAAAGGTGGCAAAAAGTAATTTTATAACTTTTTATTAAAAACTTTGTTCATACATGACATTAAACAAAGATAGCCTCTGTATTATATAATACAAGTTTTATACGTATTGTATATATGCCCTTTTGAAATTACAAAAACTTTGTTTACATATTTAATACAATATGTTTTCGTACGTTAATTTGGGTTTTGGATATTCTTATGTATTTATTAATTATAAAAACTTTCAACTATTGTATTAAAATATACTTTTTTTTTATTCATGTGGAAAATAAATGTTTATTGAATATACTCAAAATTATTATTTTTAATTTTGATTTCAAAAATGTATAATATTCATTAAAAAGAATAATAGCGAAGACAAAAAGGCCTACGGCTTGCTTTGGCCTAATTTTTTAGCCTCAGAATTCACATGAAAAATTTACCTGGAAAATTTACACTATTAGGCTCTAAAGATACATACTAAACAAAATGTATCTTAATCGATAAAATCATTTTCAAGTTAAGCAAATTCATATATACATAGTCGATATTGGGTCTATATCGAGAACGATGATTCAAACTCTTCGAGCTTATTCTCACAATTTTCTCCAACACCCTCTTCATTTTAGTCGACCATACTGTAGTGGATGTGTAAGATGGATCAGATAATTTCCTTTTCCCGTACATTTTTAGAGTGTTCTGGGTGCAAAGTGATATTAGATGCAAGTGTTTGTGCAAGATGGAGTTAACCAACTGTTTTCCACATCTATCCTTTCTCCCGAAGGTGCATAGAAGGCATGCATTTGAAGTGTCCTCATTCTGTTCTAAGCTAATATAAGTTATACGTGACTTCGTCTGACTTGTACTGCCATGTTTGTTCAAAACTCTTTACGGATGGATGCAATAGTTTTTTCAGTTTTTTTTTTTTTACTTCAAGATATTTCTTGGGTATGACAATCTATCTTGACTTTCTATGGTGGCTTTGTTTCGGTCTCAAGCTGCGATAAGTAAACCGTATTGATATCTTGTTTCATTTCTACAAAGGTCCATCTATGTCGTTTAGTTTCAATGATATTAACAGTTGACCTTTAAACTTCCTTTGCTGAGTCTATTTTAACTTTTGGATTTCGATTCGAAAATAATACACGTTTCATCTAAAATTAGTAAGTTTCTAAGTACTAAAGTTTGTTATATAATGATTTAAGTTCTCAGATTTACCTAGCGTATCTTTCACACTTTTAAGTTACTGGAAGTTTTATTATTTTAAGGATTCTCCGAATAAATTTTAATACTAGTCTCATATTTTATATTTGTATAATTAAGTGTAAGTGCTATGAAAAACTGCAAATAATCCTATTAAGGTAAAAAATATTATAAGTTTATAGTAAATTGGATTAGTCCAAATGTAATTTTTTTTCACTATTATTTCAATATTTAGGATTAAATAGAGAGGATACTATAGGATACAATAGAAAAATGGTATAAAATGACATCAATTATCCAGAATGTTCTACAGCATTTTTAAAAACACAAATAATTATATAAATTTCAAGTTTCAGTTTATCATGAATATTCATATTATTTTCAAAGAAGAAGACCAATAATAAAAAATCTTCACAAGATTTAGTAAAAGATTAATTTTCTTAATAAAATCAAAGCATTAATGTAGAACTTTATGAGTATTTTCAAACAATTTTACTAAATCATTGTACAAAAATACGAAATAAAATCTAATTAAAATATTTGATTTTATTTTCGAAATAAAATTTATAAACAAAATCCCAACTTTGATATATCAAATAGTTAGTTTATATCTTATTTTAAATATATTTTCGAGTTTTTACATTTATATAAAGGCTATAAGTTTAAATTATACTCTTCCTTTTCTCCTTCCTTTTTCCCAAATGAGATAAATTTACGGTATCTTGTGTTGAGTTGAGTTATATATGTTTCGAATATTTGATATTTACTTAACGAACAGATACTTATGGTTAAATAAGTTTTCTATTAATTAATCTTAACTTTGATGAAAATAAAAAATTATATGTAGGTATATATTTATACCATGATGTAGTCGTCTTCAGTTTTACTTCATATATATTCATTCCATTGAATCTTTTAAGTTTTAAAATTGTTTGATAATTTAAATGAACATTTAACGATTGTGAATTGGTAATATTTTTATTATCGTCAAATTTTAAGACACGAAACTTAATGGTGACCCAACTAGTTAATGGTGACCCACCCATGTCATATCATTCAATATTTATGATTTTGTACAATTATTAAAATTTGATTCGCTTACAGTAGATACTGGAATAATTCTTTTTTGAAATTACTTTGTTTTTAGTAAAAATCAAGTCATATTGCACCACTATTTAATATTCGATGGATATTATGTACAATTAATTAATTTTTACTTACCGTGGACTTGTAGCTTACATAAAATAAAATTGTATGCATGTAATTTATTTCAAGTTAAATAGAACGTCATCGAGGAACAATATTTAATATTTGGAGATAGTTTCGTATTATTATTAAAATTTAACTCATCGTTAGCTCACTGCCGTTATAAAGTAAGCGTTTTATTTTTTTTAGATATTGTGGTGTGTTTGTAGTTAAATAGTAGGCCATTGGCATCTGAATATTGATTTAATCTTGCCTCATGTAACATATACAGACGCTTATTTCTTCTAGTTGCATTGCATTTGATATAAATGGCCAAGAAAGGTCTGCTTGTCAGGCATATGCTTCACCTTTACTTGTAATAAACTAGCAGTATACTAATAAGCAGACCAAAAATGTTGGTTGAGTGAATTTGTGAAGATATACAAAAATTTACATTCAAATGCGCTAGAACTAAATAATATAATGAGAACATATTTTTAAACAATAATATATCAAATGCCTAAGACACCTACATTAAAAAAGTAAAATGTTCAAACGCATGCAAATAATTAATCCAGCGTAGATGGCTAAACATCAGCGAATTAAACTAGCTCTTAAAAAAAGACATAAACTAGAATTGAAATTATTTTCATACTTTTGAAGTTTAAATAAATCTTGAAATCAATGATTTCCCTTTTATAATTACATATTGATGAATGGAATTGTAACAATTAATTTAAAACGTAATACCTTTAGGATAAAATTAATACTATATTATACTTGATTTATTTCTTAGAAACGACAAAACATAACCAAAAAAACTTTATTAGTAATGTTTAAAAAAACAGCATTCAATTTTGTCCTCCTGTCTTTATATATAAAGTTTTTTTGTAGAATGTAATTAATTTAATAAATATCTATTATTTTATTGCCCTTAATCTCTTCCATCTAGCAAAAAGTTCTCTATATAAAATACATTATTGGAAAAATTTTAATTGAAAATGCAATTAAATAATGTACTGAACGATGAAAACATGTTCATAAAGTTTTGTTGTTGTGAATTACTTATGCCAACAGTTTAAAACATTTACTAAAGTGTATGCATATACAATATACTAACAAAATTAATATGGTTTTAAGGTTGTGCGGCTACTAAAATTATTTAAATATAAAATTACAATTTAATATAGTTTTTGAACGCATTGTCATAAGTTGGTCAATGTAATTCTTCCAAATCTTTAAATCAGTTTTGGGAAAATGTATTTTCAGTTGAATTTATTTATTTATGCTTATTGCGTATTTATTACATTCTTAGGCTAGAGCCTCTTTTTAGCATTAAATAAAATTGATTACCCGACCGAAATATTGTTATGTTTCATAACCGTTTCTTATAAATAACATAAAAAAATATAAGAGGATCTACATTCTGTAGGTGTTCTTTTTGTTACATATATTCATCGATAAATTTTTATTGTTGGTCAGATTTTTTCTAGTAAGAAAAACAATGTTTCAGTTTGTAAAGTAAATTATTAATCAAATATACTATTTTAATCAAAAATTAAATTATGAAAGAGAATCTACATGGATTATAAAAGATTGAAATTATTTGAGACTTTGTGCTAAAAATTACTGAATTTTAATTAT
Source organism: Chrysopa pallens (assembly GCA_020423425.1). NCBI lineage: Eukaryota > Metazoa > Arthropoda > Insecta > Neuroptera > Chrysopidae > Chrysopa > Chrysopa pallens. Next base: position 14,290,805 of record CM035591.1, on the reverse strand, counting down.
TTAAATATGTACTTAATTGTAATTTAATCAAAGAGACTCCCCCCGTGAGACGCTTCATTTGAAAAATCAATATTAAAACTCTTATCCTTTCTAAAATATACGTATCCTAAAACGGCTGATTTTCGGTCGTGTATATATATTTCAGTAGTGCCATTTCATACAAATAACTTATAACTAGGCATTCGAACAACTATGCTATATGATAGAGGCAAATATTTTTAAAATTAAATCATTGCTAACATAGACAGAAATCGTTAGGTCGTGGTTTTGATCTCTTATTAGGTGCGTATTTCCTTATGAGTAAAATAAATTAAAAAAATTGGAAAATGGTTGTCCCTTAAGACCATTCCTGCAACTTCCCGCTAATTCCATACCTAAGCACTTAAAATTTAATAGCTCTTCGAGATGAAATATTTTTTTTTATTTTTGACATCTCCGAGCTTAAAAGTAAGCTGTTCCCGAATATTTCGTTAACGATCTCTGTTGAACCAATCAACCGATTCTCACATTCTTCACGATGATCGACACGGATTTTAGAGCTTTAATAATTTTTCTATTTCATCAAAAACGATCCGAAATCTCTCGAAAGAATCAATCGATTTCAACCGGAGCGGCGATAGACGTGGTTTATTAAGGTTAAGAGCTGATTAGTTTTTGGAGTTGATCTATAGAGCCGTTTAAAAGTTATTCCTAAAAAACTACATAAAAATTTTTTTTCTTCATTTTTTGAGATTTCTCATAATTTACCAATCCGAATCAAATTGAATTCGAAATCTAAATTTGATCAAGCCCTTCCGAAAGGCACTAACCGCAATGGAATCGGTCCAGTCGTTCAAAATTTATAAGCGGTTCACATAATTTCACACATACACAAATACAAACATACAGACATAGTGACAACCTCGCAGGGGTAACCAAAGAAGCTTCTTATAACCGCAAAACGTCGAGATTTGATGAAATGTCAATTTTTCCAATAACTTCCCGATTTTTGAAAATCTTCGATTTTTTTAGCAGGAAATTAAAAATAAAAAAAAAGAGTAGATTATAATTATAGATTTGTGTAGCTGATATTTATTAAAATATTCTAAATTTGGGAATTTAAAAGTTCACCACTTTTTATTTCAGAAATAGAATGTCCTACATCAATCTTATTAAGTACCGATTGCACAATTTCGAAAATCATCTGACACTGAACATCCTTGGTTATATATAATGAATATGATACTAGTGCTTGCATAACTTTATAAAAATAAATATGTTTTTAACAACAGCATGCAGAAAATTAAATAAAATAAAACGAAAACTCTTAGAAGTGGGTTTTACTAATAGTTTTTACATTTACAACATGTAAATTGGTTGAATAAATATTTAGGTTACATCAGACGAACTTAAATTATGTATTACCAATTTTTAGTACGAGTGTTTTCTGAGTATTAGACATTATTAACTAATGATGAGCCTAGTACTAATTGTAAAAGACTGTACACTACGTTAGATTTTATTTGTTGCCCGAGAAAATTTGGATTTACGGCTTAAATCAATACCTGTTTTTCCTGATTATTTAAGTTCTTAGATTATTTAAAAAAGGCGGATTTATTTCTTGGCGGCACAGTCATGATCAACTTGTTAAATCGAATGGCACATTAAATAATTCCATTCAAAGAAAATTGTGGTAACTTTTCTTGAAGAAATAAGGCAATGACAGCAATTATTCGGAAGCGTGCCGGAAAAAGTTGAATTGCGGGGCCCCTCATGGTGCCGGAACATCCGAAATCAAAAATCCAAATTATTTCGTTACAAATTCACTTTCCCCGAAGTTTTTTCGAAATTTAAATTTTTCATTTTGGAACACTTTTTAGTGAAAAACGCGATTTTTGCGAATTTTGTTATTGTAAAATAAAATTGCTATCATCAATGATATCTAAAGCATCTTCATGAGTCTATTTTTCAGCTTCCTGTCCCGGTAGGCTTATACGAGAGCTTATCAGCGGACGGAGGATCATTACTTCACCGGTTTGTTCCGATCGACTTGAAATTTTGTCACAATATTATTGGGATATTATGCATTTAATTTAAAAAATAAGTAAAAACAATTTTAAAATCCTTTAAGTCATATTGTGGTGGCGGGAATTGAAATATAAACTCAAAATAAACTGCGTTGGATGATAAACTCAACCAACTGACACTGATTTAAAATTCTGAAATAAATTTTTTTTTTTTTTTTAATTTTGGCAAATATTTCAACAATTACAGTGCTACTTACGTCCAATATAGACTAATTTAATGTTCCGGTAACGTATAAATTACAATTTTTGTCCATTATCCTTCAAATGAAGTTTGTGTTGTTTTGAATTTAATATTGTTTATATTTTTCGAGGGGTGAAATCAAGAATGATTTACGTAAAGAACTTTGTATATATTCTTAATACCCACCCTAAAATTAAGTATTATTAAGTAATAACTATGCATTATCCATAAAGTGTATGTACGTATTATTGATATATTATTCTGTGTTGCACAGTGTGATTGCATACTAATAAACAGTTTCGTATTGACCTGGCAATAACCTGTCATGATCTCATGAGAATCATTATTTTGTGAAATTTTATATATATATATATATATATATATATATATATATATGTATGTATGGCGCTCGAAATCCTTACTGCATGGGCAGAAAACATAAAAATTTAATTTTGGCAATTTTTATGTTTACTACCCATGCAGTAAGGATTTCGAGCGCCATACAATGCATAATATTGAAATAATTATTTTGGTAATTAAAAAATAAAAATTTTCATTTTTAATAAGACACATTTGTATTAGCTAGTTAAATACACGAAAAGTTCAGATATACATAATGTTTGTTTCTTCCAAATAAATATTTGTAATTTAAAACATTCCTCGTAAACTAATCAAATTTTCTATAATTTCAGCTAAACTAATAAAGTATACTAACTAATTAGGTATACATATACCTTAATTACTTAAATTTGTGCACAATTTGTATCAAATTTGATTAGTTTACGAGGAATGTTTCAAACAAACAACAAATATTTCGTCTATCTCTTATCATAAAAAAAAGGACCATGTGACCCAGTTGACCTATTTTGCTAAAGGATGGATATTTGATATTAAATATTAAATCATTGAATTACATTAAAGAATGAAAAACGAGCTTTCGAATGCAATTTAAAGATCTTCTTGTAAAGTACCATTCACAGTTATTTATTTTGGTCTTTAGTTGCATAATCTATATATACTATAAACAAAAAACATACTAAAAAACTATTAGTTTTTTAGAATCTTTCAACCAAATAAAATATGGTGTTACCGTTGCCTTTGAGGAAATATTTAAATTTTATTTTGACTTTTTTATATTTCCTGCTATTATTCAAATTTATTATATTTGTCTGTGTTTTGTAAATGTAACATCATAGATGACAATCAACTAGCATCGCTATTTTATATTAGCCAATAGCAAAGTTAATATCATATTTGGATAACGTTGTATGTGAATGTCCATCTATGATGTTATACTTTCGAAACACAGGGGTATTTAGGATAGTTAAGAAATTCGAAAATTAGGAAAGTCAGTAAAAAATGCGTCTAAATTTGAGAATTAAATATTAACTAGATGAATGTAAATTAAAAATTAATATTTTCAAAACTATTAAAAAGTATTCAAAAGTAAAAAACAAAATTAATTTTCAATAAAAGTTAATTTAAAAATTAATTAGATGTACAACGCAATTTGACTTTGTATTCATCCTTTCACGAGTCTGGGGTCACTTTTTACGACTAGTTTACGGCACAAAAATTGGTTTTTGATATGTTTTTTTAATTTCAGACGCAAAGGCAGGCATGAAAATGAATTAACTAAGTAATTTTATGAAACTCTAACCCGAAGTTTTGTTAGTAAGTGTTCGTGATATTTTCTAACTTTACAAACTTTAGAGTTAATTTAATATCTTCAAAGATTTTTGTATGTTGGGTATTATTCTACAAGTTCCAGACTGTTAACAAGTATGCTCATGAATTTTTACAAACAAAAAATTTTCGAAATTCATTATAATGAAGCCGTAAAAGATTTAGTCTATTATTTCTGATTAAAAGGATCTGAATTGTAAACTTGCTTGCGTGAAATTGTTGTTATAGCATAATTTGAGTAGAATGTTTGATCATATTTGCTAATATTAGTACCCTTTGTAAACCTCAAAGACTAATCATTATATAATGAAAATTGTACTTGAACAAAGTGAAATTTGTGTGTAATCATATTGTATTAAATATACTCTGTGTACCAGAATGATCCTACAAGATTAATGCTATGATACTATCTATCAAATTTTTGAATTCATATTTATCTAGACTGTGACCCCAAAGCGTATAATTAACTCAATTGCGAAGATATTGTAAAGAGGATCAATTTTATAGATCCTAAATTTCCATATATTCATAATTTTATTTCCCTTCAATCGAAATCTATGGTTTTTGATTGAGTATCTTAATATGTATGTTACTGATTTTCCCTCTCGATTATCTCGAAAAAAAAATGCCCGGTAATAAGATCCTAAAACCTTTTAATTTTATACTTGGTGTAAAAAAAGTTGATACAATTGTATACAATAATAGAAAATATTAATTATTATCGTTGTTTTGAAAGCTAAATTTTTTTCTATGCAACTACAATTTGAAATGATTATGCATTTCTTACAGCTTTAAAACTATGGATCCATGATACCTTTATCGGTTTTTATTCATTCATGAACTGAAGATTTCGATAGTGGAATATTTACATTTCCACCGCACGCCCACATGCTTCAAACTACTCAGTTTTTTAACTCGCAAAAGTGTGTCAAGGCAAATGAGGCCAAACTAAATTTTTAAAGTAGGAATACATTTGTTTAATATTTTAATGAATATGGAGATAAATAAAAGTTCTACGAGTACGAAGTCATGGGTAAGGCCAGTTTAATATAAATAATTTGTGATATCACTAAAGATTTCAAACGAACAAACGCTAACAATATCGTTCTTTCGAAAATATAGGCAATAGATACATAAATTTACTCGTACAATTATCCTCGACAGTTAAACTATTGAGATATTTGTTGAAATATTTCACTCAATTAAATATAAAACGATCATATTCGGTTTGACATACAAGTGAACATATAACTTCAAATTATTTATGTCTTTGTATCAAAGTTCAAGTAAATAATATTATAGTAGTATGTTCAAGGGAATTAGTGATACAATAAAAGAACTCTACCAAGACATATAACAACAATTTGAGTACAAATTGAAATCCACGTATTTTCAATCGGCGCATTTTTTCCCTTGTATATGTGATTAATAGAATATTTTTATAGACCCCCGTGTTATATAATTCGTTTCAGATGTAACACAGCAAAGAATGATTAGCCCTTAAGGGGGATTGTAACACATAACAGTGATATACAATCTCCTTTAAAAGGAATTGTCATAAACATGAGACCTGTACAATAAAGATAATCTATAATGTACTAGATACAATGTAATACATATTTTATTACTGTCAACAAATACCTCAATAAATAGTTATCCAAATGTTATGAAATGTGGTACAATGTGATACTGAAGAGTTTATTTTATGAAAAAAATAGTTAAACATAAAAAATGTTGCTTTTTATTTTAGGATTTTTTTTCTTCTAATTTTTTGATACGCAATTCGTTTTTATATCAAAATTGTACATACCAAATTTCAAAGCATGTGGATGATTAGAGCGTGAGTGATTAGAGCGTGAAAATTCAATGGAATATTATATTATAATTCTTCAGAGATTCTCTTATTGGGGTGTTACTTTTTATGCCATTTTTATTTAAAACAATTTGTATGACCTAATTTGCTGCATTTTTTTATTTGAAACTTTTTTTCCAATATTTTAGTAGTAATATTTAACAATCAATTTAACGATAACATCGTCAAAACATCTCGAAATGTGAGCTATTTCTGTTTCTAATTTCTATTACTAACTGATATTATTTATATTCCTGAAAAGTTTATAAACATGTCTTACATAAAGATACAGCAGATATCAACCTAGATTTTAATGGTAAAATAAAATCATCAAATATTTATGATATTTTCCGTTTGGTGTTTTGTTTTCCGTTTGAAAATGGTTTTAGAGGAGTTAGTTCAATAGATAACAAAAAGTTGCATATTATACTAATTTACTTAACTTTTGTAATAATAAAGTTTCTAATAAATTTTAATTAGGGATTTATCATTTTACGATAAAATAACACGTTTTTAGGGGTTTATTTCATTTAATGTGTTTTAAAGGTTTATGGTATTTTATATGACTTTTCTATTTAACGTACTAAATTTTCGGTGTTAAAATTATGAATAAGTTTAGAACCTTCAGATCTTTTGCATTAATTTTTAATGAGAATACGAAGTTCATTTGTATAGTATAAAAAGATTATTGAAAGAGAATATATAAGATCAGATCAAGATATAAAGATATTACAAATTGTTTGCCTTGAATTTTCATCCTGAAATATTTACAAAAAAATTATAGGCATGATGCATGTAAATAAAAATTTATAAAAATAATACAACCATATTTGTATGATGTTAAGTTATCTTTAACTCCACAACTGTCTCCTTTGAGAAAAATTCTAGTTTCGGATTTCTTGTATAAGTTTTAGAGTAATGAATATAAATTTATTAATATTTACGTCGGTGTATATTTATTAATGAAAGATGATTAAGGAACAATTATCAATAAAATAAAGTGCTATAAATTTCTAGGCATTTAAGGTTTGTTAATAACTCAGTGGGAACTGAGTAATGTGGAACTGTTGTAATGTGGACCGATTTTGTGAATTCTGAAATTTGACATATCTTTACGTATCTAGGTCACTTGAAGCCAAATCCAATGTTTTTAAAGATATGTCTGTGTATGTATACATATGCGTTCTATACAATGGAGTTATTTTTGATGTTTTAAATAATAACCAATAACAATTTTAATGGAAAATTTGACGATTTACAACTTTTTCCCTTTCTGCCTCTTTCAAAAATCGTAACAAAACACATTGTTTAATCTTTTTTTATAGAAGAACTATAGAATTTGTTATATATATATTTTTTTAATGATATGTATATTAAAAAATCTTATAAAAAAGAAAGATATAAAAGAAAGAAATACGGTATTCCAACGTCACCTGCTTGTATCTCCATAAAAATAACATGTAAAATTTTATTTAGAAAGACATAGAAACAATCTAGAAAAGCTATTCTGATTTTAAATCAATTTTAACTTAACTTTCGAGTATCATTTTGACATTAATTCTTGTTTCACAAGTTCTTTATATAATTCATTATATTATGACATAGGTCTGGTAAGTAGTTCTAGGTAAAAAATACTAATATGGTTTAGAAAAAAACTGGGATTTGAAGCGGCAAACTAATCGATAAGTTTAATTTAAATACAACGACGATGTTTGAACAACTTTCGTATAAAGAATATTCATTACAAGTACAAATAAAGAAATCATTAAATTTTGATATTTATGCGTCATAAAAACAGGAAATTAATTTAAAATTTTTATTCCTGTAATCAGTGAAACAATAAATTTATATATTAAGAAATACAGAGTGTAACAATTATTTGGTAATCTTATAAGATATCTGTAGAAAGACTGAAATTAAATTTGTTTATATCATTTAATATTTTCAATTTAATTTACGGTAATAAAAACTTTACTAACAGCATTAGATTATTTTATTAGTCCAAAAATTTTATGTTCAATATATAATTTTCAAATAAACATCAGAATGTTTACATCTATAATTTTGTATATATTATATCTCAGTGTATTATATTAATATATTTGTACAGGATGTATATGAATAGAAACGTTGCAATATGGAAAAGTGCACATTTTTTAAACATTTACTTCGTAAAAATTTGAGTTTTGAACGATGGGAAAACTATGCCATGTGTATCTAAAATATTTAAGGCATTTTTCCCAGATTATATCGCAGATTAAAAGCATATGTATGCTTTTCTTTATGCTTTCTTTTTCTAATTTCTAATTAAATTTCTAATGGATATAATTTTGTAAATTAAAATAAAATTATGTAATTCTTATAGCTTTTAGAACTTCATTCGTCGCATTAGATCCTAATCGGAATGTATTTTTAAATGAAGACGAGGTTGCGTAGAATAATGTAACACATTTTTTATTATTATAATTCTTAGTGTACATGCACTTAAAAATTGGTTTGTTCAAAACAAATCAAATTGTAATATTTATATGTATCGAAATCTCACGTATTCACCAGAATATTGATGAATGATGGTAGAATATAAGCGGTGAATATTAGGAATTGTGTGGGTATTTTTACACATTATAGACGCTTGCTACTCGCTAAAATAAAAAATTTATTCAAAAGCATTAAATAAAAGAGAAAAGTAACTTATGAACATGGATATACAAAACAGCGTAATATATAAATTTTGCCACCAGTCTGCGAAACTCAATCTGAAACCTTACTTAACTCTCCCGAAAACGCATGTCCATTTATTTGCACAACAATTAGAGAGTTCGCAAAATAATATTGTATTATGGATGGAAATTAATTGTTACCAAATGAAGTAATTTAAAAGTATCGTCAATAGGTTGCCTGATAAATATGTCGATAGTATGTTTAATCTTTGCAGAATTGCCGATCTGAATTAACAATTATTTGTTGATTTTATAGATTATTTATTAAGAAAGGTTAAAAGCAATTAAACAATACGCTACAGCCGTTAGATGTGGATGTCTGCTTGATTATGCCAAGCAAGCTAACAAAAGTAAAACAGTTATAAAAAAATTAATTGAGATTGCAGTGGCATAAAAATGACTGCAAAAAAATATTTGTGAATAACTAATGCTTGAAAAGCTTCGAAATTTAAAAATGGGGTAAAATTAATAGTAAACAACCAAAAAATATTCAACTTACGTGTGTAAAAACTTCTTTGTTTTAATTAATAACTTTTTTCAAAATGGTTTAACAGACACTCGACTGCTTTAATGTTACACAGGCAATCCATCGCAAACATTAGATAACAAATACTGTACATATAAAGTATATTAATAATCCTCTAATACTGGCATTATTTTTTAAAAAAATATTAATTATAATATTTTAAATTAAAAATATTAATTTTTTAATTTTGATTCATCAATAATTCAAGGAAGAATTGTTTGAATATTATTTTCTATCTGCCAATATGAGACGATGATGTTATGTGTACTATCCGGACTAATTGACCATAATTCTAATGTGATAAATGAGGACCTCAGTGTGAGACGAGGCACAGAAGCAAAACTCGCTGCGTTTATTCGTTTGTAAGCCTCTTAAATCGCACTTAATAGTAAATATTCTCTCTATGTCCCTAGTATTCATTCGCTCTTATTTTTACATTTTGAAATACATTCATACAGTTTGATACTCGTTTCGTGTATAGCACCTGACAGTTGGCTAGGTCAATTAGTACTCAAGGTTACATTCTAGGTAAATTCTATTTTTGTAACCAATTCGGTATTAATTCTGTTTTAAATGTCATAATAAATATCTCATTTTTAACAAATATTATGAAAATTTTTATAAAAATATAGTACCTCTGTTATTCATGAACAATTTATCGCATGCAATCCTATAATCGGAATGAAATTATTTTTGTTTTGATATACATTGAACTTCATTAGCAGAAACTTTTATAATTTGGCATCGGAGAGTCGTAGCTTATGGTTATATTATAGCTTAGATTGAAGCTTGTTTGGTATTTCTATAAAGATTCACAATCAAACAAACGAAAATCTAAGTTTAACGACTTTCACATATCTACACTGAATGCCAGTGCATCCGCGGTCTTGAACAGTTGATCGTGTTGGGTCTGCTGTTTTTATTTATTTATTTATTTTTTTTTTTTTTTGTTTAATCAAGATTTTTGATCATATTTTGATTTTTTTTTAAGATGTAAAAATCTTGTTGTTCCATTTTAAAGATGTTTCGATAGAAGTAATAAAAAAACTATAGTCAAAATCCATATTGTAATTTTACCTGTCTGTTAATTTATTGACACGTGTTTCGAGTATTAAGACATTTTGAGAATATGATAATACTCTAAACACGTACTATTTATAGTATTACTAATTTTAGACTCACGTTATTACACAATTATGTAGATATAGTGATTAAAAATCTGCTTCAGAAAATTTCTTATTTTTACCCATCTTTCTGTATCCTCCAGACTGACTAGCACTAAAAGTAGATATATAGATATAGACAATCAAATTATACAAATGAACATTTTATGTGTGTATATGGAGTAATTCTGTTAATTTTATAACATATCATATGTATTGTTTTAGATATAATACAATATTAGTATAATATTTACTTTGTAAAATCAGTGAGAGATGTTAGTTATATGTTATGTATTATATTATATGTATCAATGGTATAATAACTGCATATATATTTATGCATATTGTATATATCGTATATGTGTTCGTATATACATAATAATATATTTGTTAAAATATGTACACCGCAATATATGCATGCATACATGGCATGAATCTATTGTCTGTTATTAATGTAGAAAGAGTTTGTGAAGGATTTTAGATTCAATTATTTTCACGCACCTATTATCCAGTAAATTAATTCTAATACAAAAATGAAACTCTAATATAAAATTGTCAGCTGCCAAAAGAAATGGCATAAGTGTTCTTTAATAAGAAAATCTTTTTTTTGTCTTTTTTTATTCCAAGCCTAAAAAAAACTAAACAATCGATGAGGGGAACAGCCGGAACTTTTTCGAGTATACAGCCATACAACCTTGTTATTCAAATGGAAGTAAATTATATGTATTTAAATATTTACAGTGGCATAACTATTGAAACCTGATTTTGTGAGACATTTCATGCATTAAAAGATTCAGGTTAAATGTTATATACAATCTTGGGAATTTCTTAATTTTATACAATCATTAACCAGGACTGCTGATTTAACAAAAGTGGTATTAACTGGTTTTGAAACAATTATATTTACTTTACCAACTTAAAGACCATATCAAATCAGTGAGTGATCTTAAAAGATCAGTTTATAAAATTTAACAAAATCTTGAACTAATCGTTCATTTAAAAGCTAACGGATTATTAAAAAAGCCTCTTTTAACTACTAACTAAAAACCAATATTTTCGAATGATTTTTACAAATAAAAATAATTCAAAATCTTTTAAAAGCATTAATTCCCGTAGTCAATTAAGGTTTAAAAATCCATGCAGAATTTTTCTTTTGAATTTCGATAGTTGATCTTCAGAACTTATCACAAAAGAGAGAATGGAATTGTAATACAAATATTATTCTACATTGATAAATGGGAATATTTCCTTAATAATTTCAACACATGTAATTTAAAAAGCTTGATTACTGTTGGAATAATAAGCAACTGAAATCTGTACCGTACAATTAATTGTTTTTGCAATACCTAACTAAGTTTGTGATAATTTAAAAACATGAAATGAGAATACAAACTTTTTTAGTTTTCCAAAAATGCCCACGATGCTAATTTGAAGATTTTTTTGTAATACCCATTTCAAATGTTTGTGGCCGGGAACTGTAAATCCAACACGTAAATTTAAGACTATAAGTATAACTCAATGTACATACAATGCTTCTAAATATCCTGTACACCGATTATAACATAGTAGTAACTATGTATATTATTCATTAAAAATAATGTATCTGAAAATTAGAACAATGAAACTATTATTATTATACATGTACACCTTAATTACATAGAGTGTATTAATTAATTTTATAGCAGCCAATGTTATATTATTCTTTTATTTTTTAATTTTAAATAATATAATCTAAACAGGATCATTTTTTTTCCAGTGCTTGAATATTCATATTCAATGATAAATTTATAACAGCTGTGATATAAAGTCATCAATTTACACTTCTATAATAAATAACTTACTAAAATAACTTCATTAAACTTCAATAAAATAATCAATCCTACTTATATTAATTTGAAAGAATATATAGTTAGAAGTTTAGGTGTTTTGATGTGTATTACTAAATCACACAAAAATAGCTGAACGGATTTTCATGAAATTTGGCACACTTATGGAACATTATTTGTTCAGCCGTTTTTGCCTGATGTTCAAGTTCGTTAACTGTTAGAAAGCATGCTTAAAAAAAAAATAAATAAAATAAAATTATTTGAAAATTTTTTTTGATTAGAATCTAAATAATGGCGTACGGTATCCGTTTATTGTAATCTGGTAAGTAAAAAACACATTTTAAACTATAAAAAATTTGATTTTTATCAACAAGATAAGTATAAAAATTTGGTGTAGAGTGGCCCATTGGAAAGTATAAACTGTAACTTCTACTGTCATATTTGAAAATACAAGAATCTACAGATGTCGATACTCAATTATTATTTTGTATTGATATTATTTTCTATTATTACGATAATCATCACATCAAATTACTATAAAGTGATTTTTACTAGATGCTAACTAATATCACATCAATAAAAAAACGTACATTTTTATTACTACCTCATAGAAATTAATACTAATTGATAATTAGTCGTTCAGACTTTTGAAGAAATGCTAGAACTGACTTTGATACGATAAATTTTTCACAATCAGTAAAAGAAAGTGGGCGACCGAATTAAAAACGTACAATTTTATTGTCCTATGTATGCCAATTATTATTGTGTTTCGGACTCAGCAGTCCATACATAGTTTGGGTTGAGTGAAACTGCATCATTACTATTCTCTTAAAGTTAAGGTTTTAGTAATTGTTAAATATTCGCCGTTTGGTTGAATATCAACGTGAACTACCATGAACGTTCATAAAATAAACTAAATATGTTACCGACAAAGTTAAAATAGTTTTTTAAATATTAAATATGTTTTATAATTATACATCTATTTATAAGTAGAATTTGAGCATATGATGTGCCAAATTTTTGCTAAAAAAATGTTTCAAACAGAAGCTGTTTTTTTTATGAAGAAACACTGGTTATTTGTATTTGAATTTAAATTTATTGTTTGAATCCTTTATGGTTTAAAGCTTTGATCATGGATCCATTGGACCCAATGGATCAGTTTTGTTTATGCACGAACTTAAACTCACTCTAACCTCAAATACGCTACCAAACTAAAGAAAGAAATATGACTTTTTTTCTCGCCACAAAAAAACTTGGAAACTTATTGAGTGATGAATGATAAAAGTATAAAATTTCAACAAAAATATTTGAAGTTTATTTTTTTTATAAATATTAAGGCTCAGAGTTTTCTGACTGCAACACAAGATTTTTAGACAATGGACTGTATGTAGTAACCTGCAGGCATATAAGATTCATAAACACAGTTTTAAGGGACTTTACCAACAGCTACTAGAAGCATACAATTTTCCAGCACAAATTACTTAAAAAATATTATTGCAAATGTTATCAAATTCGGAATGCAAAATATTGATATGAAAATCTAGCGATTCTTAAAAAAATATTTCTAAAAATATTCCTGTGAAAAATTTTAACTCATCCCAGATCAACCATTAGCTTATAGATTGGGGTTATATCATCATTGACAAGTTACAGACATTACTTCATTATGTAATGCCACTTTGACAAACCGTCACAAAATTAACAACGAGTCTCCTCAACATCTCCTCAGAGAATCATTACAACTACCTAATTCATACTGATGATGACTACTTTGTAGTCTAAATACGTATTTATAAAAGTATAAAATAATTTGATCTAGGAAATTGATATCTTACTGATATCTTAGGAATCATTCATCTATTATTAAAGCTAATTAACTTTATCACACGCTAAATAATTTTTCTTGCATAAATGGATGGGAAATACGGCTATTATGATATAGTTTCGTTGTTCATGCTTTTCTTTTTTATGTTTCTTTTTTATTTTCCAAACGACCATTTCATAGAGATTTTCGCAATTCATCAGTCATACGCAAATAGTGTTACTCTTTGTATGGCTTTGATTATATTAAATGAACAGTATTATATAAAATTTATTAATACTTTTGACATTGGGCGTCAAAGTATTAATTTCCTGTTGTTTGTGTATGTTATACAGTTAGGTAAATTAATTTTTTATTGAAAATTTTATAAATAAAACATCATCACAGGCTATATTACAATAATAGTCGTTAATAACGTACCATAGATCTAAATATTAAAGCAATAGTATTAAGGCTTTGACGTCCTCGTTTTGGCCAAATTTTTTTGTATTCTAAAAAATACTGTTTAATACCTCTTAAAATTTTTATGAGTCAACCATAATAAATTACACATTTATTCGATTTTTTTAATTTAATTATAAACGAATATAAAATTGTGATTAAATCTTATATTTTGGTGTTTCGTAACATTTATGACTCCATTCAAAATTTCAGACAGTTAAAATGATTTCATTAATTAATGTCGCAGTGAAATTAACAAACTTTGATTATATTATCATAAGGAAAATTTTCGGCAACTTAAGATTTGCACTTCTTGTCAGTACAAAATTATTTGAAGTAATTTTGAAATTGATTAAAGATTGTTCATAAATATATAACATTTATCGATTTAATATTCAAATTTCTTAAAAACATACGTAAGACCGAAAAATTAGGTAGGAACCCGTTTATAATACAATACTGTAGACAAATTCATGCTTGATCACTAATCGTTTATATTTCCGAGCATTTACAATTGCGAGTATCAGTTACTTGCATATATGCGTTTGCTATAGGCTTTTATGCTCAACAAACTCTCCATTACACAAACTTTATATTCACAAACACATAGTACTCACACCTATATAATGTTTTACACTGAAAAATCATTAAATTTGTATTTGGCATGATTTAACACAGGCAGTCTCTAAAAGTGAATGTCCAAACTTCAAATAGATAATCTGGTTGAAAAGTGAACGGACCAAATAAAATGACCTGACTTGAATGAATATGTTTGGTTATTTAGAAGTTTTTCTCAGTCGATATCACAATATGTTCAAATAATTTTTTTTTTTAAGAAAGCAAATTTAAATTTTAAAATCGTCTGGCCAATGTTTAGAAACAATGTACAGGCTTATTTATTGAATTAAAATATTTATAAATTTAAAAATGCACTACTCATCAGCCAGGTACCCGATTTTTTGCTTAGGCATTGTTAAAAATAATTTATACAAACGTTCATGCTCTCTCAAATTCCTTCTAAAATTCTATACCCGCTCTCCATATTACAGTCTTATATAGGATATAGCAAAACAATTAAAATTTTAAATGAATTTTTTATCTGTTGTATCTATATAAAACAAAACCTTTTTCGTTTGTTAAATGATCAAAGTACGAAAAGGACAAAAAAAGATAAATGGAAAATTGTATTTTATCATAATGTTTAACACTGTTTGCTGTTTTCAAAGTTTTGTTTGATGTTGATTTCTATTTTATTTTATTGTAGATAGGGAAAAAAAACGTAAAAATTTTGTAACAAAAACATTTTGTGGCGGATATCCTTAGTTTTTACGATTTGATTACTTATACAAATCGAATCATTTTTAACACGCTTTTATTAGCTTCACTCGTATGTTTGTTTGTCTGTAGGTAACTCTCTGAAGTTGGCTGCAGAACGCATCTGAACGGATCCTTTGCATGAGAGTAATAAAGATAGAGCTAGTGCGCGAACTACGCATGCATGCGTGTTTTTTTAGTTTTTTTAAACTATTATAATTATTTTCATGTATATAATATCTTTCATTTATTTCATTTTCTCGATAATTTATTTTATTTTTTATATAAGTTTGGAAGTTTTATCAGAAAGTTTGACTCAATTCATAATAATTTTTATTTTAATCTTCTGAATTTATATACCTATATAAAATACTTAGAAACTATACTCCACACATTAATTAAGCACAAAATTGAATTAAAAACACAAAGATACCTAGAAGAATTTTCCTGCGTATTTTTTTTTCTGGTTTAAGTGTAACAGAATTAGTAGATGTCTTGCATTTATAGCGCATTCAAAAAAAAAGTTTCAAATAATTTTTTCAGTTTTACTACAATTGTTTTAATAACATTTATTTTAATACAAATTATATTATCTATTTTATTCACGATAAATATTTATTACATTTTAGTATCCGAGTGTCCTAGTTTCGATCAATGAAACGAGAGGCTTATAGTAACCGAAGTATCAAATGAATACTTAAGGTTTGATCTGATAAATATATTCTAGATAAATTTATTCCATTTTTCTTTATGTTTTTGCTGATAATCATTACAATAATCTGCATTCGTTTTCGGCATACTTTAAAAATGTTTTTATTATAAATATTAATATAAAAAATACACATATACAATACACCACTGTCATATTCTATTGTAGTAAGTAGTTGTCGTTTTAACTGTCGGTTTTTCGTTTCATCGAGTTTGAAATCGATTTGAGTTTGATAACGATACTAAAGATGTTTTTAGTGCTTGTACATTGTTCTTCTCATAGAATCCTATAATTCCAGAACCGATCATACAAATTGGTGCTCGAAACGTTTGGTCTTCTTCATGAGTCTTAAAAATTGAAGCAAAAATCATTGCCATGCCATAATCTTTTATTATACTAAGCGGTTAGGAATAACTCTCTATATTTTCTATTTAAAATATTCAAAAAACTAAACTGGAAACATTAGTGATATTCAAAAAACTAATCTGGGAACATTTTTAGTCATTAATCCTAAAGAAAAATACTAGTAGAATGTCTTTGAAAACTGTTCTTAGCATTTTTATGTAATTTAATAAAACAAATTTAAAGATGCTGTAAATAAATATTAATATTAGTGTATCAAACATAAATAACAAGGGATACTTATTGGATTTTTGAGTCAAGGAAACAATATTTTGGTTTATTAAAATCAATATCTCGGCAGCTTAGCGAAGAGCGAAAAAATTTGAATCATTTACTTCCATTAAAATATTTTTTTATGTTACGAATATGAAATACGACTTATACGAATATGAAATAATTATGAATTCAATATTCCCCATTTAATCGTTGTTAAAAATTTTTATTTAATACAATTTCGGAACATCTGAGAAAATTTCAGTTAGATAGCACTAAACAAAAAACACCACACCATAAAATTTCCTTTCTATGCTATTACCTTAGCTGTTTACATTAATGTAACAGAACCTTTCAAATTAATTCTCTCTTATTTCACATTACACATTTATTCGATTTTTTAAATTTAATTATAAACGAATATAAAATAGTGATTAAATCTTATACTTTGGTGTTTCGTAACATTTAGGACTCCATTCAAAATTTCAGACAGTTAAAATGATTTCATTAATTAATGTCGCAGTGAAATTAACAAACTTTGATTATATTATCATAAGGAAAATTTTCGGCAACTTAAGATTTGCACTTCTTGTCAGTACAAAATTATTTTAAGTAATTTTGAAATTGATTAAAGATTGTTCATAAATATATAACATTTATCGATTTAATATTCAAATTTCTTAAAAACATACGTAAGACCGAAAAATTAGGTAGGAACCCGTTTATAATACAATACTTCCTTTAATTCCAATAATTCCTTTCTATGCTATTACCTTAGCTGTTTACATTAATGTAACAGAACCTTTCAAATTAATTCTCTCTTATTTCCTTATTCAAATCCCAAATTATAGAAAGCAGGGCCATTAATATGATACCATATCGGGATACGATAAATCTATTCGATCACAAAATAGAATTTTAAATACGACCTGGTTATTTCTTGTCTTTAATTCATAGTTTAAAAATCTAAGAAACACTTTAGTAAACCAAACTTAAAATTAGCTTTGAAATTTAAAGATTTTTATTCCTAGTACGACATTTGGAAGCTCGATAATTCATTGTAATTAAAAATTTTTACTATATGCTTAAAATAACACAGTTATTTATTTTGATAATTTATTTTATTGTAGATAAAAATCAGGGGGGATTTTAAGCATCCGCTCGATGGTATGTGCCCGCCCATCGTTGGACCCTCATTAAGTTCTTTTAAATGGAAACAACAAATAAAACCCAAGCTAAATAATTGAAACGAAATGAAAGGTTCCAACGTAGAAAAACACTTTCTACTTCTGTTTTCAATAATATGGAAAAATATAAGAAAATATACATTAAATAAACGTGGTTCACTCTTAAAATATTATATTTATTGAATAATCGTGAAGTTTACTAATACACATAAATTTTTAATACTTTGTGTTTCAAGAGCACATCAAATGATAAATAAATATCTAATATAAATACTTAGCTAGTTTAGAAGAAGTAGTATTTTTGTCTACGAGTACGGCGTACATAAGAACAAAAAGCTAATACCTACCCAATTCAGCAAATAAATATTCAATTAACTAATACCACATTTTAAATTTAGAGAACTTTTACCAAGCATCCCCCACCCTTAAATTTTTCAAATTTAAAAACTTTGAGCCACAACATTGTATATTTATAATGAAAAGACACAATTTCAAATGTTTCAGTTTCCTTTTAAACATCTAGTAGATTTAATTCAAAGTTTCATGTTCTTACATCGAAGAACATAACTTTCAAATAATGTTCCAACTACGCCCTTTTAAGATCTTTTCCAACAATATTTTCTTAGCAGATGACATTATAAAACAATCTTTTATTCTTAATTTCGGCTTTCTAGACTTGGTTGATAATTAGCCTAGAAAATATTTTGGAAATATAATGCATAAATTCTACTGAACTATATCTTCCAATATGTAGAAACGGACTGTATGACATGGGCAATTTAACTATGTTCTTTAAGCCACGAACAGCTTGTAGAAAGTAGGATGGGTGATCTTGTGTTGACATGCTCATTTGAAATTGGTGCAAACATAGCATTTATTTTAACGTTCATTTATTAATTGTTCCGATTGACCAAAAAAGACCTTAGTACTTCAATAATAACATACTAAATTGATTTATTCATACAGGGTTTTACATGGAGATCAAAACATTCATAATCATTCTACTTCTTTAGCTTCTACTACATTATACATTTTAATACTAATAAATTGATAAACTACTTTATCAAAGGTAGTGATGAAACATAAGTAGTTTAACAACTTCTTTTATTCGTATTTAAACTTACTGAATTATAATCAATCCATTTTTATCGCCGTAAAACAGAATGTTGTGCATATTTTAATTTAAAATTTTGGTACGAAATCCTAGTGAGAAAAAACTGTTTTCTACAAAAGAGCCTTGGGTAATGAATGATTTACTTACAGAAATCTATGGCTACATAGAGGATGAAGTGTAATGTAAAACAAATAATTAAATTTATAACATAAGTTTTAATTGGATAAACTTTCACAAACAAATTCAAATGTATAATAAAGTTTTCGTACGAAGAGCGTTACTTGCTATCATCAGAAACTATGTTCAATGATAGACACGACCATTATTTACATATGGGAAAAGGTGAAGAAAATCAGATAATAGTGGTCAAGAGTAATGCGAAACTAGACTAATTAATTAATAGTTCTTTTTTGTTTCTGGTAGTTTTTGGTAAATTTATGAATTTAAGTTATGCTTTTATAAAGGAGGGCATAAATAACATATTTTCTGATAAAGGCAAACAGGTTTTATAAATCTATTTATACACAACAACAAAATATTGTAACAACTGAATCATTCGATCCTATTCAAAACTATTATCTCTCGCACGATTTCAACGTTGTTTATCAGTTTTAATTTAATTATTTTAAAAATATATTTTAAACTGAATAAATTATAAAATATACCATAAAGATCGTGTATTATTATAATTTTAATAAAAAAACATATGATAAATTTAGGTCATCTCGTTTTTTTTTTTCTCTTTTTGTTGCCGAGTATGTATGAACATCGAACCGATTTTGATCCCTGGGTCGAGCTTTCCTTTTTCAAAATCCGTGGTAAATATAGACGATTCGTATAATTAATTATAACTATTAATTTTCAATGTACTTTTGTTTATCGAGTTTCATCGCCATTAATATTTTACGACATGATGACAAAACAAACCGCATACGTTTAGTTTCAACTCTGATAAAAGCGTTGTTAAAACTTGATTCTTTTGTTTTTATTCTTAATAAAAACGAAACGAAAATTAGTTGCATGAAGAATATTAGCTAAATTTCATTTTAATGAAACTGATAAAAATTCGACAATACACGTATTTTACTTATACAAGTCATTCGCAGTAGGGAACTCTACAACTAAAAAACAAATTTTCTCCACAGAATATGATAACATATGAGTAAATTCCCTCACTAGCTCTCTTTAATTCTACATATTCTCAATTAATAAGGTCCTCCTATTCATGTCAACTACAAAGTTGCCCTGAAAACTTTTAAAACTAATTTCTCATTATCAAGGATAACATCATACAGGATAGTTCACTTAACTTTAGCTTATGACATATATCTATCTATCTATAAGCCTCAATAATAAACTGCATACATATGTAAAATTCATCATTTTAAAAAGAATCCAGATAGAAAATAATTCCTTCTAAGATTAAAGTATTTTGGAAAAATTTGAAACGACCTTAATGATAAAAAACCTGTTGAAAAATAAATAAAAAAGCATTCTTAAAATCTATGTACGTTATTGAGTAGCTATCAACAAGCATTGCTTTCTGTATGGATTTCTAAAGAATACAAACGCCCATAGAAGCTCTTAAGTCCTATCTTTTATTATTTAAAATCTTTAGTATATACCCAAAACACCATTTGATATAGCTGTTCAATGTCAAAATTTAATGTGATTACCAGTAGTGATCAATGATGGCCATTACATTTAAATAAAAAATGGGGATCTGATATCTTTGATAAAACGAAGGAAATAATGAATAAGAAAACTAGATGTCAGCTAACTGTTATACAGATTCACAAATTAAAACATTCTAATTCATAATTGCATTCGTTTTATGAACGATTGCCATAGGCTTTCCTTGATCACTTCTGTTAATCATATTAAATGGCAATATTGAACAGCTGGTAGTCTTGATAAAAACCCCAATTTTTTAATTTACAGAAATTTGACTCATGAGCTTCATTATTTGGCATTTATACCATTGCCGTAGCTATGTCCACTACTATAGTGTGTTAAATTCTTAATATTATCGGTAAACTAACATGAAGGTTTATTAATATTATAAATTTATGAGTAAAACACGTTTATTTAAAGTCCGTTTATGTGCATAATTTTCTATAGAATTTAAAACAGATTAAGAATTAGATTAATTTTTTTTTGTTCATTGGAAAGCACGTTTAAAATAATTTGACAAATATCTTAGAGGCCATATAGCAATGTGAATGCTTAAAGTGCTCGTGCAAAACAGTTTTTACAATAATTTTCATTGTATAGATTTAGGAACATAGTTCGTTGTATATCTCTTACATGCGTCTTTCATTCTCATACCATTATAATAAAAACAATAGTTTAATAAACATTGTTGTATCATGGTATTAGTATAATAATAATAACTTATTGAACTTAAATAAGAACAATGTTTTGTAACTAATAAGTTTCTAGTAACATAAATTCATCTTCTAAAAGTTTTCTTACATATTTCAGATTATGTATAAGTTTTACAAATGATAATAGAGACAATACAATGATATTAGTTTTATGCATGTTTTGTTCATAAGTAATTATAAACACATGGATTGTTGTATTTGTATGTTCGACTAGTTAGGGGAAAGTTGTGTATGTTAACCTGTTGACTTGGTCAATCAACTGAAATTCTGAAATAAGAATATTTTCAACCTACCTTATTGGTTTTATCATCGTTATTAAATAGTAGAAAAAAAAATGATGTAAGCTTTATTTCAACTTTTTAAATTCGATTCATATATTACACGTTTTTAAGTTTGTCAAATGCATGTAAATATTTTGCTAAAAATAGTAAATTATTGGTAATAGATTATATACTATTAAATTCAATTATGAATCGCAAGGGCTTATAACTTCAATTGTCTAAGATGATAAAGAGGTACAAATAAACAGGTCATAATTAATGTTTTAAAGAATTAGATTTTTCCGAATATGGCCGAAGGACAGTCTATCAGTAGGAAAGAAATTATTTAGATTACTCATACAATAAAATTTTCACATGAAAATAAAAGTTTGTTTGTTTTTCTTATTTAAATTTGAACTTTTCTTCTTTCCCCTGGTTTTTCCACATTGAATTATTTTTCTCCAGCACGAACCAATTTTGAGCTGAATAACACGATATTAAAAGCTTCAATACTTTCTACTATATCTTTCCATTTTCTACGGTTTCATCGTAACTTAATTTTATATTATTTTTTAATTATATATAGTAAACAAAAAAGAAAGGTAAATAATGTTTTGTAATTACGTACTTACTAAAAATCCAAGAAATCTATTGAATGAGAACTTACCTAAAACAAAAAATAAACAATGTGTTAATGTTTTTCCAAATTTATAAAATTAAACATTATTATTGTAGAAAAAACGATCTACGATATACTAAATACATTAATCTATTAATAAATTTTTGATAATTTTCTAATTTTATAAGTAATATTATATTTAACTGAAATTTGCAATAATTTGTGATCATAACCAATGTTGACGACTTTCTTATACTATTTCAAAATAATATTATGAAGTTATTTCGACAAATAATTTTGAAACATATGCAACTGTAGAATATTGTGTTCAATTGCGAAATTATATTAAAGCAAGTGAAATTTACGAGATTTTGAAAATGTTCATCGTAATATAACCTTTTTATAATATAACTAAATTTTTCATAACATATTTTTGTAAATAATTTGAACCGCCCATTCACGATATATATGGTACGAAGCGGATTTTTCATTGTAATAGCTTGTGCGATCACTTTTATTTTTTTAAAGCGTTTTTTAACTTCTAATGTATGTTGTTCGGGTGGAATCTTGCAAATCAATTTTGAAGCAGATATCTTCAACCAATTGCGCTGAAATTTTATACGTCGGACTAGTTATTTTTAATATTTTTCTATGTGCATCAAATGAAAGCGCTTGCTAAAACTAACTCAAAATATAAGTAACATGCTTCTATATCGAATATGGATGGCATTACTCTAAATCCAAAGGTTAGAATTCAATTTTAAAGTAGATATCATCTTATAAAAGCTACGAGATTTACTTGTGTGGATAAACAAGATAATTAAATAACTTGATACGATTGAATTTAATAATTAAAATTTTCAAACTAAGTACATACAAGTACTTAAATCTCGGGAAAAGCTTTTATATCGTATAAATTGTGTAATGTTATAAGTTGATGGGCATTTAGATAAAAGCTTGTTTTTTAAAAACGTTTTTTACTTTTAATTTATGTTTATCGGACTTTAGTGACAATATCATAAGTAAATAATAAAGACAAAAAATCAATTTTACTTTTTATTTAGTGTTTGATATTTATACACTTTAAGTTAAATACAGCGTCAAAGCACTTGATGTTGTTAGTATAATCAATGTATTTACTAATTAAAAAATATTTAGATATTGTCAATTGTATTTGCTAAGAACATATTGTTGAAATTATATTTTGACCAAGCTAATTAGAGGAGAATGTAATAGTTGCATAAGAGAAGATTATAAGAATTATTTCCTTCGAATAGTGCATATTGCACCATGATGATTTACATTCGGGAGTATTTTTATTCCAGGTATTCTGACATAGTTTTCTGCGGTTGCCGATATGTCATTAGGGCAAATACCGGAACCTTTAAATCCGGCGTAAACACATATGCCCCTTTTAATTGACACAAACGCATACATTATATTTAAAAGAATAGAAATTATTATTTATTTTTATATTATTTTATTTCATGCTCCGTGCATTCTAACTTAGCTCTCACCTTTGGCCGCATTTACTGCAATAAATTGTGTTATTTTCCACATAAATTCAAACTGTATTCAGTTATTTATAATCAGATATTCTTCAATAAATCAGTGTTTTAAATGTAACTAACTGTGTAATATAAATAAGTATTTATAGTGTAAAATCGTCTCTGATAAAGCCTATTGAAAAATACATATTGTAAATCGACAATTTATTTATTCGACGTAAACACGAAAAAAATGTACAAAATGTATCACAGTTAAATCTAGAAAAAAAATTCGTCAAAAAATATAACCGACATCAAAAATGTAAGACAAAAATAATTTTAATTTAAATGTAAGACAAAAATAATTTTAATTTAAATAAATACAAATAAATCTACAAATAATTTCATTGTGATCAATTAAAATTTGAAGCCGGCGCTAACTAATTTGAGAAGACAATTACCGCCGACTTCGAATTTGTGTAAAGGAAATTCTGTGGTTTTTAATACCAGAAGTAAGTTCTTGTAATGGGACCGATTTTGTGAATCCCGAATATTAACATTTCTGTACGTTTCAGGATGAAATATGTTTCAATATATATGCAATACACTTCTGGAAATATTATTTATGATTTGGACGTCTGAATTATCTTCAAAAAGATACCTAGGAAGAAGTCATGAAGACGTCGAATGCGCCAATCTTATTGAACAACTTAAGACTTCATAAATAAGAATGCTTTAAGAATTATATTTTCTAACTTGTGAAAATAAATAAATGAAAAAATTATCTAGAATACATTTAGACTGAAACATTGATACTCTATCCTGCAAATCCGTTATTCATTCCAGTACACCAATGGACACACTAATAAGCTCATATATTAGACATCAATTTATAAGAATTGATAAATATTGTTTTTTTTTTTGAAGACTTAAATTTTCTCAAGGATGAATAACACCATCTATCTAGATGAATTTGTAGTAAAACTAATCCGTTAATATTGTCTAAATATATGATTTATTTATTTTTTTCTTTGTAAACGAAAATCCTTTAAATTAATTTTTAAGATCATGAAACAAAAACGAATTAAATTATGAGTTATTATTCGAAAACAGTAGATATAATTTCAGTGAGATGTGCATCAGAAAACTTAAATCTAATCAAATTCTAAATGAGACTTCCTTCTTAAAACAAAAAAAAGACTTCTTAAAGAATTCACAATATTATGAAGCCGAAAAAAAAGGCTTATTAAAGTGCTCAAATTTCTGACTTCTTTCGGAGCTCTTAATTCTACCTTCGAAAATCAGAAAAAACAAATCAATGTGTTCTTAATTATGATAAAAAAGAAGTTTAAATTATTTAAATTATCATTTATTCAAATAAATGATATTACAGAATACACTAGGATAAAGCCTCGAACACTGATCCTCTGACTTGTGCATCCGTTAGACTTTTACACCCCAATGGCCATACATTACATGCTCATATATTAGATATTTTATTTACAAGAATTGACAAATATTTATTTTATTATTTTTTTTAAGACTTAATTTTGATCAAAAATGGATAACACCACCTATCTAGATAAATTTAGGAACTCGAATAGAATCTATAATGAACTTCATTAGTGGAATTTGTAGTAAAACTATTCCGTTAATATATATTGTCTAAATCTGTTTTTTTTTGTATTATGACATAATCCTCCAAATTTATTTTTAATAAAACAAATTTATTTTTAATAGTAATTTAATAAAATTATAATTTTTTACTTCCTCTACATAATATATTTTACCTCTTTTTTTGTGCATTAGTGAACTTAACACATCTGGTAGGTAAAATGTTTTCATGTAAACATGTAATATTTTATATTTTTAATTAAATCTAACAAGAAAAATTGTTGTCTTGAAGCTTGTTGTAAAGTATTACATTAAGTGTTTATTTATATTTATATTTTAAGCCTATCTCAAATTGTAATCTTAATTTGTATCGCTTAATTTTCAACATAATTTTCTTTCACATTTATGAGAACAAAATTTCCCAAGAAAATTAAATGTTTATCAAGACTTATTTTAAAAACAAATGAAGTTTACAAGAAACGTAGTTAACAATTTAGATACTGAACGTATGATAAAATATAATTTTTTGGACTAATTAACATGCATAAAATACTATAAATATCCAATCGATACAATTACATGTAAATGTAAAATAATATATATTGAAATTACCAATATGTGATAACTACCAAACTTTGAGCTTAAAATGTGGCCAATCCTAACATTTTACAGAAAAATTTTTCAAACAAAAGATATTTGTTTCAAAAAAATTAACATTTTTTGTATTTGAACGAACTTAAACAAATTTTTTATGTAAAAAATGCGTGAAAAAAATTTCAGCTCGTTATCTCTTTTTGTTTTATAGGCATCGTAATGAAGGAAAATCGGAAATGGACTAATTGGTAAAAAATATTATTTTTTTTCAGAAAATTAACATATGTAAGTTAAAATCGATATTATTTTTTAGTACTTAAAACTTGGTTTGATAAGAATAGACGCTTAAAAATTCTAAATATCGAAGCATTGCTAAATATCGAGATCAATTTCATAATTTTCAACAAAATTGGAAATCGTCTTTTTATAATCTTATAGGTTATATTATTATTCAAATTATTACAGAAATTAAAAGAAGACTTAAAATCAAACCTTTATGACTTTAATGGTTTTTTACACAATCAAACTTAAACGATAATTAAATAACATTGTCTCGCTATTTTCATATTTAATTATTCAGTATGATTTTAATTATTCATTGTTCAAGAGTTCATTGATTTTTCAATAAAAAATACAATTATTATGACACGACTTTTATTGCCCTTTTCTTTTTATTTTGATATTCTTATTTCGATTGATAAAGTAAAAGTTTACTTATAAAGAGTTTAATTTATTTTAAGAGGTTATTTTATTCTGATTGAAATAATTTTTTCCAGATTTAAAATTTCGCTCGATTTTTACAAAATTAAATAATAAGCGCTTCTATTATTATAGTCACTTTTTTATAAAACGCAAATGTTAAAAACTTACATAAATTAAATTTCCCCTTTTTCTTTCAAAGATAAATACATATATCAGCTAAAATCTGTCGTCAAATATTAAAATCCATAATTGACAAGAAAATTCAGTAAAATTATACTTATTATACGAAGAAGCTTTCACTAATATCTTGTGAAATATCTTAGATTTCAATAGTATTATACCTAGCATTTAGCAAACATGAAGTGCTTCGAAAATAGCGTAACACAATATTCATAAAAATAATGTTATTATAGTTCATCTCCTTTATAACTTTTTAAACAATTCAAATATTTGATAGTAATAAATTTCTATATAAAATGAATCTATTTAAAACATGAAAGATTCGTATGTTTAGAATGGAAATTTCCCACAGCTAAAATATTGAAATAATCTTAGAAATACTATCGTAAATTTCAATAAATATAATTTAAAGTTTGTTTATATTCAGTATTCAAAACGGATTTTAATTTAATGATCCCGAAGAACTCATAATAAAAATATTTTCTTAGAGTCCTTTATCGAAATAATGTTTTATAAAAAAAACCCATGCATACAATATATTTTTAAGTTTAAGCATTGATTATTAAATATGATCACATTTATCAAAGATATTTACAATGAAACTAAAAAAAAAAATGAAATTTTCAAAAATTGAATTCAGAAAAATAGTTTACCTTTATAGTACAAATTCACAAATCACAACAATTTTAAATGCACGAGTAATATTTGTAAGAAACCACCCACAATTTATTTAAAGTACCTTTTTAACGATTCAAATATACGTAAAATATTCATCAAAAATGAAAAAAACAAACGAAATGTTCTCCACCAACGTATTATATATATATTTGTCACGACGCACGTACACTATACAACTGTGACAACAATTTACTTGAAACTATTTGGTCGAAAGCTACTCTCACGATATACCGTATAAAAGTATAAGTTTTCGAATGATATGAAACGCTATAAGCGTTTTAATGTATATAAATACATAGTGCGCATGGATATTCACATCTTGTTAACACAAATGTTAAATAGACACCATGAGTTTCGAGAAAGGGATGTATGAATGCAATTGTTCGGTATTATACGTGTGGAACATATCGAAATATGTATATATAGTCGACATTATAGTCGAAATATATAGTTTATGTTGGCATATCTACTTATTATTATAAGGAGGAGTAAAAAAATATTGTTTTTTATTTTCATATTTGAAGAGAATATTTTAATTAACGTGTTTCCGTCTTACAGTTGTGTTTTTCTTTCATTAAGAATTTTCTTGTCGCGTTTTTAATCGTGTTTACAATATTTTTTAAAAATATTATTTCATTAATTAATTATATTTTTAACATTTCGTATTAGTAGAGTAAACCTGCGTTTTGATCGAAAATTTTGATCGATTGAACAAAATACGAAAAATGAATTTGTTTTGGCTGTAAGCATTTTGGTTCAAGTTGTGAGCCAAGTGTTATCCACTTACATGAAGTAGTTTCGCCACGATCGTATTTTTAGTTTAGTTTTTGTATAGGATCTTCAAATAAGCACCTAATTACATTTCTGTACCTAAGTCCATATGTCTACACGCCTCAAAAGTGAAATGAGATAGCGAACTAAATAGATTCGAGAATCAGTTAAATCAGTCGATTGTGTCCCTTGTGCCATGGATCCATAGCCATTCAATTCAAACTTAAGAGATTTTGACAAACCAAGTGTAAAAATAGTTCGGGACACCAGAATAATCCTAAAAATAATGATTTTAGAACAAACAAAAAAGATTTGAACTAAAGTACAAAAACGTTTAAAAAATTGTTCTTATTATTTACTTTTAAAATACAAAAGGTTTAATGTTCAATTATCCTGCCCGTAGTCCCGTAATCGATTTAATTGTCACCGCCTTAAACTACGTTTGTTATGAGCATGTATGCATTTGTCTAATTCTATTCTCACTGACCTTTTGAAATCGACATATTGTTCTTACAATACAAATGTAGCATATTATTATTATATGTGTTTGTACCTAAGGTAAATAAATCATTACAGACTATGAAATTGAAATTATATTTTTTATTCAAAATTAATAGTATTGAAGCATATCTTCTATCTTTTAAAATTACGCTATACAAATTTCGATTGTGTGATCGCTTAGACAGATGAAACACAAATGAAATCGATTATCTATGCATAGTTATCATATTGCAGTTCATCACTAACAGTTATATGCCGTGAAGATCAAAACGATATTGCTGGAAATGATTTTTTATGTGCTTTGAAATGTAAAAATCATACATTATAATATTGAAAATAAAAAAAAACCATTGATTCACAAAATTTTCAGTAATATTTATATTTTTATTTAAGAGCATCATAAAAAGTTGTTTTTATAAGAATAACAATGCTTGCTATTACAAAACAATAATATAAACACGATTATAAACGAATTTTTCTAACATTTAGATATGAACTACTTCCCAATGTAAATGTTTACAAATAAATTTTTTAATATCATGATAATAAATAAATTTTGAGCCATGATGCTCTGCCTACTTATGATTCATTAGGTCCTACAAAATGGTATTTACAATAATGGTATTTGTAATCACTAAGTTCTAAGTACAATGGTATTCCAGAAGAAATTCAACAATGATTTATTGCACATTAAAAAATATCCAATCTATATATATAAAACAAAGTCGTTGATGTTGATAAGAAATATATAGATTTATATTAAAACGACGTTTGCCGGGCCAGCTAGTTGTATATAAACATTTAAAATATTTAACTGTCACTTTTTTCAGTTAAAAAAATTTTGTTTTTACATATTATGTATATAACATAAATAACATATCGAATTTACTAATGACTTTTAATGGTTTAAATCCGTTTTCTTAACTGCTTAAAATTTAACTTCTTGGTGAAAAATAATAAAATTTAAAGTTATTTTTTATAACTTTTGTTTACAATTAACGACACAACAAGGACAATATGTTGAAAAGGGCGGTAAGGCGGGGTAGCAGGTAAGATGGGGTATCTATCTTAATAGTCATCACCGGCAGAGTCTTATGACGAAACACTATTTAATTTCCGTGAAAAATTTAAAAATCGGTTTTTGGTTATTTACTTAGTCATATACTTATCATACTTCAGATAATCACTTGATAATCTAAGTGTGAGAACAATGTTTTTAGAAATCCAATTTTAAGATTCCATTGGACATGAGCGCACAAGGCGGAGTTTATGGGTATGGGGTATATTGCTCCCATTAAAATAATAATAAACTGTTTGCTACTTATAATAATAATAAGAATAATATTAATAATGTAGTTGTACCTTCGGTTTTCAGGCATACACGTCTAAAACACAGGCCACTGGCATCATTACTTTTATTCTTTATTTATTAAACGACTTCAGATACATTCATGATGTGGGTAAAGTGCAGGATATTGAGTAAAGACTAAGATTTGGTGCGTAGTGTACCAAGTTTGCACTGTAATTGTCATTTGAGGTCAAGTGTGCTGGTACATCTATATGATAAGAATAAAACATTTATTTTTGCAGTCCTCATCTTACCGTTAAGGATACTCCATCTTATACGAGGGAGAGTCAAAATGGGGAGATTTGCCATTTTCTTCTTGAGAATTTCCTTATTAATTACGTATCATATGTTCTTAATTACTTTGAATCATCAAAGAGTGATCACCAAAGCTGGTTATTACAATAAAAATTATAACATAGGCACGAAAATAAATGAGCTTTAAACGTTAAGTAAAATTGATCGGTTTAATGTTATTAAACCTTAACGAATTCTGCAAAAATTTTGCCTTTAAATCAACCTGCTGTATTTTGTAACGATCTGCAGATTAAAACTTTTACCATACATCTATAAAAAATAGTTACTCTATAAAATACCGATCAGGTTTTTACTGTGCACTCTTTGCCTAAAATACATAAGATATGCATTTTACAAACATGTAAGCAAAATTTTTTATGTTGGAATTTGTATACAAATATCACAGGTAAATAATATACATTTTAAACCTGGATGCAAATTCTAAATTTAGAGTTAATTTATGCAGGATCAATTTTTATATATTTTAATAATTCATTATCATAAATGGAATAACCTAGTATAATAATACTAATATCATTATGTATATGCATACATTATGGCACATCGCACATCAGGTGATTTGGGTGAAATCGGCGAAATCGCCGATATCGGCGTTATCACCGATATCAGCGATATCACAGCATTTTAGTCGCACACGGAGCAACAGAAGTTGCTCCGACTTTGTAACGTTTTTTGAAGAAGGGGTACTACGTAGTTTGTTTACTAATAACAAAATATGTATATACAGTGTCTTAAAGGATGAAATACATCAAGTAATAAATAATATAGATTATAATAGATTATACTTTAAGCCATTTGAAATTCTCATTTCGTCTTACAAAAACGACAAGAGATAGCTAGTTGAACTTTTGGTGTCATATTCTGGATCTTAAAAGTGACTCTAAGTTCGTAAATTGACAAAATCGGTATAATTGGCTAATTAGATTTATGATCCAACTTAACCATAAAAAAAGATTCAAAACAAACACAAAAAACTTGTATGAACATTTTTCGGATATAATAAGTATCTGTTATTTAGCATAAACTGTGGCGAATATAAACATTCCGAAAAATGATCATACATTTTTTTTTTAATCAAAAAATTATTGTTTTGAATCTTTTTTTATGGTTAAGTTGGGTCATGGATCTAATTGTCCCATTATACCGATTTTACTCATTTACGAACTTAGACTCACTTTTAAAATCCAGAATATGACACCAAAAGTTCAACTACCTGTCTCTTGTCGTTTTTCAGTTATCTTGATGACGAACGGGAGACTGAGATGGGTTAATACTAATATACTCTGACTTAACCATATATATATATATATATATATATATATATATATATATATATATATATATATATATATATATATATATATGTATATATAAATATATATATATATATATATATATACATATATACATATATATTTATATATATTTATATATATATATATATATATATATATATACATACATATATATGTATATATATATATATATATATATATATATATATTTATAACTGTATATATTAGAGTGTTTTTTGAATGCTAATGATTAAAGTAGTTCAAACATTGATGCTCAATCTTATATCGAATATCTAAAAAATTTACTCTGTTATACCTTAACTTGTTTTATTTGTTTAATGTGATTAGAATAGATACAGATTATAGCCACTGTACAATTACTGTATTTCTACAGTTCATTTTGTAAACATATAAAATAATAAAAGAATCAATATATATAATATTTTTCAGTAATAGTATAAGATGTATTGGCTTAATTTTATAAAATAAATCTAAGTTCATTTCTGTTTATTTACTCTGTTATTGAAATGAATGAAATTAATATTGACGCTTGAAAAGTGTTATAAATAAGTTTATAAACTCTTGCAGAACGTCATGACGGCCAAAATGAAGAAATGTTGTATCTATTGCAACGTTGCTACAACAATTAAGAGACGTATACCTAGAGAAAGAGGTTTTTCCCTTTTTGCTATCCACAAATAATAAATATGTCTAGAAATTTTTTAGGTTGAGCATTTAACTGAGTAATACTATAGGTGAAAGCTCTTATGTATTTGACAACGTTGCTTGCGAATGTAAAATTACATACGATTGTTGTCGCATCATGATGGAATTCTTACGATTTCAGTATTTGATTATACATATCTTACACAGTGCGATTTCGTACATGTAATTTTCTTATGGAAAGTTATCTCTATCCGTATACGACACAACAGTTGCAACAATCCCATATATGTGATAAAAGTATAGCATGTATTCAAAGATATAAATATTGCAGGATAATATAAGCATTTACTTAATACTCGCTACTCTTCGTTCCTTTCTTTTAAAGCATATGTATGTATATAAAAAAATTTATGATCTGTTTTATAAGATGCGCCTATTAAGCCTGTTCTATATGGTTCAGGACATCAATCTAACCTTTTTTTTTTGTATATAAACAAGCATTGACAAGTTTTTATTTTTAAATATTAAACATAACATTATTTAACTCTCTATCTTTGTCATAAACATTGATTTATATGACTGTATAAACAAGAATAAAAAAAAGTTGCCCATATGATTTTAAAAACGAAGCATTTTTACAACGATTTTTTTATCACATGTATGATTTCAAATCACCAAAATCACGTCGTGTGCGACTATACATTGGTTTCCATAAGCAAATCATATGTATGATATCGCCGATTTCACGCAAATCACCTCATGTGCGATGTGCCTAAATGTACAGGATCTCACCAGCTAAAACATTTGATTGATAAAACTAAATTCAGAAAAATAGTGATTTTGAGTCAATGACAGTAAACTCGATTTTTAACTAGATGATTTCAAATTTTATTTAAAATTTTGTGTAAAATTAACATAATTGAAAAGTTGACTATCACACACTTAATATGTGAAATGTAACGAAAAATTATGTGTTAAAATTTCGTCCCAAAGAGGGGGGTAAAAGTCTTACACTTATGGGACCAGCGCACAACATTAGATTTTCTGATTAGAAATTTTGATAAAAAAATCAGATGTAACTCTTCGTATGTATTTTATATTAGACCCCGCACACAAGAATTCTAAATAAGATATTAAATTTTCTGATCAGAGAATCGTATCATAGCGCGTAGCATCAGAATTTCATACACGAATATCTTACGATGTTATCTGAAGTAGGCCTGTCAAAAAAAGTAATTAATAAATGTAAAATATTTAAAAGTTTATTGTACATATCCGATGATATTCGACGATATGTTATGCGCTTCCTTAAAATTTTTATTTGATGCATGATCAGATTTTCATGCAAGAATTTCTTATAGGACGGCCCGATGATGTGCGTTCACCATCAGATTTTCTGATCAGAAAATCTGACGGTGTGCTGGCCCTTAAAAGGTAGCAATTTTGAATTAATTGAGTGTTAAACTCAATTATTATTGAGTTCCAATATTGCGGTAAGGTAAATTACCTAAATAAAGAAGTTGCAGAAGAGGGGGGCGGTGTGCCAACAGTCTTAAACTCCAACAAAAGCATATTTTTTATACGTTTACAAAATAACATATAGATTTATTGAATTTTGAGTGAGGTCAAGAAATAACAGAGCTATTAGTTCAGCATTATGTAAAATTGCTTGACGGTCTAGTCGATATTTAATCAAACCAAATAAGTATTCCGTTTTCTATATTGCGATATTGTCAAGTCAATTATATTCACACATTTTTATTTATTTTGCAACGTAAAAATTGCCTTTCATATAGTATTTTTCCCGATGTCTAAAACGTTTTGAGATAGGTTTGTGACAAACCGACTTACATATTTTCTGGTAGCTACGAATATAATGCGAATAAAATTGTATCGAGAATACTGACATATTTATGACAGCGCTAATAAAATAATTGCGATTAGTTGCAGGTTTCACGCTATTTTTCTGCTATACTTTTTTAATAAACCCTGAATATCTTAGTAAATTATGACATTCTTAGGCGGAAAAAATTATTTATTATTTCGTAATCGGATTTTTATTTGGATGTTTAGGTCAAAGTACGGTACTAACATTCGTTGAAATGATCCAATTTTGATATTTTGGGTTAATGAATGTTAATGTTCTCAAATCATCAATTTTTGTTTATTACTGTTTGATAATTAATAATGAAATAAAATATCAACTTATTATTTGTTTTATAATTTTTGGAAAGCATTAGTTTTTAGATTTTGGTCAAAATAAAAATCGGAGGTTTGATAAATTAATTAACATTGATTCAATTACCAAAGTAATTAAAACTAATGTTTCAAATGAAATTATTGCTGTAAAAACCATTTAAGAGAATTAGTAAATAAATATTAAATTGATAAAGATAATTTGAATACAAACTGTATGCCCGATAAATATAGTATATAACATTGATTAGAACAATTCTTATATTGTCCTTAAAAAAATTTGTTACTTATTTGCAGTGTCAGAATTAGAAAGCACACTGCATTCGCTGATAATATAACAACAACTGGATGGAATATTTAAATGCAATGTCCCGACTAGAAATTATCCCAATACTTATATTGGGGCCCAATTGGGAGTTGCAAGGGCTTACCCAAAAGGCTTATCTCGGTTGGGATCTAATTGGGTACTTATTGGGATAGCCCAATTTAAAATTAAATAATTGGATCTGAGTTTGTCCTTAACGGTAACTAGCTAGGAACTGATCGGGAAATCCCAATCCAGAAAAATAATTTAATATAGGTTTTACTGCACTAGGATTCAATTAGGAACTTATTGGGACAGCCCAAAGTAAAAGTCAGTAATGCTAAGAGATTTTTTTTGCCTGGGCTATAATTGGGAATTGAGCGGGAAAACCCAATGCAAAAATTATTAACAACATTTTGGTTTTACCGTACTCTGACCCTTTTGAGAACATAATGGGATAGCCCAATGTGAAAGATTTTGTACTTTTCGCCTTTCTTTTATAATTTTTATTTTGAATATTTTGAATATTTTAAATAGTGTTTTCTAGTTACAAAAAAAAAAAAAAAAAAATATGCACATCTCTAAAAATGCTAAATTAAAAAGACATGTCTTAATTTAAAAAAAAAAAAAACATATTTTTATTTATGTGATGTGTATAAAACATATTGATGATTGACAGATGAGCTGTAGTGATCGAATGTTATTAAAATAATTATCTCTGAATGTAAATTAAACCTTAATATACAAGTATTGTATTATTTACGCAAGCATTAGTGATATAGTTTCAAGGTTACTATATTTACTGTCACACGTGGCTAGTGAAGTCACCCAAAAGAAATAGAGGGAGAGCCCGTCATCGCCAGTCTAACCGCATTGAATAAAGGCTAAAAAATTTTCTGTGCAAGCACCCTACAACAAGTAAGAAGGTTTGAATAATAAGAATCTCGAATCGTGGTGGCTTTGACAGGTAACAGGTAGGAAAGTTGAGCATAATTGCTACCCCAAAACATTATAGCATAATGCGCAATTTTTTAGTATGTTCTACAGGATACTATTAGAATATCATACCATCCGTTGCCAGACATTGTAGGGTGGCAACCCCCTGCCAGACGCCTTGAATAAATAATAATTCTACTTACGTCATAATATAAAATCTGATTTTTATGTATGTTACTTGATCAACTATTCAAAGATGTTTTCCAAAATTCTTCAACTATGTCTGGAAGTTCGGATATTCTAATGAATAGTATCCTGTAGAACATACTAAAAAATTGCGCATTATGCTATAATGTTTTTGGGCAGCAATTATGCTCACCTTTGCTAACTGTTACCAACCAAAGCCACCACGGTTCGAGATTCATAATATCCAAACCTTCTTACCTGTTGTAGGGTACTTGCACAGAAAATTTTTTAGCCTTTATACTATGTAGTAGGACTGGCGATCACAGGCTCTTAGTCTAAAAATAATGTTTAGTTCCAACAAAAAAAGTTATTAACCAGTCTAAATCTGTTGATTGTACGTCGTAGTGCAGTGAACGAACTTGCATAAATTCATTTATTATTAGAACTTGGGAAGCGATAGCAATTAATTATTTGAATTAAGATTGTTGAATAAATCTTTATGTGTATTTTAATGTGAAAGTTTTTTTAAATATTATTGTGAAGAAATAAAACGAAAAAATTAAGCTTATTAATTGGACATTAAATATAAAATAAGTTCTGAAAAAATTGTTGTTTATTTTTAAACGTTTAGTTAAAAAATTAGTGATTGTTTAAGAAATAATTTTGTGTTAACTTCTTTTTCAATATCTTCTGATACTATGTAAGTAATTGCAAAAAATGAAATCTTTTTACTTCCATTTAAAGTGCTTGTAATTGATATATTAATCTTTTGAATTTTGTTTTGTTTCAGAAACAAATCTAAATAACAGTTAATGCTTTTTTTGGAAAAAAATTCCGATAATGATATCGATATTGTTCGAAGTTCTTGGCTGACGACCAAACGGTTTATTGTAAATACATGCCACATCCCTATGATGCGCCGAAATTTCTTAAATTACAAAATATGGTTATTTTTTTACAGGGCTTCACGAAGAAGAAACTAAGAACGAGGTTGAGTCTCCAAAATAAAAGCTAGAAAAAATTTAAATTAATGGGATCATCATTATCATTGTCGCTATCTTCAGCTTCATCATTGTCGCCTAATCAAAGCAAGATTTCTGCTAATACTGGCGTTTCTTCTATGAACATAAATCTTCATCGATTGATTGATTCTAAAGGAAGTTCAAAGAAAAATACAAAAATAAAAAAATTAAACCAAAATACAAAAAAACAAGACCGAATAGTTCTGATTCCGAAAAAAATTGTGTTGTTGATACCTCATTAAATTAATCAACGAAAAGTTTATTCGTGGAAAAAAGTTTCGAAAAATCTGTTGAAAATTAATTTTTTTTTTTTTTTTTTTTTGTAATATTAAAAATTATTAATAAAAATACTTGTAAGTCAATTTGCACTTTGTTTTATTACGAGGCTATTGTGTGGGACCGCATAGGTATTACCCAATAAAGAACAGATCGCGACTGCCCTAAGTAGCACACACAGGTTTAGCCCAACAGGGAACAGATTGGGATTTCCCGATTGGTGCCCAAGGACGTATCTGCGTTACATCCCAACGTAGAATCCCTATTGGGAAACCCTATTGGGCCCCAAATGGGTGCAGTCAAAAATTTCTAGTCGGGGTATTATTTAAATGCAATGGTCTTGGTTAGGGCACTTTGTATTAATATATATTTAACAGGATTGTGTGAAATGATCGGTATTAATAATTATATCACAATAACTCAGCCTATAACCTCATCATATTTAGTTTATTATAATAATTATAATTTTATTGTAATATTAGCAATGATAGACTATTTAACCTCAAAACCAGTTGAGTTTTTAGGTGATCATATCTATTACATTTTATATCGTTTATTGTTTATTATTTAAGCTCATGAAACATGAAATTTAGATTATCATGATTACGTATCGTATTGTGGGGTCATACTTAATATTAATTAATAGTATCGCTTTAAATTTATATCTCTATGTATTGATAATTCCCATATAATGTTTAAATTAATAAAATTATTCTATAAATTTATTATAACCTATATATTTTAAAATTATATATCAGATATAGTCCCGGAAGGCGGTTATTGATGTCAACATATAATGCAGGTGAATCCTCAAGGTACACATTTAGTCAAACATTTCAGTGGAAGTGCACGAAAAATAAAATAAATTTTTTGAAGGTGTTCATCCTCGAACCGAATTACAACTTACTACGTTATGAATGAAACGTGTGTGTTATTTTAAGATGGCTATAAATGGCCTGTTTTATAATAGATATGCGAAATATGACGTAAATAATGGCACAAAAATACAAATATTTTTACGACAAATCCGATTTTTGTTGTTGTTGTTGTTTGTCGCGAAAACGAGAACTGAATATCATGAAAAACGTCATTAGTTGAATGATGTAGAAAACTACAATAACTTTATAAATGGGGTCCAAAGTTAATTAAGAAAACAAACGAGACAACAAGGCAACAGGGGCAATCCAAAAATTAACGTCAATTACGGTAACTGTGCCTACTCGACCTTTATTTATTATATGTTAAGTCACTTTTCAAATACTAAGGTCATACAGTGAATACAGTAGGAATATTTTATACAACAACAGCACACAGTATTCCCAGTGGGCACTGATCCAAGTAATGAGTGTGTCTGATGTTGTGTAACTTTATATGAACTTTGATGAAGTGGGAGTCTATACTCACCCTTATATACGTAAAAAGATTGTTTTTGATTACCTGTGATAAGTGTCCATTGTTTTAGTCAATTGATTTGATAACATGAAAATTTTAAACAGTAGATTACGTCGAACTCTCAATTTAACGAGAAAAATTTTTACAATTTTTATTGAAAAAAATTCGTTAATTTTGAGTTTGTGCATACAATTCACAAACAAAAAATTCCCTGCTTCATGTAGAAAATTCATGAAAGAATCTACAGTAAGGAAAATTTCTTATTGTAGTATTGTAGTAAAATTATGGCACTTTTAAATAAATTTATAAGCCCTCCTGCCTTATATTTTTATTCTAATCTGAAAATTATGCTGATTAAATTAGTAGGGTATATAATACTGTCATGTGTGACATGAAATTTAACGAAAAGTAAATGTAATGTTTGCATCTAAGTTAAATTTGAATCATGCATATCTACGTAAAAAGTGACGTAAGCTACAAAACTCGCTATTCTTCAAATACAAATTATCTATGCATGAAACAGCTTGTGTTTATTAAGGTTTACATTGATAGCCAGTTCATATTTCAATGAATTCTTACACAGGTAATAATTAAATTTTTCTGTGTAAATAAATGATATAAATTTTAACACATTGCCGTTATTCATAATCTCGTTACTCACAAATGGAATTAAATTTCGATTTTAATACTACTATTGAGGTAATGACTTAACTGAAATGAATAATTTAAACCGAATATAAAAATCTGCTATTCAAATAGCAAACACCAGAATAATTAAACGATGTTTTTTTTAGAATCATAGAACTTTAAATTGAAATGAAACAGATTAAAATTAATATTGAAGACCATTAAGCTCTTGAGTGACATTTAGATTTTAAAAATAGGTGCCTACCTACATTAAACTAGACTAATTTTGGGCCACTCTTCGTAGAACTTCAGTTTAATTCATCAATAATTTTTTTTGGCTTCCAAAGCGTTTATTGTTTCTGGTTTATCAGCATTGACCAATAACTTCTCATAACCCGAAAGAAAAGAATCCTGTAGCATTTTGTTTCATGATCTTGAAGGCCAATTAATTGAACCATTTATCTAAATAATGTTATCAATAAATCTTTCTTTCGATAAGTTAATTGCCACGGTAGCAGTAAGACGTGTGATCCAAAAAATCATTAATAATCGATCTGTTACGTGAATTATTCAATATAATTATTATACTAGCTATATATTTTACTAGCTTTAGTATCGATTTTAAAGAAATATGGATCGATGGTACCTCCAGAATATTGGCAAGAGAACGCAGGGATAGTCGAAGAGTTTTCGACAAGCCCTCCTTTTCATGTCAATATTATCCATACCAAATTTCATAACATTGGTATAAGCATTTTTTGAGTTATGTTATTAATTGTTAAAATTTATTATTCACTATAAAATAAATAAGTTTACTTTTTTATTAATAAATATTTTCAAATTTAAATTCAACTGTGTTTAATAAACAATGATGGTAAGCTAATGTATAAATCCATCTTTTTCATAAACAAATTTTGCGTTTATCTAAAAAAGTCTATCTAATAACATTATAAAGTTATATATTCTGTAGATCTGTTTTGTAAACTAAAAATGTTTTTTTATATCTTATAAGATACCACAAAACATAAATATTTTTCATTTTCAATTTTCTTGGTGAAAACTCTACCTAATCCATATAACAAGCCATAAAAAGGACATATTTGACATACACGCTAATATTTCTGCACCAGGTTAGCTAAAATATAAACAAATATCATCAGCATTTTGCTATTTGTATTTTGTTTATAGGTCACTCACGCTAAGATCTCAATGCCAGAGTAGCAAAAATCATAACTACTGATTTTATTCTCAGCTGATTATTTTCCATTTACTATCAAAATGTGATTACATTTATTGAAAGTTTTATTTCTATAGTGTTTAAATTTTGTTTATTAGTTCTCAACAGTTCTTAATTATACGGGTAGTAAGAATCATCGTTAGTATGAATGTCCAATAAACACGTGTGCTATTTTAGAATATGCGGTTATAACCTGTAGTTATTAAAAAACTTATAGTATTTTCTATAAACATTATTAAAACAAAATTGTTTATATTTTATAAATTTTGAACTTTTTTCTGTGGTTTTCTTTTGTGGTAAAATTTTATAGTTGTCAGTTCATGTAGGCTTTCTTTTATTATTATATTATAATAAAAATATGCATAATACATAATAAATAATTAATACATAAATTTATTTCTATTCTATTTACTTTTTGTTTAACAAATGTTTAAACTCTCACGCTTGATGATAGAATATATGTTTATATATTTTGACAGCTGATTTTGTTTATAAACATAATGTTGAATATAATAGTTATTATTTTAATCTGTTGTAAGTCTTGATTTACTTTCATTTCCAATATCAGTTATAATCAGTATACATGGCAAGCCAATATTATCGATATTATCTGCAATGACTTATGAGATATTTTATGAAAAATATATGTACTTATTATTTAAAAATCATTAGGCACATCGCACATGAGGTGATTTAGGTGAAATCGGCGAAATCGCCGATATCAGCGATATCGCCGATATCAGCGATATCACAGCATTTTAGTCGCACACGGAGCAACAGAAGTTGTTCCGACTTTGTAACGTTTTTTGAAGAAGGGGTAATGCATAGTCTGTTTACTAACAACAAAATATGTATATACAGTGTCTTAAAGGATGAAATACATACAAGTAATAAATAATAAAAAACAAGTAATAAATAATATATATTATAATAGATTATACTTTAAGCCATTTGAAATTCGCATTTCGGCATACAAATCTTATATATAGATAAGGTTAAGACAGAGTATATTAGAATCTTATATATATATATATATATATACATATATATATATATATATATATATATATATATATATATATATATATATATATATATATATAAGGTTAAGACAGAGTATATTAGTATTTACCCATTTCAGTCTCCCGTTCGTCATGAAGATAACTAATGAACATTTTTCGTATATAATAAGAATCTGTTAATTAGCTTAAACTGTGGCGAATATAAACATTCCGAGAAATGTTCATACATTTTTTTTTTTATCAAACAATTACCGTTTTGAATCTTTTTTAATGGTTAAGTTGGGTCATGGAACTAATTATCCCATTATACCGATTTTGCTCATTTACGAACTTAGACACACTTTTAAGATCCAGAATATGACACCAAAAGTTCAACTACCTGTCTCTTGTCGTTTTTCAGTTATCTTGATGACGAAATATATATATATATATATATATATATATATATATATATATATATATATATATATATATATATATATATATATATATATATATCTATTTATATTTATATTTATAACTGTATAGATATTAGAGTATTAGAGTGTTTTATGAATGCTAATGATTAAAGTAGTTCAAACATTGATGCTCAATCTTATATCGAATATCTAAAAAATTAACTCTGTTATTAGTTACCTTAACTTTTTTTATTTGTTTAATGTGATTAGAATAGATACAGATTATAGCCACTGTACAATTACTATATTTCTACAGTTCATTTTGTAAACATAAAATAATGATAAGAATTAGTATTTAATAGTATAAGATGTATTGGTTTAATTTTAAGTCTAAAGTTCATTTCTGTTTATTTACCCTGTCATTGAAATGAATGAAATTAATATTGACGCTTGAAAAGAAAATAAGTTTATAAACTCTTACAGAACGTCATTACTGCCATAATGAAGAAATGTTGTAGCTATAGGGCTTTTCATTTTAATTTTCGATTCGTTTTTGTTTCGGACAGAATGTCAAAAAACTAATGTAATAAAATGAGAAGCAAATATTTTCTATCTTTGTCAAACTTATTGTCAACAGTACGAAACAAATTTTAAAATGAAAAGGTCTATTGCAACGTTGCTACAACAATTAGGAGAAGTATACCTAGAGAAAGAGGTTTTTCCCTTTTTGCTATCCACAAATAATAAATTTGTCTAGAAATTTTTTAGGTTGAGCATTTAACTGAGTAATACTATAGGTGAAAGCTCTTATGTATTTGACAACGTTGCTTACGAATGTAAAATTACATAAGATTGTTGTCGCATCATGGAATTCTTACGATTTTAGTATTTGATTATGCTTATCTTACACAGTGCGATTTCGTACATGTAATTTTCTTATGGAAAGTAATCTCTATCCGTATACGACACTGCAACAGTTGCAACAATACCATACATGTGATAAAAGTATAGCATGTATTCAAAGATATAAATATTGCAGGATATTATAAGCATTTACTTAATACTTGTTACTCTTCGTTCCTTTTCTT
The DNA here is from genome assembly GCA_020423425.1 of Chrysopa pallens. Taxonomy (NCBI): domain Eukaryota; kingdom Metazoa; phylum Arthropoda; class Insecta; order Neuroptera; family Chrysopidae; genus Chrysopa; species Chrysopa pallens. The sequence goes on along the minus strand of CM035591.1, from coordinate 14,247,482 downwards.
TAAAGCATATGTATGTATATAAAAAAAATTATGATCTGCTTTATAAGATGCACCTATTAAGCCTGTTCTATATGGTCCAGGGCATGAATGTAACCTTTTTTATTTTTGTGTATAAACAAGAATTGACAAGTTTTTATTTTTAAATATTAAAAAAACATTATTTAACTCTCTATCTTTGTCATAAACATTGATTTATATGACTGTATAAACAAGAATAAAAAAAAGTTGCCCATATGATGTTAAGAACGAAGGATTTTAACAACGATTTTTTTATCACATGTATGATTTCAAATCACGAAAATCACGTCGTGTGCGACTATACATTGGTTTCCATAAGCAAATCATATGTATGATATCGCCGATTTCACGCAAATCACCTCATGTGCGATGTGCCTTAGTCAGCTGTTCGGGTAGTTTATTTTTTCTAAAATAGAAATAAATTATTGTAAAAACTGCAATCATAAAAATATGTGTTTCATATTTCTTGTAAAAAGAAAATAATTCATTTTTTGTTGGCCGAACGTAGTGAGGCCTATGGAATAACTTAGTTATTTTGCTTTTCGTTTATCGGTATCTTACATGCATATAGTACCGATACATGCATCTATATACATATCTATGTTTGTTCCTGTGTGAATTTGAAAGCGTTGTCCGATTTTGATCCCATATGGTTGGCATGCTTACAGTAAATCAGGAAATTTAATGTTTTGTTCTAAATTTCATCCCTCCATATAGTTGAAAATGCCTGTTTTTTTTTCTATAATTACTAGAAAGATTTGAAGCATAAAATTATCAAGAAAGGAGGAAAACTTTAATATTTTTATTGTATTGAACAACTTAACTTTTTTATAAAAATATATGAAATGAGACAGAAAATCGAAAAAAGCCATTTTTGAAGACCCATCTCCCATTTGGAAAATCCTTAAAAATATCAATTTTTTAATGCCAGCTAGGATAGGATTAGTTCTAAACTGGTTTTTGTTTCCAAGGATGAAATCAGAAAAATAGAAGATAGAATTGTTGGTTTATTTTCGAGCGGTGTCTCAACTCACAGAAGTAGTAGTATACTTATCGGAAATCATTGGTTTCCTATATACTTTTTGATAGAAATTCGACACAGATACAACACAGCATACAAAAGGATATTGAAAGTTTTTATTTTTGTGTGAAAACTTTTGTTTTTAGCCGGATTTACAGATAACAAATGATAACTTAATTTATTGTCACTTTTAACATCTGTATTCGATATATGCACGTGGTGTTTAAATAATTCCTTTTGTAAGTTGTTGCATTTTTTTGCACATAAAAAAACAAATCAATATAAAAATATATATATTACAATTGAATTTACTTGAATTACAAATAGTTTGTAAAATTTTCATTTGCTAAGTCGATTTTGAAATCGTTACATTCAAAGAGAATAATGTATCTAACTATGTCAAGCTGGTTTTTGTTCCAAAGGACTGTCAATATCAAAAGTAGTGTACAGTCGAATATATGGTTTCATAAATAAATTTCTAAAGTGTCCATCATAGACTTCTACCACAAAGGGACTAATCAAATATCCCAGCAACCAAATAATCTTTTGAAAAATATATTGTAAACCATCTCGTCAAAAAATCCCAAGTAATAATATCTAACATCAAATATAAATCGCATTTAAAAAACTAAATTAACCTTATTTTATATATGCTGATTTCTATCTGCAACGGAATCTTAAAACTTAAGTGTCACCCGTTTTCTGGTAGCTTTTCATACATAATGTAATTGTATACGATGAAAACTAGAGATAGCCATTTTCTTTAATTGTCTTAAAATATATGTTAATGGTACTTTTTAATTCAAAATACATAATAAACCATCTCATATAAATGTCAAAATTAGATTGAGGTGTTCATTTTGATGTTCATACGTTACTTAAGATGATATATACAAATTTCTGCTTCAAATATCTACTCAAAACTAAAAAACCTGCAGGAAATTATCATTCAGATGTTAAACTTTAACGGGTTTTAGTGTAATTATATCAGTTATATTGATTTCTTTTTTCTATAAAAAGTTGTTTTTTTAATTTCTAATTAAGTTTGACTTAACTGAAAAAGAACGTGTAACTATGGAACGTATGACCCGACATCAAAATGTTCGTTTTTCTGTTTGCAAAATATTTACTTAATATTTACTTTAAGCTCCTACTCAAAACTATCAGCTCAAATCATATTTTGCAACGTCAAAACAAACAAACGAACACCTTTTTTCATAATTGATATTAAATTAGCTAAACCCAGGTTAAATGTATTTACCAAGAATGATTCTGGGCTAAGGGGAGAATATCCTATATGGCTAGTTTTGAAATATGGATAGGACAAATAATTGGATCTAAAACAATATACTGTAATACATATAATAAAATAGAAATTTCGTGTTTTAGTTTGTAAAGAAAGCCAGGATGTAATATTTAACAAAACGCTTTGCTAACGTTGAGTAACCAGGTTGTATAATAAATTCGCAGAATTTATTCATCACTTTTGATTGCTATAGTAAGAGGCATCATTGTTAGAATATGTTAGAACCTCATAGTATCTAATATTGTGTGTTACATTGATTGGTTAGTTTAGAAGACATAATATAACACAAACATAAAACAAAAACAATATCAGAGAGTAGTCGTAGTGTAGTTTTGATTTTGAACTATCAAGACTTGAAACGTTATGTGACTATATCTGAGAATTCTGATCGAATATACTGAAATCATGTATGATATTACTTTAGATATGTTATACGTTTTAATGAAAAACCATTGACATATATCGATCAATTATATTTAGATTGGAAAACCTATTACTATCTATTTAAAAAAAAATACAAAAGCATCACATGCTACTCTTTGTGAGTGTGCCAAGGTGCACATTTAGCGATGTCACGAAGCCCACATAGCGCAATCCAACCTTAGGAAAAACATTGTCTTGCAAAGTATGATCACATACTAACAATTGGCAGTTTCCACAAACAATCTAGAAGAGTAGTATAAAATTTATGAAACTCCCGATGTAAAATAGAAAACATGAATCCATTTTTTTTTAATTATTTAAGATAAGTTATAATTCAAAAAGGCTGATGAATAAATCTAAACAGATTTTTTTTATTCATTTAAACTTTAAAGCAAAAAAAAAAAACTAAGACAAAATTTTAAATCCGATTAGAAGCTACGATACTACAAATAGGCTTTTAAAATATTTTAAAGGCGCTAATAAAATATTGGTGTCACTATCAAAATTCATATATGATCGTTCAATTAGTTCCCAACGATTAATCAATTAGGGCATTGAGAAGAACATTTTTCATTTCATTTTTATTGGGTATTTTACAAAATTGTTTCTTGCTTCAATTGAATCGTTTTTACTCCACGAAAAGGGATACGATGTAAATTCAGTATCACCTGAATTCCAAAAAAACATATAAATAAATCTCTTAAGGAAGTACGAGCACCAAGGCAACTTTTGATAAAAGGCTTGATTTTTTTTTAATACAAAGTTTAAATATGTCTAAACAAATTCCAAAAATTTGAAGGAGATTGCCCGATCATTTAAATAAATAATTAACTTTAAAGTTGAGCAATTTAACATTGGTCTTATGGGGTAACCTTCAAACATTGATACATTTCCGTATTTTTCTCGTAAATCTGTCGGTGAATATTTTTAAAAAACTTATGGATGAAAGTAAATATATTAGTGATAAATTTAATTCAAAAACATTTACACTTGCCCGACTAATTAAAGTGTATTAATTAAAAGAAAAATAAATGCCGCCACTAGCCAATGTTAAATGTATATCTATATATTGAAAAAAATCATATGGTTACTGCGTTCCCCTTACCGCGCTAGAGTCGATACCTATCCCCACACTGCCTGACGCTCGTACTACCTTAAAAAACATTTAAAAAAATAAAAAATAAATGTGTTTGAAATATTTTTTCTAAAGTATTTAAATTAAACATAATTTCAGCGTGCCTTTCTGCTAGCCCATACTAAACTCTTTAGGATAGGTCTTGTTTTTGTTCAATTAGGAGTTTAAACATTGACATTCTACCATTTGCAATATATTTAAACTTTTAACGCTTCTGCTAAATATCTTATGTTGTTTTTTAACTTTAAAATGAATTTTTTTTATATATTGTTTTGTTTACCGTTCGAAATATTCCGTGACATAGTTTCTTTCACGAGATGATTTTTTCAATTCCAACTTTCGTTTCTTGTACAATACTTATAAGTTACTGATTTAAATAAGAGAACTCATTGCATACATATAGCTATTGTGAATATGTAGTACATACTCAATGCACGTATTACATATCCATTGTAAAATAGCTTCCATACATACATAGTGTATAAGAACGCAATATATAAAATAACTCCTTACTTCAGAAATGTTATGAACCTTCTATCATACAGACATACATAGTTGTTATAGCAGATAGCAACTAGAGCTTTCAGAGTCAGTCAGATGGATAGATATCTATGTTGATGATGATAAAGCTTCAGGTTGTCTGATTTATACGTGATTCTTATATTAAAAAACACAATTTTTATATACTGTTTATGATTGTTGTCTTCCAACTGTACAAGTTCAATTTTTCATAAAATATTATGTATTGTGCTTTTTGATACAAAAGTTTATATTGCTTATACTTTGTATGCAAATGCAGCCTGCATCCCGCTAGTATTTTTCTGAAAAATACTTATAAATATAGTTAAAAATGAAAAAAATTTTATTTTCGACTTCAGAAGTATAAAAATTTTCCATTATAAAAGTTTTTATAGATACTGATGATTTGGAACTTTCATTTCATGTCCGTCAGTTTGTCACTCTACTGGTCTGTCGTTCAGGCAGTCAATCGTCCTATGTCACTCATTCTGATGAATATATATATATATAACTCCATAACAAATGAACGAATATTTATAAATTTGTGGTAAATAATATCAATTACTGTTCAGGTGATAAAACGCATGTTTACCATCAACGCTTTCAATAACATCCTGTGACTAAAATCTTTTTTTTAACGACTCTTTATCATTATTAAGATAAACTATATTAATTATATTTTTCAAAAAATTCATAAAAGCTTTTTAAGTTTTTTTGTCATTTTTTAAATGACGTTATTCCGAAGAAATATATGATTATATTAGATAATTATTAACACGGAAGTATTCGAACTAAAATAATTGAAACATAGTCTTCAAGTCTACATATAGGTTAGTTATTTTTTGTGGGAAGAATAAGTAGAAGCACAAAATGACAATGGTTTGTGTAGTTTTTTAAGTTATATTTTGAGGTTGTTTTTAAAAAAATTGTCCAGATTGTAGAATTTTTTTTTCATCATTAACAACTTTCGTGTATCAAACTTTTTGATAAAATCTTTAGTAACGGCCGAAATTTTTAAACTTTTATTAATACCTATAGACTAGAATAATGGTACACCATCAAAGAATAATGTAAATTTTAGAAATGTTAGAATTTTAAAACAATTTAAGAAGTATTGCTCTTTTCTAAGTCTTTATTGCCCGTTACACAGATTTATTGACCCGCAAATGTAATATGGAATAAGGGAATGCTACACAATCTTATTCATTCGAAAAGTACGTATTAAGAGGTTTTACAAAATAGTAAAAACAACTCCCGTAGTTACACCACAATGCTTCATCGGTTTTTCCCGTTAACTTTGTTCGTATTACTTTTCAAAAATTATCAACATCGAATTTTTAGATTTTGAGATATTGAATATCAGTTAATTTCGATTTTCTGCATCGATATATTGAGTTGGAGCATATGCATAATCATTCTACACACCTTAAGAGGCCTTTTACGACCTAATACGAAATAAAGGTAAGTACAAGGATTTGGGGACACATTTACCGACTGAACCGAAACCAAAGTGGCTCAAAACGCATCGTAAGAATGGATATTTCTTAATTGAAGATCAAAAAATGTATGCTTCCAAAAGTTTACATGGTTTTATGCAGTAGACTCGAAAGCAATACCTTTGCTTAGTTCAATAATGTTAATGAAATGGTATTACATACGGACCATTTTATTTACACAATATTCTCATAATCTGATATTGTTCAGAAATGTTTATATACATATATATATTTATATATATATATATATATATAGATATAGATATAGATATGTATATATGTATATATATATATATATATATATATATATATATATATATATATATATATATATATATATATATATATATATATATATATATATATATATATATATATATATATATATATATATATATATATATATATATATATATATATATATATATATATATATATATATATATATATATATGTATATACAATTACAGGATGTTCCAAAAAATTTAGTTTACATTAACAAGAATTGAAAATTTTAAAATTAAAGTCCTTGACGGATAAAGAGAACAAAATAATTTGTTTTCTTTTAATTTGTGAAAAATAAACTTGCAAAAGTGATATTTACAAAATTTAATAATCCTGCAATGTAACACAGCAAACTTGCAAATACAATTTTTTTTTTTAAATTTTATTTATTTTTTTTTTATAGTAAAATATTTTATATTTTGTATAATTTTTTTAAAAATATGATAAAAAGAGTTTATCTTCAAACTTTATACAGCCACAGACAGAGAACACACAGATATATACATCTTATACCTTTATAGCTTGTTTTTGTGTACGAGGTAAAAATAGGTAGCAATAGTTATAATAGAATTCAAAGTCCATTTTTTCGATATTAATTAATAAATTTGTTAGCTAATTTTTATAACCTATAATGTAAATTAAATAGACGATGTTAATTGTCGAAACTGGAAAAATTGATATGTATGCAGATGACACAAAATGTAATAAGCCGTATATTGAGTTCACAAAGGAAATTAACGTCAGAATTCTTTATAATTGGAAGTCAAACAATAGACTTGTCATCAATTTCACGAAAACTAATAACATGTTTTTTAACAGAGATCTACAAATAGTAATCTATCAATGTGATGTACAAAACGAATCCATAGATAAAAAATTTGATCAAAACTCTTAGGAATACCGACAGGTTCTAAGTATATTATGCAATGAAATTTATCGCCAAGTGATTATTATCTAGTAAAGTTAAAAGTGCCTATATGATAATCATTTATAAATCAATTGTTTTTACTATAAATTTAATCTAATTTTGAAATATTTAAAACATTGCAGAGAGTATCTTATTTTTGGAAAAATTGTTCGTAAAATTCCTGAATTATTGTTTGTTTGAAGAAAGTATGATTATAAAAAAAAAAAAAAAAAAAAAAACACGACATTCCCTTTTCAACAGCATGTTTGTGTGACATTACGATAACCGTTAAGTGGTTAAAAACTAAAGAAGTAATGAGTCGAATTTAAAATGAGAGAATGCTTCTCCTAAAACTTAAAAGAGACTTTAATATAGCACGTCGGATTTCAATTTGTAACGGGCACAAGCTGATCTAACGCAGTAAGTATAAGATAAATACAATATAAAACACCTGTTGGTTCAAAAACAAGTATATATTTTCTTTGTAACATTTTTCCATAAGCTTATAAAATATAATTCATAAATCGAGTAATAATTTACATCTTACACAAAGTTTCTTGTATTTAATAATAATCTTGAATCGTTCAAATATTGATAATTACCCACATATAAAGTTATATGTTGTAAGTGTATTTTAGACTTATTTATGATAATATTGAATCGTTCAAATATTGATAATTACCCACATATAAAGTTAAATATGTGTACATTCCTATAAGTGAGCATGAATGCAAAGCTCAAGATGATTTTCAAATCTTGTCGACAGTCCCCAAAACATATAACCTGTTGCTGGTTCTAGAATGGTTTCTGAAGAACACCAAATTTTATAGTATACCTAAGTTAAATTAAGGCCAATTTTCTTAAAGCACGTTCATAAAATATTATTTCGAATAAGTTTTAAAGTAAAATATTTTTTTTTAAATATATTTATGAAAAAGTAAACGAATTCTGATTTTTCTAAGCCGATATATTACACACATGTATCTTGAATTTTGTATATTTGCATCGTTAGGAAATACTGTAGGTATAAACTAAATTTGAAGGATTTTCATAAAATCACTTAATTAGTCCATTTTCGTAAGTAGATTAGTCTGTCCGTCCGATATCAAAATTTCTGAATAACGATAAAAGATGAAAATTAAATTTAGAGACGTATTCTAGAATTAAAATATGAGTTTAAGTTCGTAAATTAGTGAAATCAGTCTACTAGATCCCAAGGATCTATGACCTATTTAAACCAATGCCACTTTGTAGTTATAAATTTGATACATTTTGTTTTAGTATATTTTATTATGATTATAATACATAAACGTACAAATAATATATTTCTGTTGTATTTATTTATTATAATTAATATGTCATTTAAACTAAATTAATTAAAACCCATCATTCAAACTATAAATTATTTCAAATTATTTAGATGATATTTATCAATATTATTTAATAATAATAACATACCATTTATACGTATATATAGTATATATATAAACGAGTATCTCTTGTTCTTGTATAAATGACACTTTAATATTGTTTTACATTTGTATTAAGAGGCTCAATTCAAAATAGGCGTACAATTTTAATCGTTAATAAATGATTTTAATTTCATTATTACATCATAATAATATTCATTATGTTTATGTTCCTTTTATAATATAAATATATAATTATAATGAACTTTCTATTATCTGTATTAAGTATCTGTATGTTCATTTATTAATTAGAGAATTTTGTACATGATGTTGTTTGCAAAAAAGTGAAGAGTTAGAAACCATTATAATTGATACAGTTAAGACGAATACGTATCTTGGGACTAACCTACGACAGATAATAAACAGGAAATTATATCTTTTTTGAAAAATGTACAAAAATGTATTACTGAAAATTTTTTTTAATCTTAACATTTGTGACTAATACAAAACAAAATATACTGTTTTCAACAAGCCATTTTCTTCGGAAAGCTTTAAAAAAAATTAACCAGATGGCACCACCACCGGAAGTGGGTTTTAAAGTATTTTAAATTATCAATTAACAGCAAATTTACGTATGAAGTAATTATGATAATGTAAAACACTTGTACTCCCCAAGGTGAATTTGCTCGGAAAAAGGCAATCTGTTTTTTCGTATTAAAATAAGTAATTTATATATTTTTTAACTTAAAACATTTATATTTTCAATTTATCAAAATAAAATTCATTTATCCATTTCAAAATTACATTTTTTAACATTTTTTGAACAATAAACATTAGTCTATATGGATTCTATACAGAATTCCTTTTATTAGTCTTATTTTCGCCCTGGCAAAAAACTTGGGCAATATTTGCTGTAGAAATAGCAAGATTTTGGGTGTATTTTTTCCCAACTTTAGTTCTCTGATTACAATTCACCGGTAACATTTAGAGTAAAGTTAGTAGATACCTAGATAACAGCGGATATTTTTCGGTCTTTTGTTAACCCTATAGTTTTATTATCATAATTATCAAGTATGTAAACAGAAAAAAGTAAAACATAACCCGTTAAATTCAAGCTATTTTTCAACTTAGTTGATCAAGAAATTATGATTAACTTAAGCGATGTATATATGATTAAGTAATCATGATTCGATGGGTTTTTTCAGTCGTTACAGAATATATTTTAATTAAATTATAAAATAAACATTGAGAGTCAAGTTAACATACGTATGACGATTTTTTGACCGGTTAATTATTGCATTATTTGCATAATGTTAGTAAAAATTTTAGAAATTAAAAAAAAATTTATTTATTATGAAATATTTTGACGAGGTGATGTTTTAGAAAGTGTATTCTCAATTTAAGGTTATTGCCGCTAGAATAATTTGTCGAGAGAATATTCTGGCGGAGTATTTAGTCGGGGTCATGTGTATTTGTGTTGTTAGCTTCATTATATGGTAAGGCTTACATAATCGGTTAATTAAAGATTATAATCTAATTATCGAATGAAAATTAATTTGCATTTTTTAAATGTAAAAGATGTTTCCATTTTAAAATTTGAGAATAAAATGCTTTACTTGTCATCAGCTTGTGTTTGCTACTCACACTGTATATTTTGCATATTCCTCTTATTCGAGATAATTTAATTGAAGGTATTATCAAGATAAATAGAAATAATTTGTATGCGGTAATCCAAAATAATTACTATGCATAATGACAGAAAAACGCTCATTTTAGAAGGTTATGTCTTTAAACAATTTACTTTTAGGCCATCATCAATAGACAAATTTCGATAAACCAATTTTTTTTTGTGGTATCGTTTGTTCTCAATAAATATAATATATCAATAAGTAAATAGATAATTTTAGCATATCACGTATTTTTTATTTATTTATTTATTATTATTATTATTATTATTCTTTTTTTTTTTTTTTTTTTGAACAAAAAATTAGTTATATTCGCATAATAAATGTCCTCTTGTAAAAATTTTGTAATTAGAAATTTTAAATAGCCATGAAAATATTATATGATATGAACGAATTGAACGAAACGTGAACTAATAATTGTTTTATGCGCCCCACGGTTTTCGTTTTAAATTTTTATGACTATTTAAAATTTTTAATCCTAAACTGTCACAACATTTTTTAAAGGCGCTAAGGAATCTATATAGAGCTATAAATATGTATGAGCAGAATATAAATTTTGTTTATTTTTCAGTTGTTTAAAAATTAGTGATACATTTTTTATTTTTATTTTAATGAATTTTATTTCAAACAAAAATTCTGGTTATTAAAAAATATGCTAAAAAAGTACTTATTAGAAACAATAACATAATTTAATTTTAATGTATTATGCCATAAATATTGTATTGGACATTTGGAAACTATATTTGAAATTTCAAGTTTTATTAAATATTTATTTCAAACCAAATAGTGATCTTTTTAATAGTTTAAAAAGTCTAAAAGTAATAACTACTCTACTTTTAATTTTTCAGTTTATTTAATGATATTACTATAATTGTATAGAAGATTAACGTTTAATTCAAAAAGTAATAATTTTAAAGTTTTATATTAAACTAGAAACATTGCTAAATTATGAGGGGAATAAATTAAAATTTTCATTTGTTAAACATTTTTCAATTATTTAAATTTCGAGAGAAAGAGAATTTTCATTTTAAACAATAGAAAATAAATCTTAATAAATTTGAATTAAAAATGGTGTAAGAAAAAATGATTTTATTGTAAAAGGAAAACAAAAAATTGCTTATCCTGATTATCCTAGTAAGGATAACGGATCAAACTGTTTAAAATATTGAATTGTCATCGCTCCTGAATAAGTATGCAATGTATAATTTCGAGTTAATCCGATGTTTTGAAGGGGGTCAAAATCATGTTCAAAGATTCCGTTACATACATATGTCTGAAGCTAATAAAAGGGTATTAAAAATAGTTCATGCAGTTCTAAAATGTATTCATTTATAAACTAAATTTATTACTTGACCTTATCTGCTATTAATGAAAAGTTTTTAGTAGTGTTATTGATTTATACCTTCAATTTATAGTGAGTCCCTTATGATTTTCATCTATGAGGGTGGCGACCAGTGCAACTGGCGTAAGATGTTACAAGTATAAAACCAATTTACTTTACAACAATTTAGGTCATATAGTGACTACATTAGGGATATTCTATGCAACAACAGCACACAACAAATCTATATGGTCACCCATGCAAGTACTAACTGTGTATAATGTTGCTTTACTTTGTTGATCGGTTGAGATCAGTAATTACGTGACGCCATTAAGGTTCCAATTTCAGAAGTATATGGTTAAATCTGCCGTTTCGAAATTTTAAAATTTACATATTACGTATTATTAAAAAATAGCGACATTGAGTATTATAAAAAAAAAAAAAACAGCTGGCGATTATCACATTTTAAAGTCGTACTGCTAAAAAACATAACATTTCAAAAGTGATGAAATCTGTCTTTTTAATTTGATGTTAATTTTATTTTTTCAAGAATATATTTATCATGATAGATTTATTCAAAAGCCAATGCTAATCTCGACAATACATTAGATTTTTAAGAAAGAAGAACTCAAATTTCAATTAAAAACCTGTATTTTTTCACTTTTGATCTGCATTACATAAATCAACATAATAAATATGTACCCTAACAAAAAAGATTACGAATATTTAGTAAAAAGTTTTGTGAAAAGAAACAAATTCACTAAATGACAGTATGTATGGACCATTCCAATGAAACCTCCGTCAGCCAACATAATAGAATCCTTTGGGAAATTTTGTAAGGACCTTATTGATTACTATTAACAAACTTTTTATCATATTGTATTGTTTCAAACAGAATATTAACAAAGTAGTTCCCACAGGTATATTCCATCAGGTATACAAATGGACTAACCTTTTTAGAAATAGAATTAAATTGAAATTTCTGTATATACACTGATCAGCAAAATACATGAATTAGGCTGAATACGAAGAAAATTCTGATTGACGATAATCTATTATATTTCTTTACAATTCTTTATATTTTGTAACAGCTACAAATCTCAGACGTAATAGCTTTCAATCAATTTATAGAAAAGGGTTTGTTCCTTTTCAATTTGATCGGGGTATAATAACATAATATTATTCCATTTTCTTTATCGGGTACTATTTAGTTTCTACATAAAATTTTTTTAATTATAATTAAAATTTAAAGCGTGTGCAATATTCGCATTAAGAAGAATTATTGTTAACAACAGGTGAGAAAGTTCAGAATATAATCTCAGTACTCAAAATGCAGTTCATAAAAATATTTATTGCGAAGGAAATTGTTCAAAGATATAAAAATATATTTAACGCAAAAGAATATAAAATAAGTAGTAGAGTAAATTGTTCAAATATCGTGTTCGTGTCTCAACTTCTTAGAGTTATTTACATTATTAAAACATATGAAATACGTACATGTAGATATAAAAAAAAAAATAAATATTATATGTACTTGTTGTACCCAAGGAAATCAAAGCCTATATGTTATTAGTTTTATTTGTACAAAAATTACGTAATTTTTAATAAGCTTTTTTAACTTTACTTGAGTTGCGAGCACTTTTTTTGTTCGTTAATGTTGTCCACAAAAAATGAATATACTTCTATGTACAGGAAAATAATTTTTAACAATTGATTCTATAATCTCTATATGTACGTCACAAAACCAATATTTAATGAATTATTTCTATTAAAAAATCAACACTTTTTGTATTGAAGAATACAGCTGTTATTCTTTACTGTTCATCATTTAGAAGTTGTATGGAAATGCGGGTCTAACTCCGGATAATTCTTTACCATTTAGTAATATATAAAAATGAGATAAGCCGTCAACAGATAACCGAGATTCGCGGGTACATAATCAGGCAGAATTTCTAAAATATACATAATTTATACAGTATACTACTTCTTTAAAGTATAGAGTACTGTTATAAAACTTAAATCAATAGAACAGTTTGTAACATGTTTTATCGCGTTTTGAACGACTGTATCACTTGCAAAATACATTCCTTAGAGCAGAAGGAATCGGCGCACGAGTACCAAAAACTATTCCACCTCAATTTTTTTATGCGATCCTCTTCAAATTGCCCTCCTAATGATATAAATGCATGTTGCCATGGCGCAACCCGGTACCATATTGTTTAAACCGAAATTGTTTAAACAATTGCAAGGCATTGTTATTTTTCAACCGGACAAATTTTTTTTATATTTATTGAAATACCAATAAAAAAGGTCCTATGACTTTTAACGATAAAGTAATATTTTTAAAGATATGAATTTTTAAAGGTTCGAAAAATCTCAAATTTGGGTACTTTCAACCCATGAAAAATATATTTAAAAAAAACATATTGTCTAAGTAATATTTTTTTTTTAATTCTCTATACAATTGTTAATAATATTGTAAAAAGAGATTTTAAAAAATTTCATTGTTTATACCTTTTTTTAATTGTTAATAAGTATGCGTCGCTTACCTTTAAGTCACTCGCTGTCTCTCTCTGACTCATGGTTTTTTAGGTATCGCTGTCTCTCTCTGACTCATTGGTTTATAGTTAAAAATATTTATTAATATTTAACAAATCAGTTATTAGAGGCCACTTTTTAGTCCTTAATAAATATTTCTTAGTACATAAGTGATTTGTTTGTATTTAATAAATCTGATATTCATTTATTAAATATTAATAAATCTTTTTAAGTACTAAGAAATATTTATTAAGGACTAAAAAGTGGTCTCTAATAAATGATTTGTTAAATATTAATAAATATTTTTAACTATAAACCAATGAGTCAGAGCGAGACAGCGATACTTAAAAAACCATGAGTCCTTAAAAAACCATTAAAGGTAAGCGACGCATACTTATTAACAATTAAAAAAAGGTATAAACAATGAAATTTTTTAAAATCTCTTTTTACAATATTATTAACAATTGTATAGAGAATTTAAAAAAAAATATTACTTAGACATTATGTTTTTTTTAAATATATTTTTCATGGGTTGAAAGTACCCAAATTTGAGATTTTTCGAACCTTTAAAAATTCATATCTTTAAAAATATTAACTTTATCGTTAAAAGTCATAGGACCTTTTTTATTTGTAATTTGTCCGGTTGAAAAATAACAATGCCATGCAATTGTTTAAACAATTTCGGTTTAAACAATATGGCACCGGGTTGCGCCATGGCAACATGCATATATATCATAAGGAGGACAATTTGAAGAGGATCGCATAAAAAAATTGAGGTGGAATAGTTTTCGGTACTCGTGCGCCGATTCCTTCTGCTCTACCTGCAAAGTTCATTCATCTCTACTTCTCAATATCTTAGCAAAACATAGCTAAACAGACAATTTACAATAGATAGTTTTGGAAACTTTTAAGGTTTCGGAGCTCAAAGTAATTTTTCTTTTAAAATTATGCAAAAATGATTTTATTTAATAACGGTTTAACAGACTAGCAAGCGCCAATATATAAATTAATGGGTTTTATTAACATCTTGCCTTAATATATTTCAAGAAATTTTGTGTGCGCTATTATTACAAATATTTTCTCCATTTTTTTTTAAGAAAACACATGTTTATTAGGAAAATATTTTTATCGTTGAGATCTATAAGAAAATGTACTCTGATTTTATATTTGTGATTCCTAATAAACAGAAATTCGTAGTTAATTAATTCAAGATTACCTCATAAAAAACATTTACAAAATCAATCAATTTTTTTTTAGTAAAACCTTTAACGCCCATTTCACCTTAAAATACTATAAGCAAAGAAAAAAAGTTGATAGCATGATCAAAATAGTTTTACCTTTTTTTTGTTTATGTTCGTTGGAATTTCTACTACAATGTAAGTTAACAAAAACTGATGGTAAAATGTCATAAATTCTTATATTATTCTCAAATATACTCCAAAATTTTCACTCATAATAGTGAACCACTACAGGTTTTATAGCTCCTAAAAATGCATGTAAGGATACAAACATACATACCACATCCTTACATATATAGATACATTTGTACCGAACGAAGTGGGGTCTTTGATTAAACTAGGTTATTTTCATTTACATTTTGTTTGTTTTTATCTTTCTATCTATTTGTCTTTCATTCTGTGTTGGGTTCTCTCTTTTAGGCAAAATCTCTAGAAAATATCAAAATCCTTTTTATAAATACTAACAAAGTGCGACCTCTTCAATTTTGAATGAAATTTTGTACACGTATTTACATTAACGAAGTTCACACTATGTAGTTTTAAGAAAAATTTTAATTGCACTTTTTGACGAAAACCTACACAACCAATCACCTACAATCACGTTTTGAGGAAAACCTTAGTATATATCGTTTGAAAGATGTGATTTTTAAAGTCGATGTGAAATAAAATGACATAGTTAGGGAAAAAGGAGACAACAAAAATTTATGTACTGCTTATATCGCTTCTTTATGAGTTGTTTCTTTGCAAGCTAAGATACAGCTTTTTTAAATTCAATATGAAATAAAAGGAAAACTAATTTTTTTTTCTGAAAATACCAACTCTTTTCTATTCCAAGAAGCAACTTGGTATGACCAAGAAACGTAGACAAATTAAAACTTTTTTTTAACTCATTCATTTTGGAATAAATAATAAAGGATGTTATCATTCGATGTGAAATTATAGCAAAATAGCGCAAATAGCAAAAATTTATGTTTTTATCGTTCGTTACTAGTTTATTTTTGAGTGAGGCCTATAGCTCACTAAACTACCAGTATAAACACATAGAACACATGTATAGTACCTATAAACCTATATAAAATATATTATTGTTTTCCTCAAATACAAACAGGGCCAATATGAACATAGAAAGCTTTCGGGTAATGTACAACCAAAGAATGTTAAAAGTTTTCGAAATAAATTATATTGTACCACCAAAGAATATATTTGAGATTGGTTATTAAATATATTTGATTAGTCAGTAAGTACTATTTATTGTTCTAAAAATGTGTACATGTTATAAAACACATCATCAGCATGTTGAAAGTATTTTCAAATTAAAATTTTTTGATGTATGTTCTAATTTGTCTAAATTTGCTAGAAAATACTAGAGGTTGTAACCAAATTTTGGTATAAGTTTTTAAAAAAACACTTAGTTATTCTGATATCCCTTTTCTGTTTGTTAATCCGTTCGTCGTTAAGATAACAAACAAAAGTGAAATAAACAGCTCACTAATTATTTTGATAGAAGGCTAATAGTTCAGTATCAATATTTGAACAATTTTTAATAGTAAGTAATCATAATTTATCCTAAATATGCCACCCAAAAATATGTATTTATTTTCTAATTTTGAGGTAAAACTAAGAAAAATCTGAACTTTATATGAATAAATGTTTCTGCTGTGTCTGGTGATTTAAAAGTTGGATCATGTATTTATTTAACTCTTACACGAGCTTCATCGGTCTCTTGATGTCTAATAAACGTTATCAAAATTCCTGCTTACTATTTGTTTTCGTTTTTGAATATTTT
This sequence comes from Chrysopa pallens, assembly GCA_020423425.1. Classification (NCBI taxonomy): domain Eukaryota; kingdom Metazoa; phylum Arthropoda; class Insecta; order Neuroptera; family Chrysopidae; genus Chrysopa; species Chrysopa pallens. Next base: position 14,230,395 of record CM035591.1, on the reverse strand, counting down.
GAAGACGGGCGGATATGCGACATGGATTAATTAGGTGAATCTATGAACACTTTTACAGAAATAAGCCATAAGCCATACAAGAAAAGTTCAAATATAAAAAGTTCAAAAAATTTAAATTCGCTCGAATTCCTTATCGATTTCGCCAAATTAACAATTTTTTAAATAATACTTAAATAAACTGTTAGTTGTTCCTTTATATTATAATATACTAATAAACGTATAGACGCTGTCCTGTTTCAATTTTCACAGAAAAACTTAGGAAAACGTTTCTCATTTTATCAATAAACGACTTTAAATCGATGGCAGTAAACCCCATCGTCTTAGGTTTTAAAGAAAAAAAAAGGTATATTTGCTGCTTTGCCCTATAAGAAAACTGGTAAGGAAAAAACAAATCTCTCCTTTCCTTTAATTATTCCACTTTGAATCCAAAATACCGCATCTATCTATCATGCTATTAACAACATTTTTATACCCAGTTTATATCCATTTCGACCTGTTTCTTGAAAAATACCGGGTTCAAGACTATCATTTAAATCACACATTTTGAACAAAATTACAAGAACACAAAATTCATTTATTAAAATTGGCCGAGAATTTTAAGGTTTGTTAATTCGTTTTCATACAATAAGGCATTTAAAACACAATACTCAATTAAAAAAATCATTTAATAACAAATAAGTGATTCTGAAATTTCAAAAATTATTTTCGTGACTTAAACAAAATTTCATGATTTTTTTCACAACATCCAGTTATTTTATTTAACCTGTTCGTACATAATTATATAGTTCACGAAATTTAATGAAGCATTTCAGGTATTAAATTTAGTGCTGAAATGATTTGTTTCCTTATTTGTACATATCGAAATAACTAAGCATTCAGAATATTATAGTATACACGTGTGTTCTAACATAATAATATTAGAACAATACCACCCACTGTCACCTTCTAGGTACTTCAAATATACCTTAGATCTCTTATAGTTAGTTCTTGATATCTGCCGTGTTTCTACCTATCTTATATATGATACGATGGTATGTTACATAAAAACCACATATAGAATAGTCTTACTAATATAATAGACTGGGATGTAACTAGAAAAATTGGTCGGAACGGAACAATAATCCTGTATACACTCAAATCAATTGTTGAAAATCTCAAAAAGACATTCGAAATGTACATCAATACTTTCTTATCCGATTTACTATAAAGAACTACCAGTTGGATATAATCACCGATTAAATGCGTGTGTTAATTAAAGTTTTATAAATTTTTACAAACTTAGCGTAAATATCGTTTAAATTGCAGATGTTAATTTAACTTTAAAACTGGTAGAATGTGAAAAACTGATACTATGTTTTAAACTAAAAGAATTACCGAATCGGTAAGTTTCATTCCAACACTACCATAAACATTAGTGTCTGCTACTAGCTCGAAGAGTCTAAACAAAGACGCGAACAATAATATTATGGCACATGAAATTGTACAGAGTGTATTAATTTTAAAAATAAAAGCAATATCCAAATATGATATGTTTTATTCATTATCTGGAATAGCTATTTAACAAAAGCAGTAAATACTACTTCACATAATTCAAAAAAGCAGTAAATTGTAATTTATAATTGATTCTATACTCACTACTTACGTGGATAATCATTTTCATAAAACATCAATGGAGGACTTACCTAAAACAAAAACATAAAGATTTATTAAAAATAAATTGATTATTATTAGAAATTTTTAAAATTGAATGTTATTATAGTATCAATTTGATCAAAAATTAAAGAACATGCATATATATTTCATGAAAACTTTAATTTTTAAATACTATAGGCTTAGAAAACAGAATAAGACAGAATACATTTAATTAAAATTATATAGAGGGTTTTATTTTTCACACGAAAAATAACCAGCGAAGAGATACCACAAAACTTCAATAATGGTGAACACACTGTCCGGATTAATGCGCTCTGCCTTGTTGACTTCACAAAGATTAGTCTCAAAGTGCATTCTTTCACTGCAAACAACTAAGTACTTTTTGCACTAGGGGCCAAAAAATATTACTCTTTTTCAATAACAGAAAAATCAATATCTAAATAAAAAAACAATTTAATTCAATTTTGATAAATTATTTTTTAAAATTTAATTTTGAATAAGTAATAATTTTGTTTATAACAACGATTTGAATTTAAATCCAGACCCCAAATTTTGGCGCTAACAAAGCCTAAAAATAAAACTTACATTTCTATAAAAGGTTTAACAATAATAAAAAATGTTTTGCAATTATATAAGATTTTTAGACAGCAATAAAGAATTGTTTTATTTTGAGAACCTTAAACGACTCTAAGCTCCTTCGAGAATAATTATTTCAATAGAACTGTTTAATGCTATTTTAAAATCAGAAGGGTTCAAATTTCTGTTACATTCAGTATACTAAAAACACAAAAGACGATATATACTATTTAAGACGCCAGGGCGAAACATAATCTGATGATAGGTACCAAAATGAGGAAACTACAAACACATTTTACCACACTAGGGTAAACACCATATCATATGTGATACTTCTCCCATCCACATTACAACCAACGTTCTCTCAACACCCCCCCCACACCCACCCTAACGTATGCATAGTTTGAACATGTAGATATACACAACGTTATTCAGAAACCAATGTTATATTACTTGTATAATAGTACTTACTTAGTACTAGTTACACATATATGGACGGACAATAATTATCATTATGAGATGTTAATGGTATCGTTGTCATAATGGTAATGTGTAGATTAAAAGTAATTTGATGGTGATGAGAGAGACAGAGAATTGGATTATTAATTATAAGACTGGCTGGAATGTGTTATTAATGTGTATGAAAATGACTTTGGTTATAGTTGAGGAGTCTATTTGTTAGAAAATAAACACTTAACTGAAATATATTATACATGTATGCATAAAAGCAATATATATTTATATAACTAACATGAATTTAACATACTCCCATTTAAAAGCGTGTTTTTGGGATAATATAGGTACTGGGATTGATTTTCAGGTCCATAAATATCTGAACGTTTTGGACTGTTTTTATACCTTACATATGCAAAAATATCCATAGTTTAACCCTATAAATCTAAACAGTAAAAAGTAAAAATGTATTTTTATTTAATACGGCAGAGTTGACATAAATCGCATATTAAGAAATACGAAATTCATTTTGGATATAAATATGAAAAGATCATATTAATTAATTTAATAATTAATTAATTAATTAAGTTTTTTTCTTGATTATTAGTAATTCTATCAGAAAAACTCTTGATTATCTAATGGAATTTGATTGCCCGATTATTAGTATATAACAAGTGAAAATCACCAATGCTGTTAATTAGATACTCGAAATACAGTTATCAGGTATTCTAAAATTGTTAATAATATATATATATATATATATATATATATATATATATATATATATATATATATATATATATATATATATATATATAATATATATATATATATATATATGTGGTGAATCTAAAGTGAATCTAAGGTGAATCTGAGTTTATGAAAACCTGTTATTAAATTTCCAAATTAAAACTAACTTTCTATGTTGTAGAGTACATTTCCACAATATCAAATCGCTATATCTTTGCATATTTGAATTATCTTACCCACGAAAATGGACTATTTAAGTGATTCTCTTAACACCTATTCCAAAAATTTGTCCAGTACGCTCAATATTATCAAGCGTTATAAATTTGAAACTAAAACTAATATACACTGAAACATATTTATAATATATGTAGAATATATTTTATTAAATCTTAAGCTCTTAACTTATTAAATTATCATGATAAATTGTCATCATAAGATTTGTCAGTGAAGTTTAAAAAAATATATAGGTTATAACACTGGAATGTGTCTTTAACTTTTATTGTGTTCGTTATAAGTTCTATAACTCATTAACTAACCATTAATAAAATGACGGACTACATTTGCTATATTTCACATCAATATGTAAAAAAACTCAATACCATTACAAAATTTGAAAATTAAACTAAAATTGATTCAAAAACAAAGAAGTTACAAGCTATAAAAGATTATTTCACATTTTTTTCTTAACAACGATGTATAACATGTAATTTATTTGTGTATACTATGGACGTCAAAAGGTACTAATTACCTTTTTGTTTAAACAGCATCCCGAACTTTAAATGCCCATATCTTGCTTATTTTTAAAGAAATTTGAAAAAATATCCTTAATAAATGCATGTTCTGGAAGACTCTTCAATTTAAAAATAAGTTCGGCAACCTATTAGTATTGATGGTACAATAAATGCAGAAAATAATAATGCAGAAAAATTTTTTTTAAATGATTTCAAAAAGAGTGAACGAAAAAATAGAAAAAAACTTTTGTCCGGCTTGTTAAGACATTGCAAACGTTTTGGAGCTGGCTTAGAAAACTAGCAAATCTTATGTAGTAATTAACCTGAAAAATTGTTTATAAATTCCTTATTATAAATTAAAGGTGCATGCACCTTTAATGTAATATAATACAAATAATTTTGAATGGCATAGTACTTATTTATACCTTGATATTACTATTTACAAGTAGAAAATGTAAGAACTAGTAAGTTCAAGTATAAAGTATACCAACCAGTAGTTACTATTGGTTATATTATAAAGTTGAGTAGTTCGAGTAGTTCTTATGATAAATATTGTTAAATTACAAAATCCAAATATGACATACACTACATAATATCAAGGAAGAAACTATGTGTAATACTTATATATGTTTACAACATTTTTTTGTATTGGGCTTTGTATAAGAGAATATGTAACATATGGCTGTAACAAACGACACATAAAACGACAAAAAATGTATAAAGAACATTATTTTTTTCGGTTAATAATATTCGGGGTTGTAACATTGTTGTATATGAAATTGTTTATGTTAAAAAGGAGTTGGGCTTAATATATAATCATTTATATTTTGGTTATTATGTGTAAGATTCTCACACAAATTTTGCTAGTTTGCCAAGATACGAACCTTTAAGAAAAAAATAATAAATACAGATAACGTGTTAGCCCTACAAATGTAGAACAGAAAATGTTGAAGCTATCCACAAATTCTTACAGAATTTGTTAGAATATTCTAAAATTTGATTTTTTGTTGTTGTTTATTTTGTTATTTATTGCACCCGTTAACCTCAGAAGTTATTGATAAATCTTTTTAATTTTAAACCGTTATATATTGTTGGATTTTAAAGCTCAACATGTCTTGGAACCACTAAAACATTAGTGGTATTAAAGATGTTTCTTTAATTTTCTTAAATTTGACTAAAATCAAACTTTTTTGACCGAGCTTGTGAATCACTTTTTTCAAATATGTTCTGAACTGGTCTGATTATTATTTGTTAATAATTGAAACTTAGAAAATGCATCAGAGCATAGATTAAAACAATTAAAAACATTTCTTACATGACTAAATTAATTCTTGAAATGACAAAAAAAAATAAGAAACAGTTGGAAAATAAAAATCACTGAAAGCGGTAAATGTTGAGTTACAAATTAATTTTGTTTCAATAATAAGTATATGATGACCATTATTTCCAAATTAAGTTTAATTGATAGTAGTTGATAAGGTATTCTTTAATTTTCTTTATATATGCAATATATAAAAATATTACAAAATTTATCATCTTTTGATCATATTGTTCAAAACTGGTGGGTTTATAAGAAACATTTTTGCAAATGATGTAGTATTAATGCAAAAAGTAATGAAATTTTAATTAATGGTTCCACAAAGAGACTAATGCACAAATTTTATATTTAACCTGACAGATTTAGCTCTCCGATCCTTCAAAGTTTCACTGGCAAACAATTCTACCAGCTAACACATATTATTTATATTAATTAAGTATTGTGATATCTCTATTGAAAACCAATTCTTGGAAATTATATAACTCACCAAACTACCAGACCATCAAATCCTATAGTCATAGAAATATTCAAAAGAAGGAACTTAATGAAAAATTACATTCTTTGTTTCATGTAAGGTTATTCAAAACGGTGTGTTTTAGACGTTTTTGGATCGTCAGAAGGAAGTAAATCGAAAAATTTATTACTTACAGGAAAGTTATCATTTATTTATTAGCTTAATTACATTCAACAACATTAATTTGACAGCCTTCGACACATAAGACTTCGGTTATTAAATCAAATTGGCAGCCCACGGCTATTTAAGCTGGCAAAATCATTGACAAATTTTTTATTTTCACATTTATGTTTGTTAGAATAGGAAACTAGAAAATATCCAGTTAAATTATATTTTCACAAATATGTCGTTGTCACTTAATGAAATCATGAAAGCTCCGTGTTCAAGTATGTTATTAAACTTGAGAAAAACGTTGTGTAACACACGAAGGAGTACATAATAGTATATTGAAATGACCAACGAGGGATACGTTTTTTTTCACAGTATTCATAAATGATTTCATTCAGTTTACAAATGATGAAAGAAGAACAACTAACATACTAATACTTGTCATTCTGGTGCCTACACTTTGTTTGTTCAATATTTATTTTTCCGAATATTCAGCGAGTTTTCTATATTAGTTTATTTTTAACGATAAAATCCTGGTGTGAATGTTACACAACTTCAGTATACAGATTTAGGTTTATGGTTGATATAATACAGCTTTTGGACTGAAACAAACTTAATTTATTTGCTTGTTGCATTTTCTTAGAATGGGTAGTAAATCAGCCGGTAAGTACCCTCAATATTGATAAATTTGTGAGTACTTTGTGGTTTTTGCAGATCGTTACAAAACTGTACTCATTTTTTGCACATCATTTCATACATGATCATATGTCAATAGTTTAATTTTTATGTGAATAGATTGATTTAATCAGAGATTGATTTAATCAGAGAGAATATTCTGTCCAACTTTTCACATATCTGTCAACATTTTCTACTTACACTTCTCACTTTATTTTGGTTTTCTAAAAATTGCTTATATCTATCCATAACTTAATCCGTTGCATTATGCACAGTGTAAGGTCGAGCATGGGTCAGCTTCGCGTCGATGGCAATAGCGCATGGACGTAGCCCATACACAGAATTTATTGTTTCTGGAACACACCAATACTAACTGTTTGAGATTGGTCAGTGATTAGGTCAAAGGTAAATTATACATAAAAAGAAATTTTGTAAAACCATATTCCAATAATCAAAAGCACTCGTTAAAGATACATTGCTATAACTAAAGCGTAAAAGATATAAATTTTCTCAAAAATGATTATTAATAAGAAGTTTTTTAAAATTCCATGTTTTTTGTGGGTTTTTATTTTTGTGAGTTCCTGTATGTTTTTATTATAATTATAAGAAAACATTTAATATTGTAAAAGTGAAGTCAAATAAAGGCTACTTAGATAACTTGAAATATTTGATTTATTTCTGAAATAAAAATTATATATTGAGCACTTCTGTGCCCCTCGCGTGTAACAAAGTTATTATTGTGTGCTAAATTGGAATCAGTGTTAATTTGAAATTGTTTCACGAAATCTTAGTATTTTAGGTACCTATTTATTATCCTTTTAAATTAAAACCATTTATGGAAGTCATATAAACATTTTTATCCAGTTACAGATTTCTATGATCCTTTTAACAAACCACCATTGGAGCCATATCTGAACCTCATAAGCCCAACATGAAGAAAAAAGTTGCATACTTACTATATGTCGTAAGAATCTTATTTGGACTACAAGGAATATAAACAATAATATTTAAAACAATTATAAATTGAAATAATTAAAAAAAGACTTTATATTCGCATTACAATAACATTATTATTCAGTTAGGAAGATCAGTTAAGAATATCATTCAGTTAAGAATAGACTTTATATTCGCAATAATATTCGCAATTCAGTTCGGAAGAGTCAAATAATTTCAATACCTTGGAAGTATAGTGACAATGAAAGTAAATTAAAAATGAATCAAAAGCAGGGATATTTACAGAGGTCAAACTTATTTGGAAATAATGCAAATCTGTTTTAACCGATGTCTTATATACTGGTCCAATACGGTTTTTAAAGTAAATATGCCAAGAAACTGTCTCTTAAAGTTTAAACATTGAAAAATAAAAGCTGAAACGACATCAACATATCAGGCCAGGAAAATTCCGAGGAAGGGAAGTGCCGAAGTGGTTTGAATACATAATATTGTCTAACCCCACGAGGAACGTAAGTTCCGGAGTTGTTCGAATACATATCATTGTATAACTCCATGAAAGAAACACGGCCAGTTTGTTTTTTGTATAACCGACTTTTTGTGTATTTTGATTTTCCGACTATAATATTGTATGCAGGTGAATTTAAAGAGAAATACACAAATTTTTAGAGGTTTTGTTCAATTTATTGAATCAAACTTTTACACTCGCTTCCAACCATTTGTACGCTTTCAACTCTTTATATCCACAAAGTTGTAAGGAACAAAGCATATATTCGATTTATGAATGAGATTCGAGCGATCAAGGTCCAATCATCCTTCGAGAAAATATATCTGTTTGCAGTTTTTACACAAATTTTTATGTTTAGGAATTTTCATTCACCTTTACAAAATTAGGGCCAAAATATGTATTTCGATTTTCACTACATTAAAACATAATTTGCACCTAAGAGATCCAAAACTTATTCGTATACAGAGGTTAACGCTCCCATATTATGATAAAAATCATAAAATTTATCGGTTTACGATAGTAATGTTTTAGTATACTAACATAGCTACTTCTGCATAAAATTAGGATAAATATATATGTATTTATGGATTATGACAATAGCTTTTTATCCTACAACATTCAGGAATGTTTTTGACTTGTAGTATTTTAACACACATCGTTATATTTTATTGGCTGTACTTTATAGTGTTTATTTATGATTTTTCGATCGTAAACAAATATCTTAAGTATTCAACGGAGTATATAATACAGATATTTTGAGTGTATTGAATTTGATTCAATTTAACACCATATAGATAGAATTTATTCTACATGTAATCAAGAATTTATGATGATTACAGGAAATGCATTCGACTGTATCTACAACATAGTCGGGAAAATTTAATCAATCGCAGCGTGTATTTTACACAATTATATGCCAGGAAAATTAAGGCATGTGTAGTCGTGAATATTATTGGATACAGTTAATTGAACACTAAAAACAACAAACTTACAATACCAAAAAAATAATTTAAAAAAATATAATAGTAAAAGTTCAACAACACGAACAACTATTTTAGAGAGGGGAAATAATTACAAATATTTAATTAACCTATTTAAATTAAATTTTGGCTTACAAATTTTGCTTACTTTTGTGTTTAAAGAAATCAAATATTCTCTCTTTTAGTATTAAGTATTTTTGAACTCTCTAGTTCAACTACTTTGAAATTATAATAGGCTTATATAACAGCCTTGAATTAGCGAACCCAATTCCACTAGTTATCACTAAGTATAATTATCTACTGACTTGATTCTCTTGATTAATATAATATTTTACACTTGTTTTCAGGAATATCTGGCAAATATATACAATTATATATAAGTAGCAAATGATTATTTGCTATAAAATTAATTAGAATCAATATTTCTTTGTAGATGATAAACACAGACGTATGCAATTTTTTTAGAAGTAAATTGAAATAGGCAGCATGCATTAACGAACATTATATAGTAACTTAAAAATACCAATTCATTGTTGATTTTCCAATTTTGATTATGATGATCATAAAGACCAATTATTTCCACAGAAGCATGATAAAATCGAAACTTTACCAGTAACGTTAAAACTATGTAGCAACATAAAACCTAGGGCAAAAAAAATTACACTATAAGATTCTTTTGGAACTATGGAAATTTTTTTCCAATTTAAGTACTCGTAAATCTATTGTTTTAATTGCAATGATGTATTGCAATAAAAACAACCTCCCAGGGTATTGATATGGGTCGAACTATTTATTCGCTTAATACAAACTATTTAGTCGCTTAATAGAAAATTTTTAAATTATTTAAGTTAGATTGACATTTCTCCTTACAAAACAATAGGTTGAAAATAACTATTCGAAACTGAAGGAAATTCGATATATGGCTTAAATCATTAAAATTGGATACTTAACAAATGAAGATAATAGCCAATAGTTTTAATTGATTCAATTCCATACATTCGCTTGGTTATACCGGATGTAAGATATAGAGGTATAATTAGAAATTTATAATATAATAGCATATACATCTCTGAAATTGAGGAAAATCTTAACTCTTTACTCAAAAGTATTTCAAGGAAACGCTGTTTGTTTTTAAGATAGAAACGTTTGTTATCTTTGAAGTTTTCTTCCATCTCCTATCGTTTAAAAGGTCAATCATAGATTCGAAGAAGACTAATTTTGATTATTCACGATCTATAAATCAATTTCAGGTCTTAAAAACATAAATTTTAAAAAACTTAATTTGTTATAAACAAATTGACATAAAAAATTTGTTTTAAGAAGTCACTATTAATACATTTCAAAATAGGGTATGATCAATGGACATTCAATGAAAATTTAGTATTTATAATTAAAGAAACAATTTGATAAAATCGTGCATAAAATTTTGTGGCGTTGATGATGTTTATTTTTAAACATAAGAGATTGTCGTATTACGTTTAAATTTCATCAGGTAAGAAATAATATCAGCGTAAACTGGAGAATAATTAAAAATATTTAGTATTGTATATATACATAAATTTAAACCACAAATAATACAGTTTAGTGAAAATTAAATGTTTTAAATTGTAGAATGGTTATTAATTAAATGAAATTAACACAAATATATCCTATGATTTAAAACAAACCAACAACATTTTAATGTAAACCTTCAGGCAACTTCCATTTATATATATTCAAATATATGTGTATGTAGAAAATTTCTTCTATAATAATTGCTTGCATACAAATTCCCTAACTACTAATATTCCTAATTTAAGATAAAAGAGGCAGACAATGTCCAGGAGATAATAAGGCTCACATAAAAATTAACTTTGTGATTCAGCTAAAATAATTTTATGATTCGTCACACCTTACGAATATCCGTTTTGTCCATATAAAAGTAACAAAATAGGTTCCAAGACCTTAACCACGCAATCTTATAATAATAACGATAGATGTCACAATGTTGTAATATGAACACAGTATAGTTTTGTAATTTTCTAAGTTAATCCTTCAATTTACGTGTTGCTATATTTCTTTAAGGTATATAGTCTCTACTTATATTTATCTATATGCCTTATATAAATAGAGATAGCGTTAGTACACTATGGAACTGCCGTTATAATTGCATCATAATCGCATGCTTTGTTCAGTTATGGGCCAATAGAAAGCGATAATAAATATTACCCTGTTTACGAAATAGCCTCTAATGCAACCGGATACAGATTTTTTCGCCTCAAAATCGTTATCCATTCAAATTTTATTCATATATTATCCATTCAAAATAGGTATACTAGACATTTGCATTACACGTACACTATGAGTAGGTAACCTACAATTACTTCACTTTCTAAAGTTTTTACACCAAATATTTTACTTAAGGTATCATTCCAAGAAATTTCGACAACAAAAGTTCACTTTGATCATGAACATCTTTTTCTATGAATACTTTGTCATAAATAAATTCATAAAATGCACACTTTTCTTGCAAAATTAAACAACCACAAATATAATTCCAAAATCTCAAGCTACCTTTTCCACTGACCAATTAAACTGTAGTCGTCCTCTATTTTATTCAATAACTATTACGTTTGATATATTTTAAGTAAAACTTTTTTATATTATCCTTATATAAGTATTTAAACGATTAAAAATTTGATCGATTTTTTAATTTCCTTTCTTTAATATAATTTTTGGCCTTTTTAAGTATTTTTGGATTTAGTAGCTATATATTTTATATTTTTGCATTTTTATAAAATTTGTTTGACATTTTTAATTAATCATATTAGTCCCTCAGTTTTCTTTATACAATAAATATGTAGGGAATGGGTTTCTTCACCCATAAAAATATGACACCGTAGAATCAAAATGTTTCTCTTCAAAAAAACTGTAGAAGCTATTCTTTTTCAAAAACAGATTAAGAATAGAAGTTTTGTGAACTATAGAGATCACTAAGAAGTAAATAAAAAGTATATAAATAATACGTTCACTAAATTTAGACATGATCGTTGTCATCAAAAAATCAAATATTATATATATTAAATAAAAAGAAAATAGTATATATACTTAGTCAGGTAGCCTAGTTGTGAGAGAACCTGCCTTTTTACAGTTTGATCAATGTATCTTTCAATTTAGTTAAAATCGAAAAAGATGTTCGAAATTTAAAGCGGAACAAACATAGATCGATAGATATATCATTATTAGGTAGATAGATATATAGATCGCAAACTTTGAAAAGGGGAATTCAAGTTTTTGTGAAAGTATTTTATTTGGTAGATGATACTGTGTGTAAAGTCGCAAATTATTTTGGAAACCTACATTTTAGAAGGAAAAAGTGGGAAAGACATAGCTGTGTGAAAGACTGGTTATAAAATTATTTCAGGAATGCAATTTTGATATAAAATGGAAGTAAAACCCACAATATAATAATCATAATAATAAATAAAATATATATATGATTATATTTATTCATCTCGATGAATAAAATAATAATAAACCCTTCAATAACTACTGTTATATTAATAATTATTATTATTATTATTAAATTTTGAATACATACTATTATTTATATATTATAATAAAATAGAATATATTTGCTCTACATATTTTGAAACGATTGCTGTAATGAATTATAATATGAATATAAAATAATAAATATAATATACATTAATTACATATAGAAAATACGAATTTAAGTAAATTAAAGATAAATTTTGTATCATATACCTAGATATCTGGTTGAATCATATACCAAGGTATCTAGTCAGTTTCCAACTTCAATGTGAAAATAGAAGCACTCGTCAATAAAAGCTAGCGTATGTTATTGTTATTTGACAGTTGTTTGAATGAGTAAATGTAAGTGTTTTTGTGAAAATGGAAAATTTGTTTGTTTTGATTTTTCAGTGCACGTACAATGCACATTTTAAAATCATATACTCCGCTTCAGTAACATGTTTTACAATATATTATTTAATGATGCATTCAATGCTAAACTCATGGATCTGCTATCGTTTTATATTTCAGGTGGTAACATAAATTAATTTTGATATTTTCCAATAATTCAAGATTTTTAGTATTTTTAATTTCTTGTTTTTCTTTCCAATTTTATAGTTTGTCCACACACTTGCTCTTGCCAATACAGAAATTAAAGTAATCAACCATAGTTTTTATACGATTTGTTTAGATTTTACACGATTTGGGATTAGTTTGAAACGTATAAGTATTTCGGTAATCTCTTTTTAAAAATCTTCACTTATCTACTTGTATAGTTTGGGAGAAAATATATCGGTTCTCACAATATTACGTCCAAAATGTACCTTGTATTAATTTAAATGTATTTACTGAGAGTCGAGCTCCCTAGAGAAATTAATTGAAAAATGATTGATCCGGTTCTTTCATTTCATTGTTACACGAGTTATGAATAAGGTACCAGTTTGGATAAAAATTTGGATAGCACAAGTTCGGTTTATTTCTGAAAATTGTATAAGATCACCCTAAGCTGTTTGAAAAATGATTAACTGTTATTTTTGTATGCAATTGTATTTTTGTGTTTAACTGTTTTCATGGATGGGTGACCACCTAGCATTACTGTGTACTGTTGTTGTATAATAATAATAATAATCCACTTTGGTTAATGGCTATATAGCTGAAAATAGCTAAAGCCATAAATTTAAAAAAAAAAAAAAAATGTTTTCAGGTATATAAACGATCAACAGTATATTAAGTTAATATACTTAATTTAATCAAGATATTTATGCTGATTGACATCAATACTAGAGTACCGTGTAAAATGAAGAGCAGTAAATTCCCGTTATTGACAGCGGGTATTATGTATCCGTGATACAACTAAATAGGCCGCATAGAAGCTGACACAATTTAATCAGGTACTCGTTCGTTGATGAATTTCGCTAGTTTTGAAGAACAGATACTCCCTTAACGAAGTTGGACAGACAACAAGCAAAATAACTATATCATGGTGAGAAATGCGCCCTTTTGTGTATTAAAATTTGGCAAAAAATTTCTTAATTATTAATATTTTGTTTGCTAGGTAAGTAATATCAACATTGTTTGGAATAGATTTAAAAAAAATAATTATGTATAATTATAATTAATTATGTATTAATATATGTATGGAATAAATATATGTATAATTATAATAACAGCTGTTGATTTTTCAACGGGAATAATATATAATATTAAATGAGACTTTAATACGAATGATTTTCAAATTTAACAATACTTACATTAACGATAAAACGTATAAGGACGTTGCATTAATTTGAATATATTAAAGACAAAACGTTATCAATTTTAAAAATCCTTTGAAATGTCAGATGTCAAATGTTCAAAGAAAAGGTTTTTATCATTAAAAATAGTATGATTTTTTCATTTTAGTTTGGTATTAAAAATATAATTTAGATTTCTATAGAAAATTCTGATTAGCGAGTTCATGTTAACTAGTCTATAAGCGTCAAAAAAAAAACATGTGGTCTACATATCATATACTAAATTTAGTCAACATTTGTAATGCTAGAAAATATTGAATACACGTGCAAAACTAGAGTCTAGGTATTCATAGAATCACCATTTTATTCAATATTCTCTTATCTGATTGTCATCAAGATAACACAAAACGAAAAAGAGATAGTAAGCTAAAATTTTGATGTCATATTCGGCTATACATAACAGATAAATTTAAGTATGAGAAGATGCAAAATCGGTATATTGCGTCCTATGAGAGCAAGATTCTTCTTTTAAACCATAAAAGGCAGAGGAAAAGTTTAAATACACTATGTCTGTACAACTACTGTCTTAAACTTTTTCATTAACTGTCTAAATGATTACAACACTTACTGTATGTACTGTTTATAATATTTATTGAAACATATAAATATAAAGGTATATTTAAATTTATATATACATTTTTAAAATAATTAAAATTTGTAGTTTATCGACTGTTGATTGTTAAAAGTTAAAAATTTAAGGTTAATATTTTCTTCACTGTTAAATGTTTATAATTTGTTTTAGTGTTAAAATTAGTGATTCTGAAAGCCTGGGAAGGCATATAATCTGGTAAGTGTTAACGTTTCATTCTTTGTTAATTCTTCGAAATTCTGTGTACTCCTGTTAAACTTAAATTCTATTTTAAAACATTATTCAGTTTTTTAATTATCATAGTTCATAACTAAACATGTTTCAGATTTGGATTTATATATATGAATAAATAGTTCAAATATTGAGACTTAGTCATAAGTTAGGTATATAAATAATTAATACTGTTCAGTGTTATATTCTCTTATAAAGTTAAGCCACTAATAGCAATTAGTTGTTATAACATATGGTCATATTAGGATGTAAGAATATGTAAACTTAGAATTAATGTTTTAGGTGTAATGCATATGTAAATAATTTTAATATGCATATTATTTATGTTATTTTAATATTGTCAGTTTTTATCTATTAAACAAAATTGTTCGTTTCAGATTTTTCATGATATTTCCTAGTAATATTAACTTTTTTGATTTTCTATATCAATATTAGAAAAATAAACTATATTTTTAAAATAAATTTTACAAATTTTTTAATTCTTTTGTTTCAGATTTACGTCTTATACAAATACGATATTTTCCGTTTCAATTATTTACCGTTTCAATCTGTTTATTTTGGTTAGTTTTTAAACAAATATTCTTTTACCTGATTCTTTCACTGATTTTTTTATTATCGGTTTTTCTTGAAGCCTAACCTTTATCACATGCCCGACTTGAAGGGCTGTTTTTAATACACATATAATTTTAATACACATAATAAATTTTAATTTATATTTATGTCAAGATTATAAACAATTTATTGGGTTTCTCATGTACGTTACATTTGAGTTTTGTTTTGCATGAATAACGAAAGTTTTCAAGTTAATTTTTCTACGTTTTATATTTTAATAATGAAATATTCAATTACAATTAAGCAGGAGTCTAATCAATTAATAATTAATAATATTTAATATCGTTTACTATGAAATATAAAGAAAAAGAAACTTTGTAGCCCCTAGAGTGGCTCACTTAAACTTAAATAATTTTATAAGTCCGAATTAAAATTAACAGCTTCTACTTGCTTTCTTTCAGTAAACATTTAACTTATATACTCATATTTCGTTTAAGTTTTATATTAATTATTTTGATCTTAGAATATTCTTGAAAGCTCAGACATTTATACATCCGATAAACTTTATATACTGTGTGCTTATCATCAATTATCCAATATCTATCTACCTTGTGATATTTTATAGCTTCTGATCATAATATTTCGTCACAAAAATAAATTATTGATATTAATTTATTTCGATATGTTAAACTAATTCATGTTTCAAATACCCAAATACGAAGTTTCATTCAATCTTGTACAAAGTGTAACCTCATTGACCTTTATATTTGTGTATGAAAATAATAGCATCTGCAAGTTGAAAACGTGGCCATAATTATTTCCTGTAAGTGAATCGCAAATTAGAAATAAATTCATGTTTATTACTTGAATACATACTTAAGCATCTCAATACCATATTACCTTAAGCATAATCAATGAGCATCTTTTTTATATAAACAAAGTTGCTCTGTGAAAATGGCCACTCTGTATATGATATATACACAAACATAATATATCAAATATATACATAATAATAATTATAATTGTTCATGTTAATTATTTAAATATGGTTTTAACAAAACAATGGTTTAAACCATTTATTTCACAATTTATTTAAACAGATGCAGGCAGGCAGGCAAGCAGTATAATAATAGCTGTGTTGGTGTATTCATATTCATTTATAGCTCTAGTTCTATTATTTTATTTAGTACCAACAAATTTGTAATAGTTTGTTGAAATATTTAACTTTTCAAATTAGTTCATATTTTATCATATACGTACAGTATAATACATAACTGTATTACTATAAAATATAAATGTAAATGTATCTGAGTTTAATAAAACCACTTCCAAATAAGTTAGAAATGTACTACTAGCACAGTGAACTGTAGACTTCACTCAAAATCTTTATACATTATAAATTTATCTTATATACGAACTTTGAGAATGTAACATCATAAACACATGGTAACTAAAGGCTTTTGACTCATATTTCTTTTAAGTAAGACAACGAATGCGAAACAAATTTTTGGATAAATCATTCAAATCTAGTCATTTTAGAACATCAGATTTTTTTGTCCTTTACAAACGAAATTTTTCTTGATTCTATAATAATGGAACCAAGAGAACTGGCTGCAAAAAGAAAATCGTTGTGAACCAGGGCAAAAATGGTTCATAAAATCGCTTAATTTTTTCTAAGGGGACATTTTTCGTCCAATAATAGTACCAATCGAGTTACCGCTCGAAACTCATTTTAAAATTTAGTTTTAAGGAATAAAAAAAATTATAAACAGCATAGCACCCCCAATTTCTTTATTTTTTTGTTGTTTTACTGTATCTACAGAGTTAACAATTTTTTATAAGAAACTGCCACTTCTATTCTGGTGCTAAACAAATTCCCCGCAGCATACTTCATGTCCTATACTGTTACTAATACAATATATTACTAGTAGAGTATGGGTTTTAATCGAAAATTCTGAGAGATTGAATGCAATGATTGAAAAAATGTGTTTGTTTAGGTGTAGGGTCTCAGTTTTCTTTGACCGACACCCTTTCCTGTTGCAAAGAAGTTTTATGCGTATTTTTCACATTTAAAGAGTAAAAATTTCGGTTTTAAAAACTAAAGCTTCCCTGATAGTTAACGATTTTCTTAATTGCTACAGTGCAGCTATTATCATTTAAAAAATGCTTCATCTGGAAATCGATAGGCCACGTTTTTTGCAGTCAAATCTTGGGCCATAAAATTCGTTATAAAAAATGTATAACTGTTTTTTAATCTTTAAAATTTAAAATTTCTTCTCTATCTTCGACGTTCTGAATTCGGACTCGAACTATCCCTCTATATTGTCTAGAATCTCCATTAGACACAACAAACCCCTTTGATGCCTGAAGTATGAATATAAATATCATATTAACCTAATAATCAAAAATGAGAAAACAAAAACAATTATTTGTAAAAGGAAATTTATTATTGATTTCCTTCATTTGTAATTGTATACTAATGGCTTTGTATCCTTTCATATCACAAACAAAATCTGATTCATATAACAAATGCTCTCATATTATCTACAACAATAAACGTTTTACTATTGTAATAATATTGTTATTACCTTCATTGTTAAAAACGATTAAGGTTTTTATTTTCATAGAATAATAGCTAAATGTTCAATTCTAGCTATTTGAAATTTATCTATCTAAGTTATTATACTTTAATATTCCATTATTCTAACTTTTTCCAAAAAGTTATATTTGCAAGCATAACTTCTTAACAAAACTTTGACAGTATGAAATTTATATGGCTTGCAGAAGCAAAAAAAATACACTTTGTATATCCTTTGCACTATTTATTATTTTTTAATGTATTGATAATACCCATTTGGCAGTGCAAACACTCTTTTTTTTAAAAAAATTAAATACTTGTGCTAGATCATCATATATTAAAGCAATTATAAAATTAAAATAAAATGCTTATTCTTTACACTCTAAATTATAATAGATAAACATCTCATAATAATCCTTGCATTTTAAAACCTTTCATTTCGCTTTTGTCTTATTTTAGCCAAATATTTCGCTGAAGCCATTTGGCTTTTCTATTCATTCGGCATATCGATTGCAAACAAATCTACTTTCTTATACAACTCGGTCGTTGTGTCATTGGGCCTGAGAAACTCGCTCAATTCTTTTCATTGTCTATACATACGTCATATATCACATATATTCTGTTTCTGTCCTTGTCATGCTTGCTTTTATACCTCTAGCTCCCAAGCCTGAATTCAGCCAGTTTTCTACTCAATTCTACATCAATATGGAACAAGTACTTTGCTCCTTGCTCATAATGGGTTAGTTGATAAATCTACAGATTTTGTTTTTCATGTACCCTTTTCAATAATTTTTTTTATCTCTTTCTTTGAAATTTAACGGAATTATCAAATTTTGTTCTAATATATTTCGCTTATTACCTATTATTGTGACACCCCCCTCCAAATCTTATATGTACCGATTACTCTTTTGCCCACACATTGACATCGCAACACTTTGAAGTTATTGTTTAAAAGTCTATAATAGTGGCTCACTACGTTTTTCAAACTAGCACTTGTATATAAAGTTGTCCCTTTTCTAACAAAACTGTTTGCAGTAGATTATATATATATATATATATATATATAATTATTAATGAGAACTCTAGGATTTTTTCGAATAAAATTCCACACTTGTTCAAACCGTCACCAAATTAGTAACGAGTAACATCTCCTTAGAGAATCATTACAACTAGCTAATTGATACTGAAGATGACATCTTTGTAGTCAAAATACGTATTTATAAAATACAAAATAATTTGATCGAAAAATCGAAATTTTATTCAAAAAAATTGTATTTTTTGCAGTAGATTTGACAAGTCCTAGTTCATGTATTGACACCATTTAATAAAAAATTATTTAGGAATTAAAATTCATACTCTTAATAACTCAATGTGCAAAAATCGATAACATTAAAAAAATATGTGAAAAATTAGCATGGGCAATCATCGTCCATTGAATTCTGGATATTTCAAATTTTTTGATGAGACAGAAACCATGTTCACGTAATAAGTTTTTGAACGCTATTTCTGATTTCATTAAATTTAACTAACGCATGACTCTCTGGATACGCGTGGTAAAACACATATATTAACTACAGATGCTTACAATATCATGCTTAAAAAGAATCTTAATACCATTTCTATATTTGTGAACTGTGTATTCGATTTTGTTTTTTTTTTCAAAGGATGATGAATTTCCAACGGAGTATTCGTATTCTCATTTTAACTATAGCACTATTTTGTTAGAACAGTTGAATAAATACGCGTGGTAAAACACATATATTAACTACAGATGGTTACAATATCATGCTTAAAAAGAATCTTAATACCATTTCTATATTTGTGAACTGTGTATTCGATGTTGTTTTTTTTTCAAAGGACGATGAATTTCCAACGGAGTATTCGTATTCTCATTTTAACTATGAACAATTTTCAAATATTATTTTAAAGGTTTCCGGGTTTCTGTTTTTCGTTAGATTTTTTCGAAATATGTTTTTTGGAAAGCAATATAGGTAGGTTATCATTTTTTGATCTAGCAGAATCTAAAAGGGCTTGTTTGTCGATATTTTTACTTGGATCCAACTAGTTACAAAAGACTAGCGATGTAAGGCAATGCAAGCAATTCCTTGAATAAGGTTTCAAAATATTCGATTAATTTATGTAATATATTTTAAGATTTACCAAAAAATTGTCTCCAAAAATTATAATTGTGTCAAGCAATAAATATAAAAATGACTGTCGTTTTCTTATGAAACTATTTCTGGTTTAAATAAATTTAAACATTGCATTCTTTGATTTTTCAATTACTGAAAGATTAAACGGAACCCGGTATAGCTTTTAGATACAAAACAAAATACCAGATAGCGTCATCTGAATGAATCGTTTCATACTTATACATTGATTTTTTTTTATGGGATAGAAAGATATAATACATACGATTGATAAAAATTGAAACCAATAAAAAATCAATAATTTTCTTATATAAAACTTGAACCGGCTAAAATTTAATAAAGTTTGTATTATTATTGATATGAATAATTTTATTTTTAAATGAATTATTTGTCTTATAAATGTTTAGTTTTCAACTAATTCAAAATCATTCATAATTCGCGAGCACTTCAAATTCAAATTGAAAAAGTTTTTTTTTTGAGTGAACATAAATGTGCCAAAATTTCAATAATTCCAACATATTATATAAAAAAAGTTTTTAAATAATAAACAATAATTATAGAGTATGGGAAAAACTTGAACAAATTATTTTTAAATTAATTATAAATACTTTAAAAGTGATACAATTTTAAAAATTTAAATCGTGCCATGACATAATAATGCTAAAATAATTGTTTTTTATGATTATCTAAAAATAAATATTAATAAATATTAATATGAATAAATATTCCCTGTGTTTCGAAAGTATAACATCATTTATGGACATTCACATATGACTGATTCAAAATATGATATCAACATTAGTATTAATGACATTATATGTGGATGTCATCCATGATGATGTACTTTGGAAACATAGACATTCTATAGTGTACTCCATAGTGTATCTAAATTTTTTTTTTTAATTTAATATAACTTTTTAATTATAACGAAAAAAATAAATAGTAAAACTTATACAAGATGTGTCAATTATTATTAAAAAAATTTTTTTCGAGTGTAATAACCAGCGCCGGCATTTATATTTAAATAATAAAATTGCGAAATTTTTGAAAATATTCCTTACCGACATCGGTCAAGCAGACACTCGTGTTCGGTATATTAAATTATTTGCGATGCATAAAATCTCCATTGAAACACCATCTTGTAAACATCCTGTGTACGTTTTAAAAACTTAATAATGTTTCAAACATAAAAATTTTATTAAAAAAATATTCTATTTACATATCAAACACATATTTTTTTCAATTATCTATTCATTGCCAAATACTATTTCGTATATAAAGAGACAAGAAAACTGGAAACATGTCTTTCATTATCTACCTTTATGTATTACTTTTATGCTTTTATTGTTGTATATCCTTTGTTTAAGGAATATTTTTTGTGTAATTCATTTTAATAATTAATTTTTGAACATAAAAGAACACAATTAAAATGTATAAAAGTAAAAAATTAATTTGATGATATTGTTCATTAAATTTAAACCAAGAATATTAAAAATAGATATAAACAACCCCCGGCGATAAGAAACAAGTCCAGAAAATAATTATTAAATAATTTTTATAAGCCCATAGTGATATGTTGATATAAATGTGCGTAACAAAATATAATTTACTACCATATCTAGTTAGTATACTCAACATACATATTAGAATACCTTAGTGTAAATTATTTCGCTCGTAGAAATTACTAAAAAATGAAAAGAGATAGCTAGTTGATTTTGTTGATTAAAACCATAAATGAGCAAATCGGTTCATTAAGACCAATGAATCCATGATGGAATATATGAGCCATAAAAGAGAAGCAAAATTATCTTAAATTATTATAGTTGAATTGGATTCGCCCGCCCATAGCTTGTAAACAAACAATTCATTTAATCAATTCTTTATTACCATTTGATTAGTTGTTTTGAAGGTTATTAAATAATTTACAAATAATAGTTCACGATAGTGCGTTATAATCGTTGAATGAATTTTTTCTGTTAGTTCTCATTTTGCAGAGTCCAACTTTATTGTCGATGGATTAAATTCCAAGATACAACAGTTGTTACCAGGGGACTTGTTGTCGTTCAAATCTGCCAATGCTGTTTGCGATGTCAACGAAGCTGTGAACTATCCAATTGAGTTTTTGAAGTCATTGGATATGCCAGGCATGTAACCGCACCATCTACACTTGAAGATTGGAGCTCTGGTTATTTTGCTTCGTATTTTGAGCCCACCACGACTTTGCAATGGCACACGATTAGTCATTAAGAAATTAATGAAATATGTTATCGAGGAAACCATTTTGAATGGGAAGTTCCAAGGCGAAAATGTATGCTTCCAGGAATGATTCCTACAGATGTACCAATTGATTCCAAACGTATTCAATTTCAAATTAGATAGCATTTGTAATGACGATCACTAAGTCACAGGTCAAACGTTATTTGTTTGTGGCTTAGATTTGAGTACACCATGCTTTTCTCACGGACAACTATATGTGGCATGTTGTCATGTGGGAAAACCATCCAGTTTGTTTGTATTAGCTAAAGACATTGTACAGTCCATTGCGCTGTGAGAATGATCATCGTTTATTTTTCGATTATCATGATTAGTAGTAGAAATATGAATATGTATTTTCGATGTATAGATAAGCTATCAAGAACTGTAATTTAATATATATTTGTTACTTTAATAAATAGGACTTTATTAACCTAAATAAAGTATACTTTAATTGTTTACAACGCTTCATTCCTCTATAAATTATAACAACATCCTCACACACTTATAATGTTTGTGATTTTTAAAATATTTTTTATAAATAATGTTTATGACAAAACATAAATAAATTTTAAATAAATTTTGTTAAACTCATTTTTAATTGAAATTGTGATGGGTCCAGAAAATTTATAAAAACATTTATAGGCTAGACTAGAAGCCTTAAAAAATGATAAAAAGAAGAAGAAAATTATAGTAGGATAAAATCCATTGGAAACGCAAGATAATATGATACAAGTTAAAGGAATCATAAATTACGGGCGATCTGAGTTCGGGAAGTGTGGAAGGGGTGAGTTTTTAAGGGTAAAACACGGTTTATTTCGATTTCTGGCAAAAGTACAAGCCCTGTGGAAAAAAGTTAAATGGCAAAGTTGTAGGTAATAAAAAGATCTACAACTTTTGTATTAACACTTTTTTCACATATCCTCAAAATTTTTCGATTGAAAATTGGGTGCTTTTTCGGTATTTATTCAAAATAAGATGAAAAAATAAATATTTTAAAACAAAAAACTTATAGTGTATTTGGAACATAAAAAGATAAGTTTTCACCAAATTTCGGAGAAAAAAAATAAAATACCTAAAACTTGGTTATTTGAATTTTTCGCATAAATTTTGAGGTTATTTAAAAAAAGTGTGAATATAAAAGCTTTAGATCTTTTTATTACGTACAACTTTGCTATTTAACTTTTTTCCATAAGACTTGTAGTTTTGCCGCAAATTCAGATAAACCGAATTTTACCCAAAAAAACTCACCCCTTCGATACTTCCCGAACTCAGATCGCCCGTAATTTATTTTTCCTTTCATTTTTATCATATTATCTTCCGTTTCCAATTGGTTTCATTCTACTGTAATTTTTTTTGATTTCAAAAATTATCTACCCTAGTACATATATTATTTAAAAAGAAAAACAAGATTTGAAGTGATAAAAATAATACTACCGTAGCACTCCAATATTCGGTTTATCTATGGTTTATGTTACAGCTTTTTATTTCTGTGAAAGTTCCCAAAAATAGAGCGATCTCCTTTTCGAAGCTCGTAACACTTTCGTTGGGATTTTTAAACAGATGGATATTTTTGTTTGTTATTATAACAAAATAAATTAGTATCGTATAAAAGACACCTAATTTTGACACGTACCAAACAATGGTTTTCGGAATTCTTATGGATCGTACAACAAAAAGTTTGTAGCCGAGATTGAAAATTTTAGAGGCCAGTGAAAAAATAATTAAAATATATCAGAATTTTTGTAGAGCAAAAGTTGTATTACTAACATTATCTATGTAACATTAACAGAGTTTTTAGAGATCACGAAGATTATAAATGTATAATTAAACGTATTTGAGTATTAGATTCCAAACTTTTGTTCCTGGTCTAATAGATACTCTGAAAATATTCAGAACATTCTATTTTTTTTTAATGTATAGTTTATATTGATGATACATTGAATTGATATTATAAAATGCAAAGGATATTATAAAGTGATTTTAGGATTACCCAAGGTTAATTAGCGCCTAATTTTGTACAACAATGAAACCAAATCCATGAAAGTTATCGGGTTTTCAAGATATTTAAGCCATTCTTACTTCGATACCATGAATATGTGCGAAACACACCGGAAAAATTTATACTTAACTAGCTGGCCCGACAAACGTCGTTTTGCCATATATTTCTAACCAACATCAACATTTTCTAAGTATAACAACATATTCTCAACACTCTATTTCAAAATAATGAAAAGCTGAGGCAAATCAGAATAAATAATGATATAAATTTATATTTTAAAGCAGACCCGCCTGGTTCATTGGTTGCTGTGTTAATTTTCCCATTTTATTAAATGATATTACATCGATTACATGCGGATGCAATTCTATCCTTAGGGGTATAATTTCAGAAAATCCTTTCTTATCGAAATCTCGGTATTTAGTGTGCACCCGGTACATTATATGCATCCGATATTTACCCGATATTTGGTGGGGTACACCCGGTACTGCGTTCACCCGATAATTTGTGCTGTGGTACTCATACACTTGATGAAAGATATATGGAACTCCTGAATCACCAATGATTCCGGTAATACTTGAACAATACGATATGCACACTTTATACAGTTGACAGTTCAACATACTGCTAGTGAGAAAAGATAAAGAAGTTTATTTTGAATTTCAAATTTAGATTTTGGTTTCTATGGAAATTATGCTAATAGGATTTGTAACATGTGACAAAAAAAGACAAAAATTGTTTCACAGCTAGGAACATTTTGTATTCGAAAATTAAATTGTCGTTTATAGTATTTTCCGTTACTTATTATTTATATTTCTGACCGATTAAACCTTCCCTGAACTTCCACAAAGATTTCAAGATCAAAATTAGCAAAATCGATCCAGCTATTCTCGAGTTTTAGCGAGACTAACGAACAGCAATTGATTTATATGACCAAATTGTGATTCTAAACCATCCTCGAATCCCCTTGAACTAACACAAAAAATTTCATCAAAATCGGTCCAGCCGTCTTGGAGGAGTTCAGTGACATACACACGCATACAAGAAATATATATATATAAAGATTTTAAGTTTTCTTCACATGTATACTTGATACCAAAGTAGGAATAATTTGAATATTATGAAAACCCGATAACTCTCAAGGTTTTTAGTTTCATTGTTTCAACGCGGAACAATGAGATTTTTCGTTATTGTAAAACATTTTTTATACGAATGTAAGTTATACTCTAAAGTACAGTAAAGTTAAATAAATTTTTGCTTATGATACAAAGAACTTTATTAATAGTTATATATATATATATATATATATATATATATATATATATATATATATATATATATATATATATATATATATATATATATATATATATATATATATATATATATATATATATATATATTTACTTTACTATAGTACTGTATATATAAATGTAGCCAACATGTCGACAAAATAGAGAAAAAACGATCGTATAGTTTATTATTGTAGACTTAAACAAATGTGTAAGGTATACCGCCAACCATTCATCATACACATAAATTTCATTCAACCATTTTTATACATCTGATTGTTTTTATCCTTATTTGAGTCCATAGTATAACTCTCTACATGTGATATCATTAGTACACGATTTTGGAACGTATTCAAATATATTACTCAAAACTAGCTTTGGCCAGAATAAATCATTTATAATGCAAGATCTTTTAAACTAGCAACTTTCACATATATTTGGTTAGGTTTACATAAAGAACTGTGAACCAAAAGCATATATTACACATTGGACGGAAATCAAGTCTGGCACATTTCAATTGCTCTTCAAATGTACTAACAATTATACCATAGATACCTTGGATTTTAACTATGTATATATAATTGTCAATTCAACCATTTTGTTTGTTTGTGTATATAGTATTAAGAGCTGGCTATATACAACCATGATTCGATTGTTCCAGATTCTACAATTTAGATATTTTTAACAACTTTTATTGTATTATCACATTATAATCATTTATCTAAAAAAGTAGGGTTTTAATATTTAGGAATAAACAAATAATTTCATCGCTTTTATCTAAAAGTTGAATTTTTTCAAATTAAAAACAACTACTTTATCCTAAACATTCGATACTTAAAATCCATTTCAATTTATTCTATAAACGAATAATTATTTTTAATTGTAAGAATGGTTAATGACGCACTAACTACACTAACGCTTAGTCATTTAATGCAACTACTGTTTATCACTGTACTGTATAAAAACACCACTTTAAACGTAAAGTTGACACATGCGCAATCTACATAACAATTTGGCAGATACTTGGAAAGTTTAAATTGCGCATAGACCAACAAACAAGTGTGCAAACCGTCACCAAATTAGCAACGAGTAACATCTCCTCAGAGAATCATTCATCTCCTCAGAGAAACTAGCTAATTCATACTTTGTAGTCAAAATACGTATTTATAAAAATACAAAATAATTTGATCTATAAAACGCAAAGAGGCAAAAAATCGAAATTTATTCGAAAAATCCTAGAGTTCTCATTATTTATTATAAAAAATAAAAATGTAGGCTATTTGAAGAAAGAATAAAGGATATTTATACAAGAACAATCACAAATTGATATTTATAGTCTAATAATAACAACAACAAAAACTAAAAAATGATTTTGAGTTTCAATTTTATGGCGCATTTTAAATTAAGAATTACAAATTGTTTATAATAAAATTAAAAAAATAAAAATTGCGAAGAATTTTAAGACCCGTTTATACATGCTTAATGTAATAAAAACGTTTTTTTCGGCTCGTCCATAGTAACAAAAGAACATGACTTAATAAAATGGGTTGTTTGAAAAGCGAGTCGGAAAGAGGAGATATAGAAAAATATGTGCGTTCCGTTAACGTTCACGAAGACTAAGCAACAATAGGAAGACGAGAGAATGTAATTAATTA
Source organism: Chrysopa pallens (assembly GCA_020423425.1). Classification (NCBI taxonomy): domain Eukaryota; kingdom Metazoa; phylum Arthropoda; class Insecta; order Neuroptera; family Chrysopidae; genus Chrysopa; species Chrysopa pallens. The sequence goes on along the minus strand of CM035591.1, from coordinate 14,202,573 downwards.
TAAACAATCAGTTTTAAAAACAAGGATTTATTTAAATACTCTAAAAACAACATAATAAATTTTAAATTAAATTAAATCTATTACATTTTACTATTTATACAACATAAATAAGCTAGTCACGAAATTGACCAGCGTTAATTTATTTTATGAAATGCATTTATGTTTTTTTAATATTTGCTTGTGCCAAGATCAAGTAACATATTGTGTTGTTGTTTATTTACACGTTTAAAGCTTAAATATCATATAAATAGTATTATGTAAATTATTACTACATGTAACACCTACGGCGATTTTCGATAAAACGGTTAATTTCATAAGATATGGAAATACGGACTTGGGCTTGTCGAAAAAAGCTTTCCAAAAAACAAATCTGAACCATAAATTTGCTTACAAACTTCAAATTCGTGTTCAGTATTCTAAAAAATATTGAATGAAAAATAAAAATATAGGGAGTTTGCATATTGAACTGTGAGAAAATTAATACTACAGCAAAAATTTCCTCTCAACCTAAATTTTGTCACATTTTTCCCCCTTTTAAAACTATTTTTATTTAACAATAAAAGGAAAACATAAAAACCGAATTTAATTTAACTCTATAATCCAAAAAATAAACCCTTAACTTTAACACATTAAAATAAATAAAACGATATTTTTATCGTTATTCATTATTTACTATCATATTTAATTTAACACGCGGTAATTTGGTTTACTATATAGGGGAGGAAATGTATTCGGTAGGAAAACCAAAGAGGAAATATACTAGCTAGCAAAAGTAAACATCGTAAATAGTGTGATAAAAGAATTGTGTAAAACATTTTACAAAAAAACATAGCAAGCAGTGTGACATAGTAAAAACTTTTTAACAAAAAAATTAAACCGACGAAAAAACTTAAAAACCAGAAAATAAAAGTTCTTAAAGTAATGTAAGTATATATTTTTTAATAATTTTAATTTTTAAATTAACCTTAGTAACTAATGTAATGAATCAAAATAGATAAACTTATTAATTTGGAGTCGGCAGCTGTACATCACGCCATATTTATTTAATTAATTTCTTAGCCTGGCGAACACTCATAATTACTTAGGTATTCTTACATTATTTTAAGAACTTTGTTATTAAGGTTAATTAAAATAATTACAACAAATATACACTAAGATTTACTAATATTAATAAATTTCGATTTTTTCCCCAATTTCCTAGATCAAATTATTTTGTATTTTAAAAATACGTATTTCGACTACAAAGTAGTCATCATCAGTATGAATTAGCTAGTTGTAATGATTCTCTGAGGAGATGTTGCTAATTTGGTGACTGAGGAGATGTTGCTAATAGACTCGTTGCTAATTTGGTGACGGTTTGCAAACCGATAATTTGATCTAGGAAATTGGGAAAAAAATCAAAATTTATTCGAAAAATCCTAGAGTTTTCATTAACAATTATAAAATACTTATATTAGTTTAAGAACTTGGTTTTTAAGATTAAATAAAAGTGGATCTACTAATAACCACATGCTGAATTTTTGAATAACCCAGCTAGAATAAATTAATCCATATTTTCCCAACCTTCGGGTAGACATTTTTTTAAATACATATAGGGACCTACTATGTGGTATTTTGGGATAGACATTATTTTTTTCAAATTTATATGGGACCAACTACCAGGTATACCCTATCAAATTGAAAAGAATTATCAAAATGGAAGTAATTTGTAAAAAATTATGCGTGGTCATACACAAAAATATACTCGTCGACTTGAGAACCTTGTTTCTTCGTCAGTTAATAAATGTATATTTAAATCCTAGGGATTGCAAAGTCGTATCCAAAACGATAAGCGGCAATATATTATTCCAGCAGAGTCAGATTATTTAGGGTGTCTTAAAAATAATAATTGATATAAATTCCGACTGTTTATTAGAACTACAATTTTTTTAAGTTTTTAATTGAAGAAACTTTTTTTATTATTGAATCTTTAGGAATTGTACAATAGTTTTGTAATTATGCGCGCTCATCTTTAATAGTTTTATATATATTATATATATATATATTATTATATATATATATATATATATATATAAATATATATATATATATATATATATATATATATATATAAATATATATATATATATATATAATAAGTTTTGATATCGGAGCAAAAAATGTTTCCTATTAACAACAATACAAAGCTTTCTATATCAATAGACTGGGAAGTAAAATAAAATATATGAGAGACATTATTATGTTTACATTATGTTTAGTCAATTATAGGGGCATTTTATGTAAATTGTAGAGCAAAAAAAATATTAAATCATTATTTTAATTAGAAACTATAGCTAAACAAATATTAATTTTATCGTAAAACCTTACTGTTGACGTAATAAATACAGAATTATTATTCATTTTAAATTTATTTTGCAAGTAGCTTGTAACTACCGCTACAAAACCGTAGAATTAAGAAAACATACGCGAATAACCAGATACTCAGAAAGTGTGTATGAATTGAATTTCAGTTGTTGAACTAAGAAAGAAAACATTAAATTTCTAATATGATTTATAAATGAAAACGTATAAATTTTGTACACATATAACAACTTTAAACTGAACATTTGTTTAGTTCAAAAAATAGGTAAAATCATTAGAAAAATTTTTTTTTTATTTTACGTCAATTCATAAAAAACCCATAACGATTAACTATAGTAAATTTAAAAAATAAAAATTGATAAAATTAACAAAGTCAATAGAAAGTAGAATAAAGTAATAAACAAAGTCAATAGAAAATAAAAAGGGAAGCATGTATTGATTTGAATTTAAAATTAAACAAAAATTTAATTAAATACACCTTCTTATAATTCTATACAAACAAAAAGTTGGAATTAATTTTTGAATACCGATGGTCATTTTATGAATACAACCAACGAATGGAACCTATAAAGTGAGTCACTTTCTAGAATTTCAAAATGTATTTTAAACGGGTCAAGTAATTGTAATAATAAATATTGTTAATAAATAGTTATTTTCATCGAAATTAAAATATATCTATTAAAATAATAATAATAATAAATAATAGATCAGAGTAGAAGCCTTAAAAACTGATAAAAAGTTGAAGAAAATTATAGTAGGATGAAACCCATTGGTAACGCAAGATAATATGATAAAAATGAAAGGAAAAATAAATTACGGGCGATCTGAGTTCGGGAAGTGTGGAAGGGGTGAGTTTTTAAGGGTAAAACACGGTTTATTTCGATTTCTGGCAAAAGTACAAGTCCTGTGGAAAAAAGTTAAATGGCAAAGTTGTAGGTAATAAAAAAATCTACAACTTTTGTATTAACACTTTTTTCACATATCCTCAAAATTTTTCGATTGAAAATTGGGTGCTTTTTCGATATTTATTCAAAATAAGATGAAAAAATAAATATTTTAAAACAAAAAAATTATAGTGTATTTGGAACATAAAAAGGTAAGTTTTCACCAAATTTCGGAGAAAAAAAATAAAATACCTAAAACTTGGTTATTTTAATTTTCACATAAATTTTGAGGTTATGTGAAAAAAGTGTTAATACAAATGCTGTAGATCTTTATATTACCTACAACTTTGCTTTTTAACTTTTTTCCATAGGACTTGTAGTTTTGCCGGAAATTCAGATAAACCAAATTTTCCCCTTAAAAACTCACCCTCGCCCCTACTTCCCGAACTCAGATCGCCTGTAATTTATTTTTCCTTTCTTTTTTATTATATTATCTTCCGTTTCCAATTGGTTTCATTCTACTATAATTTTTTTTGTTTTCAAAAATTATCAACCCTGGTATATAAATCAATAAAACTAATACTACTAAATCACCATGCAATAATATTCCATTATTCAACTTCAGTTGTTTTCAATCATTTTGTTATATCTATGTCTTCGTTATACAAAACAAATTCAATTTTGAATTAATTACATAAGTTTTTATTACAAAATAAATGAAAATTTATTTTCTTTTGATTTCTACTCGATTTTTTACGTTTATAACTACGTAGAAGACACAACAGACAAAAACAACCATAGTTCATTATATTACTACTAGATTCAAAACATCACAGACTATATACCTAGTATAAGGCAACAAAAGTGGGTAAATAGAATAAAATCATTAACAAAAGCGAAGATTTAAAAAAGAAACATACTTTTTTTTTTGTGAATTTATGATCTACATGCATGTTATAATACAAAATGGTTTCAAATACTTAACTCTTAATAAATAGGAATAATATTTTAATACCATGTTTATATATATGCATATACTATTTGCTACTTAGCCAGTTATAGTCTAAATTTTAGTGAGATGTGAATAATATTGCCTAATTTTTCAATTTTGTTTTTCTGTTTTTAATACAAATATTGACTTGGTCTAACAAGTAAGTATATATTTATGAAGAAAATCAGGACTATCTTTTTCTATATAATTTTTTTTATTGTAAACAAACAAAATTAAAAGCAAATTATGAATGTAGCATTATATGATAAGTTGAATTTGTCTCCATTATTGGAACTTTCACAGAGACATGTCACCAATCAGTTTTAGACACTAAAATGTGCTGTGGTATAAACTTACTAATTTTGAAGAAAATCGTAACAGACATTTCGATAAAAACGTTAAAATCACAAGTGTAACCAACCTGGTCCTAAAATAAAGAACAAATTTGTTCAATTTTGGATAAAGCATTCACTGTCACAAACAAAATTACAATGTTTTATTTTATTATGAATAAAAGAAGATATAAAGAGAAATCTTTGCATGCCATTGATGGACCCACATAAGTGAAATTTTTTGATTAAATACATGAAGTGAATTACGCGTGTATATTGCTTTACTATTACTTTAGCGATACAGGAAACGCATCTATACACAGTCAATTGCTATTGAGGACGCTATTAAAGTTTACATAATAATATGTTTAAAAAATGGATTTAGTATGATAGTGAGCATAAACTTTTTCATTATGAGAAAAAAAAAAGATAAAATATAGCATTGTGCTTAAAACAACAAATCTTTACAATCGTAAGTAAGGTAAATGTTTAAGTTTAGTAAAAATATATTTAACTGAAGATATAGAATCCATAATGATTTAATCCTTATATTCAATAAATAAAATATTAAACGTTATATAAACAAATATTCAAAATTCTACAAATTACTTTATAACCAATTACTAATACATTAAACGTGTGGATAATTAAATATAACGTGTCAAACGTTAAACAGGTAAAACACTAAACTGTGGCGTCGTGTGTCTTGTTACCAATTTATATTAATACTTCTTAATCAAACTATCATCATTTTTTATCAATATTGGCCATAAATTACGTTAATTTCACCTCTATGAGACACCTTGAATATTAGATTTCATTACAAAATAAAGCATATTTTCTTTTGATTTCACTACGTTAATAACAAAACTATAAAGAATACAAAAGCAATCATCAAAGTGCATTCATTATACTTCTAGATTCAACAATCTATTTAAACTACCTAGTTATATAAATACATAAAATGATGATAAAATCATAATAAATTTGTTATGTTCTTCTAATTTCACTTGTTCATTGTCTTATTTTTAATTAATAAAAAACATTATATGATTCCTTTTGTAAACTTGTTGTTTAATTTATAAATACATACACTACTTCTTATATTTTATATATCTTGATTTTTAAAACAAATGCCAATGGAGGTTCTTTGTCTTCAATTTATTATAGCATAAATTTATGTTTACTCTTATAATAAAGACAATTGCTAATGCAATATACATTGTATTTCTTGTAAAAAATGGGAGCAGAATATAAATTTCTTATTAATGTTTCGGGAAAAACTCTTTAATTGTGTTTTCTAAATTTCATATTTGGATAGTGAATTATTATTCATATTTAGTTTATAAGCATCATTTTGTTACTTACAAATTAACTTTTATAAAATGTAAAGTTTGCGAGTTATTTATGGAAATCAATTAAAAACTATTGTTACCATGGATACGAAAATACTTTAATGCATGTAACTAATAAAAATTAATACATGTATTATGTGATGATAATAGAGTAGTTCTCGATTAAAGTTTTTATAAAAACATTATAGCTCTTAGATAGAAAATTTCTCTTTAAGCATAAACACATTTTTTAGACTTATTTATTAGATCGTCGGAAATTATTCGTAAAATATAAAATTGCCTATACATTTCAAGCGGGAAAAAAAAACCCAACAAAAATGATATGTTTGAAATGTAGATAATTCATTCCTAATATTCAAATACCAATTCATTTGTTGAAGATTTACCGGATATATAGCTATTTAACTGAGTATATTACGGGGAAGTTTTGTTTCCATTAATGGCAGTATATTCAGTTTTTTAATTGTTTTATATAATTGAGTTTTGTGCTTATAGCACACAAATGCTAGTACTTTTGAACATGAAAATTCCAATATCTTACAAATAACTCGGAATTAATACTGAACTACTTATAATTTAAGTGTTTTAGTTATTTCATTAATATTACAATCCAGTAGGTGGAAGTGACGAGCAATACATACTACTATGTATTTGATATATCTGATATACATTTCACATCGCTTCCACCAATTTGAACATTGCTACAGATAATATCAAAGTGATAGGTAGGAGGATGTTATTGCTTTCTAAAAATAACTACTTTATAAAGACTCATATTTCGGGAAACTTAGCTGGAATGTATCATAGAGCATAAATATTGCTATTTTTGTATAAAACTATGGTACACACTAACTACATTATATATTACTTGAACAATAATTTAATTTTGTAATATTTATTATAGTTGTAAAGGATTTTTTAATAAGAACTAACGGGTGTATTTAGTAAAAACGACTGTATGTTGTTATTTTTGTTTAAATTTCTTATATAATTTTCGACATTTTTTATTTTCTAGCTAATATTCTTCTATAAAATTTTAAAGATTATTCTTTATTAAAATGAATTTATTACGAAACGTTAAGTTTTCGACTACTTTTAACGTAGAAAAAGGGAAAACTGTTTTAGTTGCTTAATGTTATTTAGCCAGGTACAACTAAAATTTGTAAAATCTCTTTTCGTTTACTGGAATTAAATACTATTTTTCATTTCATTTTATATCCATTTATATTAATCTGATTACTGCCCATTTATATTATTCCTATTACTGGTCGATTTTGTTTAAAAAACGTTCTGGTACTTTATAATTTCAAATCCGTCTGTTAGAATCAAAATCATTCAGAACGTCCAAAACTCTCTACAGCTGGACAGAAACATTAATACGTTTTTTTTTTTCACTTAAATTTCTTTTGAAAAATACACAGTGCATAGTGCTGACCGTCACCAAATTGGCAACAAGTAGCATCTCCTAGGAGAGTATTTTGAAATACTTATAGTATAAAATACAACAAATTTTGATCTATGAAATTAAATTATTTATGATTAGATAATGTAACAAATTTTCCACTCTACAATAATTCTTAAAGGTGAATCGTTTTCTTTTTCGTAGCCCGTAAAATTTGCATTTGTGGCCAAAAGTTTCAACTTGACTAACAATCGTTTATTTGTTTTTATTGAAATAAAATCATAAACAAATATAAAAATTATTTTGTTCGGTACGTGATAAAACCCGATGTCCGTAGTCCGACAACATGAAAATAGTGAAAAATAAAAATTTTGATGATGTCTGTCGGATAAAGGCCACATTGTTCTGTCACATGTTAGAAAAATGGCTCTTTAATTTGTTTTTTAATGTTTTTCTAGTAGCAATAACAATAAGAGCAATGACAAAAAATACACACATGCCTATAAATTTCAAGTTTGTGGGGGATATCAAAAATTTTATGGATTCCGAAAAAGAAAACCCCTCACGTTTCAAAACTTTTTATAGGCAAAAGTTTTAACACAAATCAAATTTAAACCGTGTGCGAATTTTAAATATTATATTAACCTACGATTTGATAAGTGTAAAGGGTCCAAGACTAGTAATCGTAAGCTAAAATCACAACCGACCAATAAATGAGTTCGTAGGTTGAGAGAGAAATTAAAAATGCATTTTAAGTTTATCTCCATATTTTTTCATCCACATTACATTTAATTTATCCAGTTTATATCTAGAATACACAAATCCTGAGATTTTAATCAGTTTAACCGATTTATATACAATATTCGAGTATAGTACACATAGTTCAGTTTGTTTTATATTATGTTGGTATATACATTTATCTACGAACATGCTGGTAGCTGATGACTTGACTTTCATTATTTACTTTTAAGTTTGTTTGTTGTGCCATTCCTAATGTGTCCCAATAGGTAAATGTAAAACCAACAAACCATTCAAACGACACACTGCTCTCTATATGTTTTAATTAGTAAAGTTTTACAATAATTTTAATATATTATGTACCGTATAGAAGGTATATATATATATATATATATATATATATATATATATATATATATATATATATATATATATATATATATATATATATATATATATATATATATATATATATATATATATATATATCCAATTCCCTATATAGCTCTCATTCAATTCGTTGTATTGAAATTACAATTTTTGAATTCAAATTTGATTCAATTTTCATTATAAGAAAAAAAAAATTAACTACAAAGTAAAAACCTCTATAAATAATTTCCTGTGATCAATTACGTTTTTCAATCGGCACCACTGAATGAAATTTTTAGCTAAGGATATAATTGGTGCTGATTTCGAAAGGTAATGGGATACATGAAATTATTTATTAATTATTTATTATTTTTGAAGTTTTTAATTAAATTTTTTTTTACCTTTTAGTTCAAAATTCTTATTTGAAGGTGGTTCTTTTTTTTTTAATTTTTATTTTTTACTTTTGTGTAATGTATACATGAAAAAATCTTTAATTTATATAAAATTTTATCACTAAAATTTGTTTTACAAAGAAGTTATGTGCGAACTGATAAATAAAATTCAAAAATAGAATCAGGCAAATTGATAATCTTTTTTTTTGGTTAAAAATGCTTGTTTCGGTAATTGGCGTGATTATATTATTGTAAATCAAAGTATGTAATTGTTTTTTAACAAGTCATTTTATGCCAAACATTGGCAAAATTTTAATACATAAAGAAGTTAAATATGTTAGTACTCTGCGCTCTGTGGCCCCAGAAGAAATAATTCCTAGCATTTTGAAATGGTTATCTTGTTTAATTAAGAATGCTAGAAATAATAAAATTTATTTTCCTGGTCAATTGCCAATGCGCTACTGTAAGTTAATTAAACAATAAGCTAACAAATTTAAAATTAATAAAATTAATTTTATATATTAGATATTTACCAAGGTTTTAGTAATTATAAACTGATGGGCGCTAATCGAGAGATAATGTTATGGCATAAATGTTTAAAAATGATTTCGGACAGGTAACGCTGGCGCTTACATTACGTAATTTGGAGGTCAAATTTTCAGTTTTTAAATTGTTTTGCAAGGCGATGACGAATGTGTCACCAAATAAATATAATTTGTGTTTAAAATCATCAAAAAGCGTTTATTCATTCGTTGACCATAATTGTTGATTAAAAACAATTTTAAAAAATGTGTAAAAGCTATCGAAATATTAATTTCAAGTTTGTTAGTTTTATTTTACTACTGAAAACGGACAATATCGTCACGATGACAAAATGAAAATACCGTTCTTTACCAATCATTGAATTTGGCCAAAATCAGCAACACAGTGAGTACTTGGATGGATGACCGCCTGGAAACATTGCATGGAGTTGTTTTATATTGCAATTAATGACCTTTGTAATTGAGAAGAGACTTACAAATATAATTTTTAAAAAATACCCTGCCATTAATAGACGCAAAACTTCCTCGATATGTATCAAAATGTTCACTTAAAAAACATTCAACCAATGAGTTGCAATTTACATATGAGTTGAAAAAATGCATTTTCTATTTTAATCATTTTCTGTTGTAGTAAGCTAACGATTTTTCCCCCTTAATATCCTGAATAATCGATTGCAATAAAATTCAAATCACTGATGTACAACTGCTTTATACAATTACTAAATAGCGATAGCTAGTAGACTTACCTTCCCTTTCCCTTCATATGCCCCATCCATTAATTTTGACTGATTCTGTACAATATGTATATTGTTACAAAATGAATGAATAAAAAATGAATAGAATCAAAATCGGCTGAATGGTTCATATTAAATTCTTTGTAACAGTAAGCTGACTTTTTTTTATAGTTTTTCGTTCGTATTTTTATGTTGCTTTAATAACGATGTTTCAGAATACTCGATGTGGATAAAATAGGTTTACTTATGTAAGCTTCTATACCACTCATGTAAATAGAAAATTTCATCATATCTTCGGAACGGGAGTTGATAGATGAGATGTTTCTAAAATGAAACCATCCTAAACATGTCGAATATTATTTACTAAAAATTTATAAATATTTGTTCGGTAGTTTTAGAGATATGCATGTTCGATCTAATGAGAGCCACAGACCGACAGACAGACGGAAACGAAAAAAAATTTCTTAATTCAGAAACACATTTTGTGAATATTAAATGTTCAAACAGCTGTGTTGTGTTGTGTTGTAACATGGCCATTTTTGGAATTAATTTAAATTTGACAGTTGGAAATGCCTTTAATATCATCAAATGAACTCAAATACCAGGAATCTGAGTTTGCACCAACTTGGTTGGTGAGCTTAATTTTTGGTAGACAAAAAACAGCAAAATTTCCGTAGTTTTCAAGGTTTTACGCTAAAAACTCCAAAACGATGTATTTTACAGAAAAATTGACAAAAATAAAAGAACACAACACGGCTTGACCAATTTTAACATTTAAGAGCTCGTTCCACGAAAAATTTTATCAATTTTGATTTTTAAGAAGTATTAGGAAGCCACGTTTTCAAATTATAAGAGTTGAATATATTGAATTTTTGTCCACTTTTTAGCGTCAAGTTGGAAAAATTCGACTTAAAAACTCGATTCGATTGAAGTTTTAAGGGATCATTTGACGTAGATTCATTAATTCTTTTATTTTTATGTTTTACGATTTACCCACAGAAGGCGTCTGTTCCAAGTTAAAGGAGTTGAATTGAGTTTTATCAACTTAAAGCGAAGCAGGAAAGAACTGTTCAACTTTGAAAATCTATATCGGCCAAACGACTGTGCAAATTTAACTAGAGCTCATTCCAATATAATATTTCATTTACATTCATTTAAATTTCCGACAATTTTTTTCGTCGGATGCGTTGATTTAGAGTTTTAGGCGCAAAATCCAGAAAATTGCTAAAATTTCGAAGTTTTTCGGCAGCCAAAAATTTAACACATGACCCATAATGGTGCAAACTCCGATTCTATTTATTTGGGTCCATTTGAAGAGATTAAAACTACCGTCAGCTATCCGCTAAGTAATTTCCAAAAGAATACCTATTTAATTGCCCTATTGTGTTTATAACCTAAAATCATCATATTGTTTGTAATTCAATTTAAAATTGACTGTTACGGAATAAGTATTAAATATTGTGTATGGTTTACTTAGTATATTTTAGGGTATAATATGTTACAGTGTGTTATATTTCAATAGTAAATCAAACAAAACCAATTGTGTGGTTGAAAATTGATGATTGTGAAATGAATTGTAGAACAATAAAATAAGCAATGGTCAGCCATACCATACCAATATGTATATATATATAAAATATATATATGTGTTTTATGTAAAATAACAGTTCGCAATCATTTAATTTTGTGTATCAAAATGATAGTAAGTCTACTACCACTATTAATAACACGTTGTGTTCACAAAATCAAAAACTAATTGGATTCAAGTAGTAGAAAGTAATTCCCAATAGGTAATCTCCAATCAATTGTATAATCTCATTTACAAAAATTTAATTTTAATATGTTATCGAAGCTCTAAAATTCGCGTAATACTTCAAAAAATACTCTCAGAATCCAAGTTCGTAATCTTCATGGTTAATGGGATAATATATAAAAAAGATACAGAAAGAGACAAAAAACAGACATTTGATGAAAGCTTATCTCGCTGACTATCAGAAGGAAATACAATGTAGTTTGACATTCTGTTAAGCCCAAACAACCATATAAACATATAATTACAGTGAATGTCTTTAGCCAGAGGTCGTTCATCATTAACAAATACACTACTAGAAGAGAACTGTCATTTTTGATTGCCAAATACCAATCTGAGCTATAGATTATAATAAAAACATTCTTATATTCTAAGAATATTTTCATTAGTATTGTAATTGTTAAATTATTTAATATATGAATTATTGGTTCAATTGATTTTTTCATGTTTTGTTTAAATTTTTATTATATTTATTCTGTAACTTGCCAACAATCTGGTACAGATACGTCGGTGATATCTTTGCAATTTTTGATGCAGAATAGAAAATCAACAGGTTTTACTTAACAACGACGGTTCAATCCCATTTTTAGATATGCAAATATGAAAACATAATAATTCTGAAACTTAGACTTCGACATATACAGGAAACCAACACACACGGGGTCTCAACTCAAATAAACAAAAAATAAAAAATGATGTGGTGTCGTGGGACACCAGGTAGGAACGAAGTTCCTTCGGCTAATGTAGAATCGAATCATCAAGAAAGATAACCTAGAAAACCTTACTTTACCAATGTAAAATACTTTATATTTATAAATATATATTTATTAATATATTTATTAATAAAGAATAAACTAATACTTACGTATTTAATTCTTTTGCACTGAATAATTTCCCACTATTATCACTGTCAATTGCATTCAAGTCACTTTTTGGTTCATTTGACATTGTTACTATATTAATTATATTTATTATATTTATTACTGTATTTATTACATTGTAACTATAGTTACGTCTCATTTAAAAGTTTTATTCCACGCACTTTTTCTTACGGTTTTACTATCACATTTTTTTCAGTTCGGTCGCGCAGCAAAATCCCTATCCCCTCCAAGCCTGCCGTAAGGAACTTCGTTCCAAAATTCAATAAAAAAATTACTTCGAAAATATTCGTTTCTATCAGTCATCGTTTGTCGAAGGTCAGTTTTAAATAAAAATAATTGATACAGTTGAAATGCCGTAATTTTAGCACTAAAAAATGAAGACTTTGCATTAGTAACTAACGATATAATAATCGCATTCCACGACAAGTTAAAATTAACTTCAGCTATGTTAATTATTTGTGATAATTATACTGAATCTAATTATCATCCAGTAGAGTTTTTAAATTCTCTAACTGTTTGTGATATAAGTTAAAAGTCTAAAGATCAATTGTATTGTCCAATTTATTAGAAATTTAAATACAAAGGAAGCATTAGTTAATGGGACATGAATGCGTATCAAATTTTTATGTTATAATACTATTGAATTTTGACTGGAATAGCACGAAATAAGTGAATTTTGATTCCTCGAATAAATTTGACGTTTTCCGAAACTATCTAAGCGTTTGAATTCCAAAGTAGGTAATTCTCGATTATCCCTGCATTTGCAGTCACGATTAATAAATCACAAAGTCAGATATTTGAAAAATTTGGAATTATGTTAAAACAACCAGTTTACACCCATAATAGAAGTTATTTAGCAAATTGTAGAATAATATTTACAAATAATGTAGTTTGAGATCAAACATAATACAAATATAATATTTTTTACAATTTGTCTTTCTTTCATTTTTTTAAAAATATTTTGTTGACAGGTATGAAAATTGGTTTCACAAATTCTTATTTAGAAATAAATATTATTATGACTACTCAAAAATAATATGGATGTTTATACCTTTTGATAGTATTTCGAATATATCTAAAGAGAAGCTGTTTGGAATATGAATTGAAATACTACAATACGACACATAAGGTTAAATTTCGACCACTAGTGTCGCCAGTTTTTATAATTGTATGAATTTTATGTTTATATATGATTTATTTCCAAAATTTTGATATCATTGATGTGAACAATTATATATATTTGATTATCGAATCGGGTTTTAAGGATGCATCGATTAGATTACGAAAAAATGTTTCAAACAAAAGTTGTTTGAAACATTTTTTTTATTGTAAATTTTTCATCTATCTTTCTTAGTTCAAAAGTTGGATCAAGGGTCCATTAGATCTAATGAACCGATTTTGCTTATTTATGAACTTTAAATCTCCTTCTATGTTCCATATATGTCACAAAACTTTCAGTTTGCTAATAGATTTAATTTTTGAGTTATCTTGATTTCATTTTTGAGTTATCTAAAATAAGGAAATGGACTAATTAGGTGAATATACGAACCCCTATATCCAAATTTCAAAAACATTTTCTATATGAAAAATGTTGTACATTTTTAATTTGATCAAAATATTTGATATCCCAAAATAAATGATATTTTTAACATACAATCACATTTTTATCTACACAAACATTAAGTAACAGACAAACATAGAATAATAAATTATTACATAGAGTAGAAAAAGGAACACACGGATTTGATATCGGTACACATTCATTACGGTTTTAAAACTAAAATATATAGATTAGATAATCTATTAGAAAATATCTACTTTTAGTATGTACTTACTTAAATTGTTTTCGTTGTTTTATCGTATCAAATGTTAATGAAACGTAAATTTATTGGGACACAACTGAAATCTTTTTAAAATGTCCATTTATATCTTAATAGATTTGTGATATCAATAAAATGTCTGTTATAAAAGACAATCCTTTATTTATGATAAAACTTAATTTATTATCCTCGAACTAAAAAAGAAAAATTTTAGCAAATAATAATAACACAAATGGAAAATACAGCAATTCTTCGAGAAACTTTCTCAACATTTAGTTTATCTCATAGTTTACAAGCAGCCTGGCCCAAATTCGCATATGCGATTTTTTGTATATACAGTATTTGATCGATTTTTAACAAATCAAAATGCTAAATAAAACGTACCCTAAATAATCCGAATAAATACGTACTAATTTTTATCACTTCAATTGTAGCATCTATTCTTCATGAACATGAATCAGCAGTATTTTTTTTAATCTTTAAAAATATGCAAGATATGGAATTTCAATAATCTTGATTAAACAAAGAGGGCATACCATCTTGTGACATCACAACTTCACCTGCTTGAATCTCCATAAGATCACATGTAAAACTTTGTTTTTCAAGAAAAAGATGGGAAATAATCTTAAAAAGCTTGATACAATCTTTGTTCTTGGATCAATTTTAATTTACGAATTTTACTATAGTATTGATTCGAGTTTCAATAAAATAACAAATTTAATAATGCTTTGTTATGTTTTAAATAAAGTTTAAATTTCTCTAGAAAAACATACATTAAAACAAGTGAAATTAACTAACAGTATTATTGCTAAGATTCTTGACATATCGTTGAGTATCAATCTGTGGACTATTTATAATTATTGGCATTCATAAAATACTCTTAATATGCAGTATAAACAAGTATAAATACATTTATAATAATAATATGTATTGCAACTATACTTATATACTTATAATCTTAAATTGAGGCAAATCTAAGCAGTTTATGAGAAAATGCTTCAAATAAAAGTATTTTTTTTTTTTGTCAACATTAAAACATTTTCTTCTATCTTTAATAATTTAAAACTTACGTCATAGATTCATTGGACCCAATGGATCGAATTTGTTCATGCACTTTATATCTCTAGACCACGTTATCAAAATTTTAGCTTAGGCGTACTTTACACGTACGAAAGGATGGGCGGAAATACACAAAATAGGGGATTTCATGAGCACCTTTTACAAAATTTGTTTGAGGCTTCAATATTTTCTATACTTACAAACCTTCGACAAAAATGTACATATTCCTCATATTATTTACATGTATGAAGAGTATAAAAAACAAAGGTCTTTCACTCTAACAAATATAACAAATATTAATAAATCCAAATGTTTACAAATCGAGAGTGTTAAGAATTGTTTTAGCAACTAGAGCATTTCGAATGATAAATATTTAATAAAATACTTGACTGGTAGTGGAGGTGGCATTTGTGGCTACGGCTACACCATACACTCGAGTAGAAAGCCGCGTCACGGTGATACCTACCTACTCACTGAAGTATAAAAGCTTCATACCGAATAAGATTTATATAAAGTATATGATAAATATTTAACTAAGTATAAAAACATAATATCTTATAACGCCGATAACTCTAAAAATCCGAAAGCTCGAAAATTTAATTTAAGATAAATACATAAAATTCCAATTTTGAAGTTTCTATGATTAAAAATCTAAAACATCCAATTTACGAGTATAAAATGCCTAAAGTAATTTTCAATTTTTCTAGAACTACAACCTTTATTATGAAGATTCACAGAGAAAAGCTTTCTATGAATAAGCATACAATTTACAGCCTTGATATGATAAATCCTCATGAAAAGTGCAAAGTTGAAATTACTAACAGGAAAGAAAAAAAAACCGCAACAACCAAATCGCTGAAAATCGAAAAATGATAACAATTTTTTCTATGCAAACTAGGAATACGAAATAATTTTTAATTAAAAAAAATCTCAGAGCAAATAGAAATAGAAAAAATTTTGTGTCTTCTTTTGACCCCCCCCCCCTTATTATGCAATAAAGAAAGACACGGTTTTTTTACTATTTCTCAGTGAGTTCGACAATCAGTAGAGCAAACGTTGTTTATTGATTAATAAAAATATTCGACATATTTACCATCGATAAAACAACGGGTGTCATCCAATTAGAAAAGAAAAATGATATTTTCAGAATATAAATGCCTATGTATGGTCGGTCTACATCACATAATATAAACATTAAACATATCGTTCGGTGGAATGATTATGGCCAAATATTACAAAATACATAAATAGATACCTATAATAAAATGTAACCAATTTTAAAAAGTAATTAAAAAACCAATTTGTTCTATATTTGATATGTTGATATATAATTTTATATATACAGCAAGCACACAGCAGCACGTACATTAAATAGCACAGAACGTAAAGCTTTAACACATAACTAACCATAAACAACAACAAAAACAATAGGCAATATTAAAAAATGTTTGTGTTGGCCAGATGTTTTATATATTACCGTCACGTGTGTATTGGAAGCATTGAATAACTGTATCCCTAGAGTCGTATTATTAATAAACAGACAGAAAAACATATTTTTGAAAATAATGATAATTATATTTTAACATACGAATTTTTTCGAAAAAAAAATATAGGGTAATAAAAGGTAAGACAAAGCAGAATGGTTATATTAGTTTGAGTCTACTACGGAAAGATATTTTATGAGTAGCATAAGTAAACTCCCGCAATTTCGACATTGTGTGGTTTTGTTGGCGCTGCTAAGTGTACCAGTGGAGTTTTATAAAAAAAAATATTTTCCCTGTTTTCTTGAAAATAACATAATTTCTATTGAGCCTGCATTTTTTTTTTTTTAGCGTTTCCAATTTAATGATTGACACTGTAACTTGCATTTTATAATACATCTCCAATTCTATCTGTACAGCCGTGGATGTGTCTCAGACATTTGCGAAAGCTACTATTAATAGAGAAATTCACAGATTTAAAACTTTTCATTTTTTATAATATATAGATATATACCTCTCGCCATCATGAAAGCCTCACTTAATACCACCAACTCCAGTATCAATTTCATATTTCGAATCCACTTGTAACCTTTAATTTTTTGATATAATAAAAAAAAATTGTATATCAAATTTAAAATATTTTTAATTTTGTATGGAGCACACCCCGATAGTTTCCGGACCAAACTCACTCGTTGATAATGTTGTATGTGTTTGGAAAGTATAAAATCATGGATGCCGTTCACCATATAGTGTCATCATTGCATGTTATACGTGTAACCCATTCTACATCATATTTTACTTTTGGAACACAAGTTATATTAATGCATCAAGTCATGGTGCGTTTTTAGTTTTTCAAATTTAGTCATTTTTCTAGTGTTCATAATTAATTTTTAAAAAGATTTTTGGATACTCAATATCAATAATTTTACTAAAAAGTTCACTAAAAACTCATTGAAAATGAAAATTGAATTTTTTTTTTTTTAAATCAAAAGACTAAGTACAAAAAAACTCTTTAAAAATTAGATTTTTAAATAAAAATTTTATAGACGATGGATGACCCATAGGTAACACAAGTCCTCAAAAATCCCTGTCAATATCTACTGAAGTTAAAAGTGTTAAACTTTCTCAACGCTGTTTATTTTTTTGAAAAAAATAACTTATGTTTGAAACATTTTTTCTTAAAATGATTGAGTTCTCCACAATTTTAGCTCAAGTTTGCCTAATAAACACATATAGGTAACATGTATACATATAATATATATAACTGTATAAACTGGATATTTATAGTATTTTATGGATACTAATTAAAAACTATCCAAACAATCAAATTAAATCATATGTTGAGTATCTAAACAATTAACTTTGTTAGTTATCTTCACTTGTTTTTTATTTCTATGTAAGTAAATTTTTCAAATATTTTATATTACATACATGATTATATTGAAATATTTAATTCAGAAAAAAGTTAATATAGTTTTTTAAGTTAAGGAATTTGTATTTGTGATCATGTATTTTTCTTCATTTATAGCAGTATAATTGTGGAAATATATTATGAATTCCTTCAGCATAATTAACCAACATTTTTTTAAAGGATATTTAAAAAAAAATGCAATAATGTTATATAAAAACTAGCCGACCCGGCAAACGCTGTTTTGCATGCATATTATTTTCAGGAATCATTTTTTTAGTTCAATAAAAATAACTATTTTCTATTAGTGTGCGTAGATGTACTTATAACCGAAAGCGTTTTAAACAATGCAAGTATGCTTTATTTAGGTTAATAAATTAATGTTTATGAAAGTAACGAATATATTTTGAATTAAAATTCTTGATAGCTGAACATCACAAATTATAATTCATATTTTACTATCAATTATGACAGTTGAAAAAAATAAAGATAAATCTCTCAGCGCAATAAAGTGTACAATATTATCGTGATTAGTCCGTCTTTAGCCTTTAAATTTCATTGTTTTTTCCCTTTAACTATGATCAGTTATCGACCGGCGAGGGCGGGAGATGAATTGAGAAAAAAATCATTATTAAAGGAAATTGAAATTTTAAACTGAATAAGAATTTATCGTACTACAATTATTATATTCTATTGCGATCTTGCAACCCTATTGCGGATCTGTGGATAAAATGAAAAAAAGAAAAATCGGGTTGGAAAATTAGGGTTTGATCGTAGAAGGGTGAAAATTAAGAGTAATATGAATTTTAAGTTTAACTCTAAGTCATGACAAAATAAAAATAAAAAGCTTGCCAAAAAAATTTAAGTTTATAATTAACAAATAAAAATAGGGTTGGATCGTAAAGGGGTGAAAATTGAGGGTTGTGTGTATTTTTTAATGCCACATTATAAAAAAATAAAAACAAAAAATTTCGTCCAAAAATTAAAAAAAATTTTTAAGGGTAAACAACCCTTATCACTTAGGGGCATGAAAAATAGATAGTAGCCGATTCTCAGACCTACTGAATACGCATATAAAATTTGGTAAAAATCGGTAAAGCCGTTTCGAAGGAATACGGTAACTAACATTGTGACATGGAAATTTTATATATAAGATAATGCATTCTGTGCAAAAATAATACTCAGTAGTAACATTTTAGTCATCTTGATAACAGACAAGCAGAAAAATATATGAAAATGGAATTATGAAGTGATTTAAGGAACACATTTTGTAAGTATTTTTTTTTATGGATCCGTTTATTTATATAATTGAAAACATATCACATCTGCGGAGACTCGAACCAGAGATTATGTGGGTTGACTATGAATCTTCTTATGTATAATGCCTTTTGTCTACATAACATTTTTTGTTTGTATGTAATTCATTCAATTCTATATTTCCTTTAAATAAGAAACTTATTAGATGTACTTCTATCCACAGAGGCGCAAATGTCATTTCAACTACTGAAAAATGAATTTTCAACGGATACGGATACTGATCTTAACTTTTCAACTTAATCAATCGGTAACATCTTTTTACTGAGAATTGTGATTGAGGTTTGTGATATCAGTGATATTTGATTTGAATAATTCATTAGAATTTAGATTGTATAATTATTAATTAGAACCTTATGATAATGTAGTCAACTGCAGGAATTATTCTTAATAATGTAATTACAAATTAGTACCTGTAATTATTAATTAGCACCTTATAATTAGGTTGTTAACTATATGAATTACCAGTTAGCTCACCCCAATTAGGGTGTAAATTTTTTAATAAATTTATACGTTTAGTAAAACTTTTATTTAATAAAACTGTTTTAATCCAAGGATATGGATGCGGATACAGATATTTGGCACATATTTGATTAACACATCAAAAGTTATTAAAAATGTTCAAATTGTAAAATCTCTCGGTCGCAAAAAAAAAAAAAGTTCACATGTTCGAAATAATCGATATAAAATCAGGACACATATTGGTTTCTTAACTACAATATACTTACAACCAATATATGAGTAAAGTAAAGACATTATAAGTAATCGGTAGCATATCTAACTAGCAAGCAATACAAGGTACAGATTCAATTCCCGTCAGATATGTAAAGTTTTTCATTTAATCTATCTTTTAAATAAAAGCCGATTAGACGTTCTATCTATACAGGTGAAAATGATATTTCAATTTCTGTAAAACTGGTATAATATGTTAATACAAATAAATGTATTAAAAATATCCAAGTTGTAGAATATCGGATATAAAAATAATTAAAAATGAATTCGGTTTTTTGTATTCACTATTTTTAAATATTTAAAATTAAAATATTATAAAAAAATAATTATAAATATATAGTAAAATAAATGTGTTTTCTAAAATAATAACTGCATTTTAATTAAATGTTTTTAATTAAAATTATATTTTCATATAATTCAAATTCCTTTTCCAGCATTCAGTAGTTAAAACATGAAAAAACCTAACCCAAAAATTTTTATATTTTGTATATATTTTTTTCTTTGTAAATTGGGTTTAAAAAATCCAAAATTTTACTGTAATTTATTCTTTCTAACGAAATTTTTATATATCATTTTTACCGTCGCAACGAATCTAACAAAATATTTTCAAAATTGTATATCAAGTTTTCTCGACAGACATGCAGACATTATGAGTTGAAAGGAAGGAACTAAATAAGATCAACGACATAAGGAAACTCGTTCTGAAGTATATACTATATAAAAAACTATTATATATATATACAAATTTCGTTAAAAAGAATAAATTACAGTATAATTTTGGATTTTTTAAACTCAATTTACAAAGAAAAAAATATATATAAATTTGTGGGTTAGGGTTAGGGTTAGGTTTAGGTTTATATAGGTTATATTTGAAAGCCAAAATCATAACCCTACTTTTTGGTTTTGTCGTAGTCTGGATATTGATTATCATTTAATCATTACTACTTCAAATGTTAATAATACATAAGTATTAATTATATGGCTTTATCAAGTGCGAAGACTACATGATTTAGAACTTACGGCATCTAAATCAGATAAAGAGATGAATTGTAAATTGTAAACCTTAAATATGAGAAAAAAATGTATGTTTCATAAAAAATAATTTTAATTTGAATGTTAAAAAATCAGAAAAAATTATTATGTAATGATGAATTTTAAGTGTAATTGTCAAATACAAACTACCCCATTATATTTGGATTAATTTTGCAGAAAAGAACTAATAATTTAAAAGTAGTCTTTTTAGTTTCAATTATCAGTTTCTTTCGAATTGCACTATTTTCAAGAGTGACCTTTATCATCGTTTTTATATTCAACTTGTACATGACAAATTTATCAAATTGTTCTTCACTGGTATATCTTTATAATTGTATTTCAGAAACTCGAAACATATTATTTTTCAGTACTATAAAAAAATGAAAGAAATTCGTTAGTTATAAAAATTATTCAGAATTTATAGGTCCATTATGATCCGAGAATCGGTCGTATAAAAGTTATATGTATCAGGTAATTGAAAAATTTTTGGTTTGAACGCAGCATCACTATAGATCTAAAGCTCGATACCTCTGAAATTGTCCAATTTTAACCGCCTGTATGCTTTCGAGTATTTATAAGATTCATAAATCCAAATTTATATCAAGAAAAATATTTCGAGAAGTATAATAAAAGTGTCTAGCGTCAATCAGCCCTATTTGCTATGTATCGACCTGTATACAAAAAAAAAATCCTCTATTCAAGTCGACAAGTAATGACGCTAGTGACGAAAGTAACATACACGGGAGCAAATTGGTGATTGTTCCGATTCTTTGGTTTTACTTTAATATCGATTTTCCATAATAACCCATTTTGACAAAATTTAAATAAAAATATAAAACTATGTGAACGAAAATTTATCAAAATCCTTTGAAAAGTATTTTGGTGAACATATTGAGTGTCGAATATGTTTACGATTAGTCCGTTTCAGTTGAAACTTAGAGATGCAGAAATGCATATTATAAATTTCAGTCAAAAAATTTTTACCACCACAGCAATGAATATATGATACCACAGCATTTGAATATATAAATGTATCACATTCTACATTATAAAATATATAAATTATTTTAACATTCACAAACCAAAAAAAAGAAAATTCAATTATCGTAACAAAAGGAAAATATACATCACAAATGTTGTTTTTAAAAACAACAATGAATTTTCAATTATATATGTATTTAGTTTTTCTTGTTTTTTCTTCATTTAAAAAAAAAAAAAAAAAAAAAAAAAAATTATAACAGAAAAATGATTTGCCCATAAACATCATATGTTGTTTTTTATTATGTTTATGCTTTTTTTTTTTGTATGAACATTGTTTATATATTTTGGATACTATCCAAGATTTTGTTGGATGTATATAGTTATAGAATTAAAATCGGTTATCGACTCCACATGACCACCTTGTTCATATTCTATATGTTCGATTCATATATATAATTGTCATATGGTGTTCGATTGGCAGATTTAATCATTATTAAGTAAATATATGAAATTATATTGGAACAAGCTTGGTAATATCAACACGTATCTTAAATTTATTTGGAGTTTAAAATTAACATGGTTTTCATAATAAAGAAATCAAAATATTTGGTGAAAAAAACTAAACTAAATATTTGAGAGTTATAAATAGATATCAAGATTATTGATTTTTCAAATTCTATTTTTTATGTATATCGATGTTTAAAACTCTCTGAGCTATTTTCATTTACTGTCTCTTAGTACGCCGGCCTGTTTGTCTGGTAATTTGGTTGCCTATCAGTAGTTTGTCTGTTTAAATAATTCATTTTTGATTATTTGATTCTTTGAAGACTATTTGGAAAAAGTAATGGAAGTATGGTCTCATTTTATAATCAAACACCTCCTGTATTCATTACTGTTTCATAGATATATCGATTGCAAGTAACTTCTACTTTCATATATTGTGAGTCGTTCTATTATCACATTTTCGGTCTAAAACCATAGCTTTTAAATTAAATTTATTCATACACCGAGTACAAATAATTTTCACTCAATATTTTATTTATTTTGAGACTCTTTTTGAAAATAAAAAATTGTTTTAAGAAAAGAAAATGTGCATTACTATACGGTTAATGGTCCTAGATCTAAAATTTTAATATATGCCCATTTCTCAGTTATCCATTCTAGTAGCTTTTGAAAAAGACAAACAATCAAAATAAATTTTTATATACTCAAAACAGACATTTTCGTTGAAAACTCAACACTGAATGCTTTAACGATTGCAATACTTCCTTGACTTTGTACAAGAAAGTAAACAATAAAAAACTAGCGATAACCATGATTTTCAGCATATTTTACAATAGTTTTGTTTTTTTCTACATTTAGTTTTGTCGTTCAAGTAGTTAACAAAATTTCGTTTACTAGCATTTTATCAGTTTTGACGAGCGGTTGGTTAAAAGTGTTTATCAAGTGTATACTGAAATTTACTGAAAATATTCACAGAAGCTTATCTCTAAGGGAAGAGTATAAATTTGAAAATCTCTAAATTGAATAAGACTAAAAATATATTAATAAACTATCTACATAAATTGTTTAAAAACACATATTATAATGTTCTAGCTACCGAAATCAATTTCAAAAAAGATGGACGTTGTATGTTCATCCGTAGATATTTTTTGTAATGTATCTCAGAGGTGATAGATGGAATGCTTTTTTTAACGACTATGCTTTGAACATGACTTCTAATTTCTTGCTTCGTACTTATCAAAGCACATTACCTTAAAGAAAAAATACCAGCTCTAAGAAGAATGGCATGAAAAAAAACTTTGTAATTATATCACCAGAAACAAAAATTTTGGTATACTTAACTACATTTAAAAGTGAAATAAAATTCGCGAAGATTCAAACAATATCAAAAACATTAACAAACCATTCAAATAAAAATTTGTATAATTTCTTTTTCTCCAATTAGCATCGAAAGTTGGCGATAAGAATATACTTAGTTTCAAATTAATTCATTGGCACTGACTTGCAAAGGTAATTAGTAACCAAAGAAAATATTTATACTAATTTTTATTTAAAAATTATTTCAAATTTTGCGAAAATTTTTTCAAAGAGTTATTATCAGTTGGGTTAAAAACAAAAATATTAAAACTGCATGTACTGTGTTCAAACCAAAGTTCATTTTGAGTTCAAACTTAAGTTTACTGGACTATAGTAATTAATCTGTTAAACAAAATTTAAACTTTATCAATATTATAAAGGACTAGAAAATTGTGTTTTGGTACGCTTTCGGGTCGTCTTTGTTTGACTTTGATTTCGTAAATATGCAATATACTACCACTCAATACAATGTATTCATGCAGAGTAAACGTATTACGGCATGAGATACAGAAAAACAATCATTATAAACCTACATTGTAAACCTTTTAAAGCCTGAAATGTTTGAATAAATGTGTTAGTTTTATTATAAAAAACATACTTTTAAAACATCATTACTTTAAACACATTTTTAAAATGCAAATTATATTACCATTATTATTATGAAATAATCATATTTTTTTATATTTATTATTATTATCGAAATATTCTTTTTTATTTTAAACCATTTTTAATAAGATGTTATGATAGGATAAAGATTGAACATAGTAAAAAAATATTGATAACGAACGATTTACATGATTTTTTTAACAAAAAAAAAAAAAAAAAATTTTGTAATAAAAATTGTGATAAAAAGATAATTTGAAATATTTTCTGAAAAACGATTTAATTTTATTTCATAAGAATGGAATTTTGTGTGAATAAATATCGGCTATTATTTCTTTAGATTACCTTTTTCCATTAAGTTGAAAATTACTGTAGCTGTCGTCTTTAGGTGAGTTTTAACTTGTGAACAATAAATGAGTGTTGGATTTTGATAAAAGCACCAGTTTTCTCAGTATTAATCATCTAAATTTGTCGAAATTTGTTAGAAAGACACAGAAGCATTTGTTAGAATTTTGTTATAAATTTAATCGGTAGCCTGTGACCAATTCATTTCTGGTATCATTGCATATCAAAGTTTATAGCAAGTACTTGTATTTGGATATTGTATTATAGATATCGAAGATTAGAGCTATTGAATATAATATGTTTATTATATTTTGTATATTCAAAAATGTCGAAAGCAACATGTATGGAAAATAAAAAACAATTCTAAGTATGCCGTCAACGAAGCAGAAAGCGTATGCTTTGCTCGATAGTTTTCAGAGAGTCAACCAAAAATGTAGTTTGAAATAAATGACAAAACTATAGTAAGTATGGTGATATCGAACAAAACAAAATAAGACACATTTACTATCTGATAATATTTTATACCTAGAACCATTAATAATTTTAATAGTTAATTGTTTCTTTTTTTGTGCGATGATCAGATACATACTAGAACTTATTTATTTGTTATCAATTTTTGTTGAATTATCACAGCATATATCAATGTTAGAGAAGTAGAAACGACATTTACACCTCAATAGAAGGTTTATTATCGTAATTTATTGAAAGATAGTAAGAATTTAAAACATTACTCATCTGCTGAGAATCGAAAAAATGGAAATATTTATTGACATCTGATTATGGTGATTAAAGTATGAGGTATATTATAACTCTAAGCAAATGCTTTCTGTAGGTGTATACATAGGTGTATACGTACTAAAGTATGAGTTCTAATATATTGGCATACAAACGCCATTAGGTGACGCATAAAAGCGAATTAAAGTATATATTCTATAAAAAATTTTAGTAAAACTTAAAAATATAGAAAGAATTGACAACTAGAGGAGAAAAGGGAGCTGTACTTATTTCATATTACCTCGACGTGAAGAGGAATTGACTCAAACCATGAGATCTATAGTATAAAGACAATATTGCAATAAATATTGTATTTTGTGGATTTTCTCGCACAATAAATCAAAAATGATGAAGTTCGGTATGCATAATCGTCGCATGAAAACGGAGGACGTGTAGAAGATTAATTTTCTTATTACCATAAAAAAATTTTTAAATAAAAAAAAAAAATTTTATTTTTATTTCAGAATTTTGTTTGAGATACATTTTTAGGCACATAATCCGTTTTCTTGTCATAATTGTGCACTTTAAGTTTCACAAAGTATATTGTATTATAGATTGACTTTATTACAGATGTCTCGTGTTAATTCAAGTAAAAAAAAATTAATTTATTAGTATAAATACAGAAATTTGATTTTAATCATTAGTTCATTGAATTGTCGAAGCTCTAGAACTATGTATATTATATTACAAAGTTTACAAAGTTAAAAATAAAAACAAAGAAACATCTTGAGGTAATCACTATTTAAACATCCACTCATGTTTTTATTCATCGCCACCGTCATAATTCTGTGTATTGCTAGAAACCAAAGTGGTGTAAAAATTGTGCTACTTTTATTTTTCTGCACACAAAACTAAGTTTATAAAAATGGTTGTAGATATTTTCATAATTTCTATTTCAATTTACAATTTTATTTTATATAGTTTTCTTTTTTTATTGTGTTTTTTTTCCAACAAAATAATAATAAAATTGTGTACAGTAGGTATTTAAAGTAAAATTATACTTCTATTTACAGCAGTGGAAATTAAATATTAACATCTCTTATAAGTAAACGGCAAACTCCATTTTTCTGTTTTTTTTTTGTCTTAAAATAATTTAAATAAAATTTTTTTTTTTTCAATTTTTGTAATTATAAATAATTTTCACGTACAAATTTTATTGTTTTATTTTTATAAAATATTTGTGTTTTTTTATTTAAATATTTTATTGTCGTTTTAAAGATACCGTACTTAGAAGGAGCTGTTCGCAGCACTGAGTTGCAGTCGGAGTCGTAGAACCTCACGTTCTGAGTCGCGCGTAACTGATGTTAAACAAGCCAGGATTGACTCAAGAGCTGAACAATCTGTGGAAAAATCTCTATGGAGCCGGCATCGCCGATTGAAGGTAAGTTGAGATTTTCATAGTTTTAAGCGAACTTGAAACTTTAAACGCGTTTTTCTCCAAACTGTATTGTCCAACTTTTCTCCATCGTATCTCAAAAACGGCTTGACCCAATAACTTGAAATGTAGGGTACACTCAGCACATGTTTACTCATAGAGTGAATCTATTATCAATCAAAAATTCCCAAAATGTCAATTGTTTTATAGCAAAAAACAAACAAAAAATCGCTTTTTACAACTGTCTATCAAAAGTCCAATTTTATGTATATTCATTTGATAATAGTTATTATATAATAGTAATTCCGTGCATTTAGGCTAACAGATTAAAACGCTGCTTTTTTTTATTTTGGTTTCTCATAAGCCATACAGCCGGAATCGTGGAGGAAGTGCAAGCCCATTTTTTCGAGGCAGGCTTGTTCCGAACGCTGTATTCATATTCCACAAAATATTTTAAGCTTAAAATTTTTATACTGTCGAAATATATGTTATTAAATGATAATAAACTTAAAGCTGTATCTATTCACTAGTTTTTTCTAGAAAAAAAATCCTAAAAAATCCCTCAAAAACAGGCCGCCTATAATGGTATGACCGCCTTAAGTTTGGGTTTTTATATTAAAACATGTTCTTTATTATTTCTTTTTGGCTTTTTAATTTTAAAGACTTTTCGTTTCGGTCCAGGATAAAAATTTTAATAATAATAATGAAAATAATAATAAGAATGAAAATTTCGGGTGATGGAGTGTTCTAGATGACGGTCAGGTGATGAAGATGAGAGTACCAAAAGGTCTCTATTAATAGATTATCCTATTAATATACTCTAAATATGCATTTAGTAACTACATTTGGGCGGAAATAGTAGCGAAAATAAATATCTTACGAAAAAATGTTTCTAATAAAATAAACAAATTATTTATATTTTAATTTTTATTCTTGTGTAGTTAAAAGTTTTGACATGAATCCATTAAGTCCTACTGACTAATTTTGTTCATTATCTTAATTTTTTTCGTCTAGAATTCACAACCAAAATTTCAGTTCGCTATCTCGTTTGTTTTTTAGTCATTACTAATTAGGGGATTCTATGTACACCCATACCAAAATGTCATTGGAGGTTTCAATATTTTCAAGCGTTGCTAACTTAAGGTACACTAAAAATGGAATATAAATCTCGTCTTTTAAATATATATGTGCCTCATCTTTCAACTTGTATAAATTTTTTAATAAATTAAAAGAACACTTAAGAACACTTAGATGCTTTTATTGCATCACGTAATAATTTTTAATTAAATTATGTGTAACTCGTTACGTTATACCTTCTATAATGTCGATCAATCTTACAAAGAAAGTTTTCAAGTTTTTTCTCCATAAACTACTATACGAAGAACTATAGATACCGTTTGTGGTAAATTTTATTTTAATTAGAAAAATAAAAAAATCAGTTTTAAACGCAAAACAACACAACACAAACTTTTAATTCATTTTTGTTATTAGAAGTTTGTAAAAAAATACTCCATTTTACTTTAAAGTGTCCTAATTTAAATTATTATTTACCATTTATTTTTCATCGCCATTTATTTCTCAAGTTATCAGTTATGTATATTCAATTAAAAAGTTTTTAGTTAGAAAACATACTGTTTTCTAACTACTATACCATAGGATAGTTTTTTGTTTTTCTTTGGTTCATTAAATAATAAAATTATTAATGAATTCATTGGTTGCCAAATAATAAGTCGAATTCACGTAAGAATAAACATAAAATAATATAAAAGTAACATTTCAATTACGATTCGAAAAATCAATTTTACAAGATTTTTTTAATTTCGATGATGAACCACTCAATATTTTTATTCCTATCTACTCTAATTAAAGTGTTTCTTCATTTTTTATACCCGACAATATAGGGCCACCCCGGGAGATGGCCACACGGGAATTATGGCCAGTCCAATTATTTTTGGAACCAATAGGGATATTGTAATATATTATGAAAAATTCAACTCTATTAACACATGTGACATTGAAATTAAAAAGTAAGTCAAAATCAGTTATTGTGTTTTACAAAGAAAAATATTTTTTATGTGTTTACATCTAGTTTCAAGGAGGTAAAATTTGAATGGAAATTCGTACTTACCCTGACCTCAAAATTGTCATCAATTCCTAGTCACTCATATTTATATTGATAGGGTCATATCTCCCGGTTGATTATGAAGAGGCGAACAATTTTGTTTGGTAAAGATGGACATGATAGAGTATGATTTACTCAATAGCCCTATAGAAATAACACCTAATCTAACTATATACCAAAGCTCAGTAACCGTTGTACTTTAATCCGAGACAACTTCTACCATAGTTTTAATACCTTTTATAACCAAAGAGTATAACTATAACTTTTCAAACGCACATAGCTAAAATACAGTAAAATAAAATCAAAGAGGTTATGAGCAAAAGAAGACAATTAAAAAAAAAAACCAATTCAAGTTAAATAATACTTTATTATACATCAAAATCTACATGGCCTACGCAGTACAGTATTTTGTTGATATAAAATTTACAAATATATGTATAAAATAAAGACCACTGGTACGCCTGCCTGGTTTTCTGTTCGCGATTCATTCAAAAACTAGTAAATATCAGTAGATAGGGTGATTCATGAGGAAGGTTTAGTAGGTATATCATTTGTCAAACTTTGATAAATAGTTTTAATATAACGATAAAACCAAACGCACTGAAGTTGGAGGCCGAGGTAAAGACGTAGGTAAAAATACACAAAGGTAAGGGTGACGTCACCTTGAAAACGAAACGTTTTAGTTTTAGGATAAAAGCCTTCCTTGCTTTTCTTGTGAAAGAAGTGAGCACTTTCTCTTTTGTAGTATCCTGTGGAAGCGTTAAAGAAAAAGTAACAAAAACGAAATTGGCTATTTAACTAAATATTATTAAATCTTATGTTATTTTACTTCTACAGTAGAGTAGCGCCGGGTACCAGATAGATTAAAAAAAAGTTCAAAACATTGATACTCGATCATATTTCGGTAATATAAACAATGATCAATTCTAGTTGTTATTTCCACTAGCTTTAATAAATATCTAGTACGATGTTACTAAGCAATTGGAGGTGTTTTAAATGTTTTAATTTCCTGGCAAGTAAATTTTTCTAACACAAAGTAACACAGTTAGTGCAATATGGGAAATAATTCCCTTCGTTTTATATTGTGGCTATACATTGATGAGTGGTTTTCTGCTTTCCATACAAAAGTCGTGTAATCACGTTAATTGCAGAATGGTTTATTGTACGTGGAGTCATAAGCATGCATCCAAAATTTGTATATGACTTAATCATTTGTTAGTGTAGGAAGTTTTTTGTCAAGGAAACTTCTAACAAGCGGAATAGATTTATTTCCGTATTTACTATTAACACTTAGCAAACCAAAATAGTTTTTGTCCGAAACCTGTAAATTTCTATTTTTAAATTTTCGGAAAAGGATTTGCTCCAACTGGCGCTTATACTTACCGGCATTTCTATTTCTAAAAAAAAAATGGTTATACTAATCATAACTTACATTTTAGATGGGTGAAATAACACAATTCATTATTAACATACAAGTGTTGATAACAACTAAGAGCATTAACTGTACAAATACGACATGTGGTTATATATAAATGTTTGAACTATTTTTTAATCTGTATACTGTATAATAATTGTATGTTAAATAGTTTTTATTTGAAGTTTTCTCTCCTATGGTCTCAAAGGTGGCTCATGGATTCAAAAGACCGTACTAATAAATTTTTCTCACGAATTCTCACTTTTGAGGGTGATAATACACCATCAAAATTTCGGTTTACTATCGTTCCTCGTTTTTGAATTATCTTTATGACGGTCAGATACACAACAATAAACTAGTTAAATGACTCTATGAACACCAATCCTATATAAAATCTCACCTATATAAAAAGGAAATAAATTCTGTGAGAGGCTGTTTCAGTTGCTCAAGTATAATGGATTAACTGACTTTTTATTAGAAAGGTATATGAAAAATCAAGCTTAGTTTTTAAAGATTATAATATTAGAAATATACGCAAATGGAAAACTAATAGGATATTCACTTTTTATATTCTCTGAAACTTTCTGTAAAAAATAGGTCTAAATGTCTGTTATATGTGTATAGACAATATATACATTTATAAAACCGTTTTAAAACTTTGCCTTAAAAGGTAATCGACTGTTATCGGTTCATTGGTTTTTACAGTTCTTCCGGATTTTAAGTAGAACGTTTCGATATATTTGTTACGATATAAATATAATATGTAGATACTGTGTCATTCAAAAAAACTTTAGTTACGAGAAATATTATAATACATTTTCAATTACCAAATATTGTATGCTATATATGAGGGTATATTAGATTTAATATAAAATTTTTAATGCTAGAATATATGGAAAGCTCTAAAAAGTATTTTGCATAGAATCACTGATCATTAGTCAATTTTCAGTTCTATGTCTTTGTGTTATCTATGATCAAAGTAACTGAAATCAAAAATAGATAGCTTGTAGAAATGAATTTGGTGGTTTCTAGATTTAAAATGGTGAATTAAAATTCGCAACTGCGTATAAACGATTCATTGGGTTCAATGGATCGATAAACAAACCTACCGTACTTTTGAACAAATAACGACTGCTTCAAACATTAGTTAACTGTTTAGATTCCACACTTTCATTTCAAATTAAGCTCATAAAAATTTAAAATTTCACTCCAACCACACAACACACATAGCACCTTTCCCCTTACGCCATTGCATTTTTCCATATATACCTGTACAATCTAAAATTCTCATTATTGCGCCCTCTATTGGCTGTATGTGGGTTTTTCTACTTTATCTGGAACCAATTTTACTGCTCTAATTATGGCTACTAGCTTTTTTAATTGCATTTCGAATTTTAGAGCCAGTTGTCACATATTCATCCGTATCCATACGTAATCATCTCCAACTATTTCATCAACGCATTTATTTGACATTCTCTTTCTTCTTAGCATCTTTTTTGTGGTGTCTTTAGGCTTAAGAAAAAACCAAACGCTGCTTGGAAAATCATATACTCGCAGCTCAACACCACCAGTTCAAGACTCACATCACAGTTTGCCGTTGTTTTTGGTTCTTCCAAAAACCTTCTTATTAAAATAATAAAGCCTTGGTTTTAATTGCTTTTAATTAAAAATAAATGTAATTATTAAATATGTATTTATAACTATATGGACTGCATATTAAAGTATTTTATTATTGCTAATAATATAAAATAGTTCAAATATTGATATTTATTCACTTTTTAAGTATCCAAATAATTGACACTGTAAGTTCACTTTTTGAATATAACATTACTGTAGTTTGGGTTATATGCGTAACGACATTTATGAGTTACAAAGAAACAAAAAACAGCTTCTTTCTTACCACATTAAATGGTCACATACGCTTTTAATGACTAATTCCAAATATTTGAAATATTGGACACATAACATTTGATTATGATAATTTAATACCAATTCAATTTTTTTTGGCTAAAGTGTACATATTATATTTAATATATGTATATGTAGTATTTAGCATGTTTAAAAGCCGTTTATCAGTTATAAACCATACAGACTATAATCATACTTTTCTTTTTCTAGTTTTACATGCTATTTACAGACTGATGAAAAATATATGCCACATTTTACTTTTATTTTTTGAAAGTTCATCAAGAGCAGTTCAATTTGAGTTTGAAAAGACAAGAGTAAAAACTGCGATGTCAATATAAAAAATTGAAAATGTCGTCAATTTTTAAATAAATTGCAAAAGATTGAAATAATTGCTTAAAGTTTCTATATGTCAAAAGCAAAAAAAATCAATACCTAAAAAATACCTTCATTTGATAATTGTCAATAACTCTAGATTAAAAATTTCGTTGTTATTGTGTGAAAAATAAAATTTTTTAACTATTCAAAAATTGGCTGTGTCGCGGAGAAAGACCTCCTAAATGGCCGGAGCCAAAAAAATTGGTTATAAAATATAGCCTTAATATATTAATATTCGATTCTGTTAACTAACCTGTGGCTTCGTTGCATTTTTCGAGAAAAATATGAAAAATTAAATATTTTGCATATTAAAGAAAGCATAAAAGGGTGCTATGAATCATTACAGTTTCTGTATGACAAGAGCATTAATGTCATTGATTTTGTAGAACTGTAGCTTAAAAATATCTCTTTTTGATGTTACCCACAAACCCGTCACTGACAAAAGGTTTGTGTGCTATGCTTTCTTCATGCAATATTTAAGTTAATACATCAATAACGCAAAAAAAGGTGTAGACGCAGGGAAATCCTCTTAAAAAATTCGAAAGATTGTTTGTTTTTTTTTAAATTTAATTAGGAACAAAATGAGCCATGTTCGATCTAAACCCGTTTTGTTTCAAAAAAATTACATATTAATTAAGATCCCACGACTTTTAGAGCTCCCATTGTAAAGTTCTTTTGAAAAGACTTTAGATATTTGTCCCGTAAAATGTACAGTTTTCCCACAGTTCAATGTCGAAATCCTTTAATATTTCGTTGAAAAAATCAGGATCTCATACAATGAGCTTTGTTAAGTTTCTTTGTAATGGGCGTACAATAAAAAACAAAAAACGAATTACTGGATTTTGTGAACTATAATTTGGGTATTCATAGTTTTTGTATTAAAATCAATAATTTTTAATACATATTTTCAAATAAAATTAATAATTGTTTGTTTGTGAAAAAACATATAAAACGTGGTGTTTTTCCAAAACAAAAAAATAACGTTTTCAAACACGAATAACTCGGAAAGTATTGATTTTTCGAAACACAGTTGCTTAAAATTGTATCTTATATATATTCCTGGAATTATTTTATTTATAATTCCCACCCCTGAAGTTAGGATGATTTTCACCACTCGCAACATTTTATGAGGTTGGTTACGAAAAAAATAAATTAGCCATGTTTGATAGAAAACTAAAATAGATATTTTACTGCTTCAACAAAATTAAAAATTTTACTTAATTTGCTTCAACTATTGAAAGTAGTCTCTTACAGTGGTTTACAAAGATAAATTCTAGACTAATCATGGTTTAGAACTTGTTAGTGGAAAAATTTATATGTTGTCCACAATATTTAATCTACTCACAATTTTTATTATTTAATAATCATAAGCCTAAAATTGTAATGTATCATTCTTGATAAGAAATTAATAGTCTACTTAAACTTTATTGATGTTACATTTTTTAGTAATCGAAAAATTTTATTGGACGATAGTGAATTCGCACCTTTTTATTAATTTTTATGGTTGTTTATATCTTTTTATATTTTAACCATTTATTTGATGAAATTAATAAAAAATACTTTCAAAATAACATTACGAAACCCACAGGCGAATAATCTTGGTAATTATTTTATCAATTTTTAATAATTTATTAACTAATTGAAAATATACTTGCTTTGGGCATTTTTTTACATACGTACTGTTTTATGATAGGATATCATGATGGCATACATATACTTTCATGAAAATTAAGCTTCAAAACTACTGTCACTAGTACTTGTATTTATTTTAAACATCCAATTCGAATAAAAAGTACAGTTAATTCCGTATTTCACATAGCTTGTTTTTCATAAATTTTTTTATTTAAATTTTAAATTAATTCTACCTATACCCAATATTTCCTAGATTTGGTAGTATTTTGATCGAATTATTACCGCCAATTTCTTAAACTTTCACTTTTTTCAATTAAAAACTATTTTTTTGAATGGATGTTTTTAACAAATGCATATTTTAAATGTATCTTTATTTAGCGACTTTTCAGAACAAGTTACAAAATAAGGATGGTTTGTTTTGACGTGAAAGAAGTAAAAAACAGAGATTAAGAAATTGTAATTAATATATATTTAAACTTTGATAATATATTATGGTAATACAGGCTTAAAGATTTATTAATAGTAATAAATTTCTAATCACCGAAAATCTTGTAATCAAATTCTGAAAAATTGAAAAGTGTTATATAAAAGTGGATGAAAAATTCTATTTTAAAGTCAAATTTAAAAATTATTTATTTATTTTTTGATAAATATTCTAGCGTTGGGGAACCAAAATTCGTAGTACTTACAAGACGCTTATACACAAATTTTGTGTAATATGAACACAACTTAAGTGTTAGAAACATTCAACCAAACATTAATGTTGATTATCAACACAAAGAAATTTGATAAATTTTTAAGAGAAATTTTGTCATTGAATGATCTGATTTTTACCCGATTTATTGATTTTCACCATTTTAAAATTTTGAAAATTTCAGAAAAAATTCTAACAGCTATAAATAGTGAAATACAATACGAATCTTCACCCCCTTATACCCGAATCCTGATCTTCGTACTCAATGTCCGTATAAAATAACCCTGATTCGTGTAAAAAATTTAAAATTTTTAAATTTAGCTGCTGGCTTTAGATCTATCTCAAATAGTCCAGATTTATAAGTTTGCACCATTGTATAAATTTCAGAAAATAGTCCTTTAGGTATAAATAATCATATAGAATACAAATCGTGAGATAAGTTTGTTTTTTTCATTCCCTTATTATTCTGGATCCAAATTTTTTTATTTAAAGTCCCTATAAAATTGATTTGCACCATTTTAAAAACGATGAAACTACAAAATGTATGCTTTTAAGTATACTGAATCGAAATAAATAATCGAATTGTAAGGGACCAACTTTCATGAACAGTTTAAATTACAGGTAAGAAAATTGGTGAAAATCGCATAAAAATTTTCTTGAAAAACAAAAATTAATGTGTTTATTTTAAAGTATATTATTAAAAACTATGTTTCTTAATTAATATTTAAGTAAAAATAGGAATAAGGAGGTTTTTTAAAACGTACAATGAGTTTTGTGATATATGAGAGGATATTGAATTTGGCTGATAATTTCTGATCTATAACTTTAAACTAAAATTAATATACTTTAACGTTTAATACATATCGAATAAAAAAATAACGATAAACTAAATGTAGATACTCATGTATTCAAATATTAATTAGAAAACTTTTTTATAACAGTTATTAAACAGCCACTTTGTACGGAAATAGTTTATGAAGAGATTTTTCAACAAATTCCATGTATTATAAATGAAAATTTAAAAGTAGAAAAACTTCTCTTACCTTTAGTATCTCTACTGTGTAATAAAAACTCTGGAACAAAAAATGTATTCATTGAAAACACTTTTAAAAAAATCTTTAATCTTAATTCTAATATTAAAAAAAGTTGAAAAGCAAAATCGAATGAATAATTTACGGAGATTATAATATTTCTCAAAAAATGTACGAAGAAAATAAATCGAATTCACAATTAATTGTTATTGTGTCTGCTTGTAAATTGAATAGGTTGACACATTAAAAAAAAAAAATAATAATAATAATAATAATAATAATAATAAAATCGAAATATTTAACTGAAAATGATAATAAAATGTTGTTTTATCTTGTCTACATCCATTGTCTCCATTGTCTACATCAAAGTCGATTTATATTTATACATAAAAAAAGTGTGCGTGTAACCTTTACGCGCGATTGAACTGAAACTTTTTTGGCGTTGACGACATATATCACTGAAATGATTAAATATTAACTTAAATAAATAAATATTATATTATAATTTAATTATATTTATTATTCATGTGCTTTACAAAGATTATTTAAATGTTATATTAATATTATTCA
This sequence comes from Chrysopa pallens, assembly GCA_020423425.1. NCBI lineage: Eukaryota > Metazoa > Arthropoda > Insecta > Neuroptera > Chrysopidae > Chrysopa > Chrysopa pallens. Next base: position 14,165,252 of record CM035591.1, on the reverse strand, counting down.
TTCGAAACAGGTAATGGAATGTCATCATAATTTCTTAAAATAATTGAGAGTAGCAAATTGAAGGTTAGATCAGCACATGTCAATATAACCTTGTTATTAAATATTATAAAATGTCGCAATTGTCAGAAAATTTATTTTTAATTTACTTATTTTAAAAGTAATAAATAAACAAGTATATTAAGAGATTTTCAAAAAATTTAATTAAGTCAAGAAGCGTGTAGTATATGACATATACTTACAACCAATCAGAATTATTATTTTTAAATGGCGGAAACATACTTACAACCAATCAGAATTATTATTATTTTTAAATGGCGGAAACGTTACTTCCGTCAGAAAAAAAATCTGAGTTACTCCCTAGTCGCGCCTAAAGAAGTTTCACTTCAATAATTAGTATTTTTATGAATATATCGACGGCTCTCTGTTGATTTAGTGAAAAATACCAAATGAATTTATTAAGCCAGCTGTTATTACTTATACAACTATTAAGTTTGCTATATTGCACATCAAAATATGAAACGAGACTGATAATACCATTACAAAACTTGAAAATTCAATTTAAATTTATTCTAAAACATAGACGTTATAAACTAACAAAGATTCTTTTCTTTTCGATATCTTCTTTGAAAAGAAAAAGATGTTTAAGATGTAATGTATATGGAGATATTTTCATCTTTGTTCAAAGTTATAGATTATTATTAGTTTAAAGTTATAGATCAGAATTTTGAATTTCCTTAATAACACTGATTTATCCAATACTTATGGTCAGTAAAGACATCTCTGAAGAATTTTATCTAATTTCAGTCTATAATATTTTCTTGTTTCGTATTTATAAAAGCATATTTCAATATGTTTGTAAATTCCCATTTCGTCCCAATTTTATTTAGTTTCACTTGACCCATTTAGATAGATCTGATCCACTTCCCGGTTTCCGATTGACCAGATATGCATCATATGTACTCGTATATGATATATTTTCATAGATACATCTTTTAATGTCTGTAAATATATTACTGAGTACTTTAAATAAATAAGATTTTAAACAAATGATATTCGATGAATTTTTTGTACATTTTTGCGAGTAACTTGAGGTCAAAATAGCTAAAAATTCTCACAATTTATTTTAATGTAATTTTACCATTTTTTATAAATATTTCAACATCGTGCGTATTTTTTAAGATTTAAAAAAATAGCCATATATCCATGTTCGTGACGTAAAGACGCTTCACTAACGTAAAGATTAAAGCAGTAACTTTTGCCAGGTTCCCTATTCGTATTTCATATAATTGCTTACAGTACATTTGGAAATCCACCAAGTAGCTTTGCAGTTCGTAGCTACGCCCTGCGCTTAAAACTGGTTGATATTTTTATAAATATGGATTTCTCAGATACACACACACACACACACACACACACACACACACACACACACACACACACACACACACACACACACACACACACACACACATATATATATATATATATATATATATATATATATATATATATATATATATATATATATATATATATATATATATATATATATATATATATATATGTATATAAAATTCAAATGCAAAAATTCAAAAATTGAAAATTTAAAAAAAAAACCATTTTTGTTTGAAACTTCTTCGTAACCTGTTTAGATTCGACACAATTTCAGTTCAAATTGAGCTGAAAAGGAGAAAATATTGCAATGCATATTAATATTATCTATGTATTTATAACTGAATGAACTGTATATATAGAAAGCAGTAATAATACTGTAAATATGGATACTGAACCATTAATCGAGGATCTATCCAAATAACACTGTTGTTATTAAAAATTGTTATTAAAAATTTCAGTTTTTACATCCATGCATATTTTTAAGCACAATGAGTTTATAACATAAAATGAAATTTAGGTATTTTACTCAAGAATTGTGATTTGATTTTTATATAAATATATAATCTATTAAGTGCTGGGGCTATACAATAAGAAGAAGTTAACGATCGAAGCTTTGCGTTTGTTTATGTAAAAAGCTCCTCTTTATTTATTAAATTTAAAATACATTAAAAGTAATTACAATGAGTTAAAGATGCTATAATCTGTAATATAATCCATGCTTTTTTTACAGCAATATGATTATAACTTTTATAAAATTATTGAATAGTTAGTATTCCTAAATAAGATTATTTACTCCAGCTGTATTGCAAAAATTTAGCTCCCGTCCCTGAGTAAATATATAAAAAATTAATAATATTTTAGTAGCGTTTAGCTGCTAAGGTTATACACGCCTTGTATTTCAAAACAAAATATATTGCTTTAATATTATTCAATAAGAATATTTATATATATATATATATATAAATATATATATATATATATATATATATATATATATATATATATATATATATATATATATATATATATATATATATATATATATATATATATATATATATATATATATATATATATATATATATACTGCAAAAAACATTTTTTTGTTTTGGTAATGGATTATGTTTTGCTTTTTGGTAAAGCACATCAGGCCGTAATAAGAATTTTGAATATACTTTTATATTTTTGAGACATCGTAGTATTGTATTATTTGAACCTTATAAAATTAACGGATCTAGATTTTGGGCACTTCTCTTCTAATGGCGAGAGTTGTATGTTTACATTTTGTAAAAAATGGTTGACTGTTATATCAGTACAGAAAAGGACCAATTCGAATGATGATCTTAATTGAAACTACAGCTGTGCGTCTAAATAAGGTACCCATCCTATTCTCGGAAGAATGCGTTCGCTTCTAGTAAAAGTTTCAAATTGTATTCCTTCAGAAGGTTTTATTTGTTTCTGCTTCTTTGTATCCAGGTTCTATTATCTTTGTCATTACTGCTGTAATTTATGTTTCAAGTTGCATTTTTTTTAAAATGACTTCGTCCGTTCAAAAATTGTAAACACAAGTTACCTACATAAATATTTAACTTAAATATTTGCATAATTGACAGCAATTAATAAAGTTTCAACATTTTTCCTGTATTTTTTATGTGATTTTTCGTTGCAATCAAATATATATATATATATATATATATATATATATATATATATATATATATATATATATATATATATATATATATATATATATATATATATATATATATATATATATATATATATATTTGATCATTTAATATTCAATTCAAATTTCATGCAAAAATCATGTATATCTTATTTCAATTTTAAGAAAATAATTCTTCCGCCATTTTTCTATGATTTAATCAATGGTTACTGAATTTCTAAATTCCTATTAGACAAAGTTTTATTTTTATACCACCATGTGTATCGTATACCAAACTCAATTTTCACTAGGGTACCACACTTAATTTATTTTCACCCTGTGTATGACATTTGAATATTATAGTTATGAAACACGATAGCAATTATAATAATATTCTTATTGTTATTACTTAATTAATTTTAGTTCATTGTTATAACATCAAAATTATTATTATTTCAAAGTTTCTCTGTGCTTATTATTAGTTGAAAGATAACCAAAACAAATTAGCTAAGGACAGTCCGCATCACAGCTTATACTGTGTGTAAAAAAAACCGTGATACTTGATTCTCTTGAAAAATAACAATTTCAATGAAAAGAGTCTAAATGAAGGGTTAAAAAGAAGTGCTAGATGTGAATCATAATATAAGCCTTCGGGAGTCAGATCAAAGACTTTTTTTAAAATAAAATTTCAAATGAAACGAACTATTTTTATAAGATTTTATCTATCTTGCAGTGTTTTTTTTATTACGGAAAAATATTAACTGAATTTTAAAGCCGTTATTCTTCACCGATTGGGCCGAAATTTTGCATACACATTTAGGTTGTAAATTTCAATGAAAAATAATTACTTATTTTTTTCCATGCAAGCTTGGGAGATTTATTTTTTTTAATCGATGTGAAATGATGAGATCTAAAAAAGTTTTACTAAAAAGTTGAAAGTAAATTCTAGTAAAAAAATTACTTAAAAAATTTTTATTTTGATCAAACCAATCAATTTATAGTACGAGATCCCGCTGCAGGATTGGTGTGCTCATCAACTTTTTGTTTAAAACCAAATTTTTATGTTTATTTATAGTTAAAAGAATATATATTTACTAGGGTGCCTATCAAAATTTGGCCGCCATTATTTTTAATTAAATTATTTTTAATTGATTTTTGGTAAAAAATTTCGTTTATTCATTTTTTAAATAAAATAACGTCTACATCACGGTAATTAATATGAAGATTCTAAAAAATCACGGTTGCCGTTGCGCACCTGGCCGTACCTCTTTGCAGCCAGGTGTAAACAGGTATGATTTCGATAAATTTATACGTTTATAACCTATTTTTATTAATTATATGTCAAATTGAAGCTAATTTTTTTCTATTAATTATCATATAAAGTTGCTTAATTTAATCTGGCCGCAAATAAGGGTTGCTGGCTGTTAAAGATAATAAATATTTAAGGTAGAGTGAAAGAGAGTTAGCGCGTAACATCATTTGTCAGACGAGGACAGCGATTGTCGGCTGTGCGACGCTTTTAAGCCATTGCGCATGCGTCGAACGTTAGTGTTCTCAACCACCGGGGAGTAATAGAGACGACTTATAATAAATACTCCAAAAAATATGTAATTTTGTTCAAAATGACAAATTTAAAAATTGCAACAAAAAATTAATATTGATTTGATATATCGACGGTCTAGTTAGCAATTTGTCTAACTCCTTATTTTTTAGAGGGTGATTTTTTTAACATTTTGATGAAGCAATAATCCAATTACAAATTATTTGAATGATTCAAACTCAAATATTATATCTCTATTATATATAAATATATTAAATAGTTTTTTAAAATGATAATAAATTTTGAAGTAATTGTTTTTTTCGTACAAATAAAAGATTCTCTAAAATGGAGTTAGATAATTTGCTAATTAGAACGTCGATATTTAATATTAATTTAAAAAATAAAAAAATAAAACCAAGGTGACTTAAGTAAAAGAAAATTTTATTGCGAAAGTATTATTTAAAAATTTTATTAGATTTTATTCAACTATTTAATTGTCTGTTACATATTAATTAAAGATTTAAGCAAATTAAAAAATTAATAAATTTATTATAATTCTTATATTTTCGTAACTCTTATTTAAAAATCTGAATCATCGGAGCTTTCAGTTGTACTGTCATCAGAGCTATCACTTTCATCGCTGCAAATATCAGAATCGTCGTTATCGGAAGCTTTGTTCGTGGATTCACATAGCACACTATTAACTTGCGTTGGAGTTGAGTCTCCCAGGAACCATGGTGGTTTTAAAAAACCATCTAGTACCAGCCAGCCATTATTTTCTGGGCTGAATTTGATGCAGTCTGGTTCAGTGGCATTTAACCACATCGAATTAACAAAGATTGTCCGCAACAATTTTTGTTTCAAAGATTTCCAGCACGGCGGAATGTGCGTCGAGTCCAAACCTTTAATTCTCTTCATAAATTTTTCATTATTTTGTTTTGAAGCGTACATTTTGTTAAATAATAAAAATCTTGCGGTATTTACACTTTGACACTTTGGTCAAATCAGCCGACAATCGCTGTCCTCGTCTGACAAATGATGTTACGCGCTAACTCTCTTTCACTCTACCTTAAATATTTATTATCTTTAACAGCCAGCAACCCTTATTTGCGGCCAGATTTAATTAAGCAACTTTAATTAATAAAAATCATATAATTAATAAAAATAGGTTATAAACGTATAAATTTATCGAAATCATACCTGTTTACACCTGGCTGCAAAGAGGTACGGCCAGGTGCGCAACGGCAACCGTGATTTTTTAGAATCTTCATATTAATTACCGTGATGTAGACGTTATTTTATTTAAAAAATGAATAAACGAAATTTTTTACCAAAAATCAATTAAAAATAATTTAATTAAAAATAATGGCGGCCAAATTTTGATAGGCACCCTAGTAAATATATATTCTTTTAACTATAAATAAACATAAAAATTTGGTTTTAAACAAAAAGTTGATGAGCACACCAATCCTGCAGCGGGATCTTAGACTATTATTACATTAAACAATTTGTATGACATATCAGCTTGTCTCGAAATTTTTATATCAAGATTAAGTTAAATATAGCATTGAAATAAACAATTATTTAAAAAAAAAAATTGTTTTTTAAATAAAATTTATTTTATCATTTAAAATGAATCTAGCAACCTCAAGAAAATTAAAGTTTTATTTTATTGTTTTGTACGTCAATCGAACGTCATTACTGGCAAAATGAAGACTTAAGATATTAATTTTATTTGCAGTTTTGAATTAAACTAGAAAATGAATCACATATAAAATTTTGGAGTAACCATTTGAAACAAATCGATCTTTTAACTATTCATCCTTTCTATTAGACTTTTTTCTAAGAACATTATTTCATTCATATAATATCAGTCCAGTGTACGTATACATAAATCAGATTTAACCTTAAAATGAGCTTAGAACACAATTTTTTACTCAAGAACAATTTCACCTAAGAACATGTATCATTCAACGTAAAATATTGTGCTCGATTGAATTCGGATGTCAGTTAGGGTGTTTTAATTTTAATTCGAAGTTTGGACTTAAAATCCGAATTTTAGTCTTAAAATCCGAATTCAAGGTCAATTTTGAGTACATCATTTTGTACAAGTTTTTAAATCCTGTAACTTTTATAACAATTTTTAAAAATTATTTTTTTAGTTATTCTAGTGTCTTTATTTTACACACAGTAAGTATTTATAAGCTAAACCACTATGAATGAAAGTTATAAAACCACAACCGTTATCGGTTTTGGAAATAAGTACAGAAATTAAGTGTCTGATGTACTTTTCATAATCTACATTTATCCACCAAACCAAAGAAATGAAATACTGTGGTGATAAATAAATTGATTATTTAAAGTCAATTTGCTTTGCTTTGATTGAAAGTCAATTTGTTGAATTAATTTCTACTAAATTACAGTTTTTGAAGGTAAATTCTCAACAAATAAAAGTTGTAGGTGATACTCTAGATAGTTTAAGAGACGGCGGAAAAATATTATAGATATTGATACAGAATACAAAAACTCTTCGTGATAATTTTCAAGACACATTTTACTAATAAGTTGAAAACAGTTAAAAATTTATTAAACAAATAATTTGAAAAATATCTTTCTATTTAAAAATGCTCTAAATATAAAAAAAAAAAAAAAATAATTTATAAATTTAAATCAAATCAAACCAATCAATGCCATTATGACGATTGTGTCTTGGAAATAATTATATATTTTTCAAAACGTATTATATGCAGTATGCAGAAATTTTTAATTACTATTTCTAGGATAGGGGCAGATAAAAATATTAGTAACAAAACGATAACGCACTACAGTTTTTCTGGATAGATTGCGCGACTGGTTGAAGCGTACTATAAAAGTAAATTATACCTATGTCAAGCTGGCAGAGTAAAGTATACTAAATTGAATTTAATTATGCTCAAAATTATATGTTTTGTATGTGCTGCAAAATTGAATTTTGTTCTCAAATTTTTAATTAAAAAAGTTGAATCTTATATCCGTGATATTACGTTGACAGAACAATGTGGAAAAATAACATCTATAATATAATGTAAGTACCAAAATTGGATTCTTTTTAGGAGCTTTTCAATAAATCAATTTAATCATAATTACCAAAAACATTACTGCACTGACTCACTAACATTATGATTTTTACAACTTCTTAATGATTCAAATAGCATTCAATATAAGATATTCATAGAATGGAATGTATATTAACACACATTTATGACTTTCGCCGCCCAACACTTCGAAAATACACAAGACATAAAATTCGTAGGCCACTCATACGATAAATCTCTATATTTTATTTAAATTTTAACAGCTGAAAAAGCTGTAACTTTTACATTATCCTACAGATTAAGTTTTGATAAAAACGAAGTATTTAATTATTTTGTATTACTTTTTGGTCTTACAAATGTTTAGAAAAAATAAAAAATAACGGTAGAGAAAATAATAGTACCATTTGAGTTTTACAAGATTTGCGATCGGATAGCACCAAATAGAGACCCGTCTTTTTGGTTTTAGGTACTACCCATGACAACTACAATACAATTTCCTTTGCTAGACTTTTTACAAAACTTTATTTTGAATTTAATTATACTATACTACTAGAGATGAAGATATTACTTTATGGTAATTTTTATTTTAGCTTAAATTCAATTTGTGATAAGAAAAAAAGTACCAATACATTTTTTTTATGCTGTGTGAAAAAAAGTGTTTTTTTATGTGAGGGATTTATTACTTTTTTTTATAACTTCCGTTGTTCTTTATAGAACTATTTTGAACGAATGTTTTAAAACGTATTCTGAACGTTTATGAAAAAGCAAGTGCTAAATGAAATAAAAAAATTAGATGATCTAAAAGTTGCTGAATTCATTTAAAACTTTCAATAACAGTTGAACTTGTAGTACAGGAGTCCACAATGCTTAAAGATATGTATTAATAGTTATGATAAATGTTAAATGAACACAAACGAAACTCCCAATCAAAAGACTGACGACTTATTACTCTATCATATACGATTTGCATGTTACGCAAGCTTTTTGAAAATGCAAATAAAAATGCCATTTTTAATAAAATCAACTTCCCATCAAGTTTGTAATCGTTCCACCCCTTTACACTTTCGTCAGATTGTATTTTTCTATTATCCTGGAAATATTTCCTCCAAAAAAAAAAAAAAACTTCGCTTCATTCGATAATTTCGAGGTGACATTTTTTCTACTAGTTTGAGACGTTTCTACTCTCTCATATCACATAAAAATCAGTAGATTATATTCGCGATATTAAGTCAAGCTGGAGAAGTTTCTAAATCATTATATTCCTGATATTATATTATATACTTTCATTATTAGGCTGTAACCACATAAATTAAAACTGAATACTGTTGACTCTAAAACAGGTTTTGACATTAGTCGTCATTATAAATTTTATAGGCAGCATCGAGCATTACAATCATTCTTTAATAAATAATGTACAGTTTTTAACGTTTTAGCATAAAGCTAAGTTACTTAATCACTTTCCTTCAAATAAAAAATTGTCGTGTATATTTTAAAGCATTGACGAAAAATGAAAATAACAGATTTTTCATGATGAGAAATCAATATGCAAATTATTTTATTTATTAAATGAATTATAATAATTATTTGCATTTCAATAAAAAATTAATACTTCCATGTTTCCCTTATTATTTAAATTTTCAAACCATCAACTATTTACAATTATTCACATATATAATGAATGCTACAATTCATTTCTATTATTTGTAATTAAAAAAAATTATTATTTGGCATTTCCCATACAAATTACTTAAATAATTAAATCAGAATTATATTGTTTAAACTAAAAATGTTGTATTACTGGTATATTTAATTCTTTTAAATTTCGATTCTTTCTTATTTAGAATAATATGTCAAAGAAATAATGTAATAAAATGATGCATTCAAGGTTTGTAATCTATAAATCTTCCTCTTGAAATTTTTTACATTATTTAAATAAAATTTCCAAAAAAATTTAAGCATGTTTCATCGCAACCATTTCCTATAGGTCTGAAAATATCTGGCAATCTTTTAACACAATAAGGTTATTGACTGATACTTATTTTGCCTAATTTCTCATCAAATAGTGACACTAGACTACATTCTATACCGAACCCAAAAATTAAATTAAAATTGACTCAAAAACAAAGTTATAAGCTACCAAAGATTATATAATCATCTCATTCATGAAACGATTCTTAACATGTAATTCATATGGAGTTTGTAGCATCATAAGCTACATATCTTGCTTATTTTGTTCAATACAGGTAATAACTACAACAAAAAAGTCATTCATAAATCATTTGAGGCATATGAGTATCGGTGCGTATTCCAAAGTATACGACACAATTTTTGTAATTATTACGATCAGCCTTGGAACTTCATCAGAGGCCCAGTTTTGAATCTTAACGTCAGATAGGTTTATTATTATTTCTCAAATATATTTTAATAATATATTTTTTTTTGTATGCAAACACGCTGATTTCATACGATATTAACTTACACAGCCCCAGGACGCGGTAACCATGTTACCTACCATGTCTTACAATAGAGGGAGAGAAATTTAAATTAGTTAGAAAACCAGCAATCCTAATTTATGAATATTCCTACCTAATATATAATTTAAAGATTTATGGCAAATTATACCTAATCTGTTAACTTCTGAAAATTGAAATACATCATAATAAAATAGAAATATATCTAGAGATTTTAATTTATTATTGTCTTTGGAAAAATAAATAGGTATTCTCGAAAGAATAGCTCAGAGCCTTTTAATCAAATTCATTTTTCGATTACTGCCTATTGGATATCTTTTCTTGTTTATTCAACTTATGCATTTCTATGGAAGTATTGTTTCACTTATATCTTCATTGACATATCGCTCAAAATTTAGTCAAACAATGGAAATCAGTTTTCATCAGCAACAAGAATTTTATTTAAAAAATGAAAACGAAAGCAAAAATCGAAACATATAGTAAATAAAAAAAGGGCACAATGCACTTGTTTGTAAGAAAAGGCGAACAAACGGGTATAAACACCACCAATAGATTGGTTTTTTCGTTTCCAATCGATGTTTGTTATTTTTTTATATGTATTGATACAAAACATACATTGTGTCCCACAAATTATCAGATTAAGTTTAAGCCATTTCATTTCTTTAGCTTTGAAAATTTCCATTCAAAATTGGACCTCTAACATAGAACTTATTGAAAATAATGTAGTGAACTATTATAGAAATTATCACTGAACTAGACGACATGATTTTACTATGATTTTTTTCCAAACAATATTTTAGTTAATTGTTTTCTAAATCTCTCTATCTCTCTATAAAATTTCATTTCATTTGGTTTGAAAAGGTTATATAAGAAATTCGAACAAAATTGGCTTTACAAAAATAAAACATGTTTTTTTGCATCACAATTTACAAAATTTCAAAATAATTTAATTCTATTTCCCTAATTTTAATTACAATTAAAAATGGTCTCCATATGGAGTCAACATTTATGAGCTATTGGATTAAAAATATCATTATTAATTGTTATACTAATGGACCTGTGTGCTGCTACGTAGAATTAATTATTGTTAATAATTTAATAGCTTAAATTTGAATCTGAAATTCTAAACAACTGTATTTTGATATTACTACCTTTTACCATATAGTAAATGGATAATCCATAATAACGATCCATTGAAAGTCTTTCAATTCTATTCACACTAGAATTTTTTAAGCCTTTCTATAAATATTTCAACACGAAAATGCGGTGCCCTTTCGAATTGCCTGGAAACGGATGGGCCAAAATTTATATAATTTTCTGAACATCATTATCAAAACTCGGCAACTCTCTTCCATATATTTAAGCGTTACAAACCTTTTATTATATATAATGTACATTCTTATACATTCAGAATTTGAAATGACTAGAAGTCTACTCTGTATTATTATTATTACACACTAAGAAATTGGAAAGGAACATTATGATACCTTTGGGATATGACCATTTTTAACAGGAAAACGGACATAAACCGCCTTCTGGTTGTAAGAAGAACATTTATTTTATACACATTTACGTATGTATTGTATCGAGATTAAACTTATAGATAACGATTATACACAACTTTGTGTGAAAAATCAACTCTCAGTTCAGTAAAAATATTTATGTGCCCTTTTCTTGAAGGGTTAATGCATATTATCCTTTTTTCGGTTATGTTGTATGAGTTTTTTTCCTTCGTTTTCTTTATTATGTGTACTTTTGTATGCCAACAAAGTATGATATCTTATTTATTATGCAACGAAATATTACATGAATTGTTTATTTACTTACACCTCGAGAGAGCGCATTTTTATTTTGATGTAAAATGGATGACGTCTTGATATTTGACAAGTTACAAGTATGTAAATTTTTATTCTTCTAAGATAGGTTTATCGCAAAACTGTTGTTCTCTAATTGGATATAAATTGAGAGTGGATAAGTAATGTTTTTCAATCAATTATCTGAAATGTTTCGTGTAGCTTTTTGTGAAGAACTCGACAACTAATAGATGACAAACAATTGTTAAGTATATTATAACAAGAACTCAAAAGCAGAAACATTAAGTTTTAAAGATCTTTTTGTTTCATCCCGATAAAAAGAGGGATACTTTTCGACAAGCCTTCGTGTTTCATGTTAAGATTGTTCATGCTAAAATATTAACATATAACTGTTAGAATGGCAGACTATGTGAAAAATATCCTTGTCGTGTACGAATTCCAAATTGCATGACATTGAGATTTTATGAGCTATTTGTGTGCAAAAATGGAAGGAAGTATGGTGAATTTTGTATGCGACGTGTATTTATCTATTATCTAATTTTTGTTTCAATGTCCCTGAAACACGCAGGAAATAAACCCCTTGGTATTTTATACACAATGTTTTTGTTCAGTGGATAAAATCTTGACCTACATTAAAATTAAATTAGGATTTTTATATTCAAAAATCACATCAGGGATTTAATATTTTAAATAATCGGAAGAAAAATTGAAAAAAGTGTATAAGTAGTTCCCATAATAGGAGATTCGTTGATTTTAATAAAATTCAAATCAGGAAATTTCTTAATGTGGCACTCATATTTGGTGGCACAGAAATATTAGAAAGAGTGAAGTTAAGCTACGTAATAACTGGTATCAACAAGTGGAATGATATGATATTGTATATTAAGGATAAATACGAGTATTTGTCTCAATTGTACTGAAAGTGATTTGAGAATTTAGTTTATTCAAATATACCTGCTAGTAATAATCCCATTTGAAATTACAATTCAAATATACTAATCATTTTACACAAATTATTTTTTTTAACGACAATGTAAGATGAGTCTACTAGTGTTTTATAATTTAAATGATATGAAGATATTATTTTAAAAAAATCACTCTATATACTGACCACAGAATTATAACATATTTGGAGAAAAACTGTGATATATGTTAATTTGATATCTTTGATTCAAGGAATGTAGACACATTACACATACATTACAATTAGACTGAATACCTATATTATAAAGATGGGATTGAAAGTTTTGCTATAGTTTTGATTTTTATACCCTTCATATTTTTTGCGTCACTAGAAACGAATTTCAAGTTAAATGGCAAAAATTTGTCTCTGAATTTAGTTTTTTGACACTTTTTGATCGAATGTTGGCTCTATTTTCAAATCTCCAGTATTTATCATACATAACGTATATTTATAGACTAACCTTTTCGCTGCTTGCTAGATCACGCCCAAAAAAGGCCACATTTCCATATCTTATGAAAGTCACTGGCTTATCGGAAATCGCCCTTGTTGAGATACATACTTTACTGGTGTAACTTCGTTATTAATAAGAAACGTACTTTTTATCATATAAATTTTTGTATATAATAAATTGTTACAACAGAATAAAGCTCTTTTTGGAAGCAGTTTAGCGGCGAAACAGTTAGCCTTCCAAATAAAAACTATTTATGAGAAATTTTGTCTGCTTTAATTTTGTATAGAATAAGATTTTGGACACTTCTTTTGCGAAATATATGCCAAAAACTGAAATAGTGTCAAGTTTGCTCAAAAAGTACTCAGGCAAGAAAACAAAGTACCCGGCAAAATATTTGCACAAAATCTTCAAATATGTGTACAGTGACTCAAAGAATATGATGGGAGAGAAATTCAAAATCATAGCTTTCCTCTGAACCCTAATTCTTTTCAAATATATCGAACCTAATATCTACTGGCGAAACGGTTAGTCTTCTAAAAAAAGTATCCAAATTTACTGAAAAAGTGCCCGGAAAACAAAGTTTCGGGCAAAATTTATGCCCACAAACTTAAATTCTTTTTAGTGACCCATAAAATATGGAGGATGAAATAATCTTAGCAATGAAAAAACTTTTCCTAATAGAGAATTCTATTATATCTAGCCTTTATCTCAGCCATATAAGGAATTCAGAAACTTTCTTCTATATTTGACATTTTATCGTTACAAATTTAATTTTCTAAACTACAAATATAATTTTTGTACACTTAGCATCCAATATCATTTTGTATACGTCATCACAAAGTTATATCTGAAGTAATTTTTAAACTTATGTTATAACCTTTATTATAATATTTTTTTCCAAGTTATCTTGTTCTTCAAAATAATAATAAAAATTTTATTATTATAAATTTTATTAACACGGGTTTTTTTTTTAATGCTATCTTACAAAAGATTAAAAAAGAAAAGATAGTTTTCAACTTGTGTTTATGACATTTTTTCGTTGGGTGTTTTGTTAAAGATTTTATAAAAAAAAAAAAGTATATAATAAGCGATGTTTAATCAGTACTAAACTTTTGTCCTTTCTGAGCGGAGTGTAAGCTGTTGAGAATAATAATAATGGAGTATACAGAGAGTCGTTTCTTTCGACTCGACTATAAATGCAAAGTTTTCGATTAAACATTCTTCAAAACAAACCATTCGTAAGACTAGCATTAGCAAACTTTCAGTATACTGCAGACTGCCAGTTAATTAACAAATGAATAATTATAAATTTTTTAACTTATTTTAAATAAAATAAAAAGAAAAAGTTATTCGACCCGTATGTATGTTCTACGTATACTACTTCTAAGCAGGTGTGCCAAGTTTTGAAATAAATGAACATATGTTTGTATAGAGGAATTGATTTTCTGTAATAAATACAAACTCTAATCTATGTAATATACGTTACAATTCTTTCAATTTTCGAGCGCAATTAACTCTATTTTGATAATAAAAACATAATTATCAAAATGTTATAAAATTTGATATGCACAATATTTACATGAAAACAGTATGGCGTGTCGAATAGTTTTTCTAGGAAAATAAGATTCTAAAGTGTATATCAAAATTTCATTTTAAATTTGGAAATATATGTTACGTCAAAAAGTTTTTTACTCGCACCCGGTTTTCATGTTAATATTGTGCATGCCAAATTCCATACCATTTGGATAATTATTTTTTTAAGTAAACAAACACAATATATATTGATTGAAAGAGTATACTTATTACAAGAGTGTAAATCCCCCTTAAAGAGTTTTGTAAAAGATATTCATTGTTTTTGAATGTCTATATTTACTGTTGAATATTAAATGCGCATTCATATTTTTGGTATGTTCACATGTTATTACAGATTTTGATGATTCTTATTTTATTAGACATATTGAACTTTACGTGTGATGCACACAGAAAAATTACAAAAAAATTTTTTTGTGGTTGCATATAAGAGTAAAAATGCAATTATTTCGACAAACATAAGACCAACTTCAGAAATTACAGTTTTTTAGTTTATAGATTTTAATTATTATATAAATTAAAATATTTTAAACAAAGTTTTTAAAATATTTTTAATATTTTAATACGTCATTGCTAATTTCTTTGAAATAAAAATTTTATTTTCCTATTAATAATTTTCTTACTTTGTAAATTTTTGACACCTTGTAACAATTCTGTTGTAAAATTTTCTTATAACCCTGATCTTAAGCCTATAGATGTACACGCTGTATACTTCTTTTTTATAAAGTTCATAGATATATCTTACTATTTCAGATGAAAAATTGTATGTAACACGATAATAAATTTACCGTTATTCGAAAAAAAAATTATACCATAGAAAAAATTAATAATAATTTTTTTCGTAAAAAATGATATAATTTTCTTCATGACTCAACAGTAAGTGAGTTTACAAACCTATTAGACTTCATGACAGTGCGTGCGCACGAGTGATTTTCCGACAAATTTCAACGACACTGACTTATTTTTTCTTAATGCTTTCATATATTACTTCACAGATATTGTTGCAATCCTGATTTAAATAATTTTTACCGATTTTAAAATTTTCTATAGATATACATATGTCGACGTTTTGGACCTTTATGAGCAAATTTCACTTAGTGTCTGTCAGTCGGTCGATGTGTGAAACTTACTCAAACGAATGTGCAAAGTTCAGATTCTGGTGAATAGATTTTAATGGAATTTATATTTACATGAGTGGTTTAGGTTTTCATTAGTTTAAAGTAATATAATATTAGTTTAAAGTAATTTAAAAAACCAAATTTTTTGATACTTTTTATTAATTTGCAGCTAAAATTACTACAGTGTAACAATTGTTTCGTCTTTATTTAAGACAGTATCAAACAGTAAATTGTGTTAAAACACTAAAAGTTTA
This sequence comes from Chrysopa pallens, assembly GCA_020423425.1. Classification (NCBI taxonomy): domain Eukaryota; kingdom Metazoa; phylum Arthropoda; class Insecta; order Neuroptera; family Chrysopidae; genus Chrysopa; species Chrysopa pallens. The sequence goes on along the minus strand of CM035591.1, from coordinate 14,148,915 downwards.
AATTGTATCAAAATCGTAAAGCATCGTTCGTAAAGAAAAGACGAAAGGCATAAACGTTAAGAACAAAATCAGCAGAGCATTGTTGAATAAATGAAGAAAAAGTATTTTTTTTACTTCATATGCAAATTTCAACTCAATCAGTCAAATCGATCCAAAGATAAACTGATTTTAGTAAATGTATTCGAAAATGGGTATTTTCACATAAATGCTGACATACCCTAAGTAATCATCAAATTTTGTTAGTAGGTGCATTTCTATGTTTTGAATATTGTAGATATTGATCATTCTGGATATTAGGGAGGGAGGGGCTCGGTTAAAAAAGCGTAAAAAAAATGTAATCAGCTTCGTAATCTTTACGGTACAAAAAATTTTATATGATACAAATTTTGTATCCCATATCCAAATTTTAACTCATTTGTTAAAGAAGTACCATAAATTAAGTAATTAAGTGAGCATACTAGCACTTAATGAGGAAGTTTTATTTCAATTAAGCAGAAATTTTTATTTAATTTTTAGAACCTATAAGGAACTATCCCAGTGTTCACTTTGGGCAAACCAAACTGAAAACACCCTTTGGCACCCGACTAATGAACCAATATGCCTCCCGAATATCACTAAGGAAATGATTCGGGTCAGGATATGAAATACACGTAATACTTAGATGAAGTGCATAAAAGATTTAAATAAAAGCTGTCAAATTACAGAAGTTAAAAAATTTAGTTTCTCAGGTGAATCAATGCGATAAAAAACAAAAAGCAAAAAGCAAAAACCATTTATCTATCAAAATGGACTCAACATAATTATAATTAAAATTTATATCGACTATTTTTATCGAGGTCAAATTTGTACGGAGAAATACACTTACAGTATAAATATAAATAAGTATACATAAATCTATTTTTAATATAATTGTGCGAAGCTCATTGTATGTCACTCAGCAAACAAAGAGTTGCTTGTCTATAAATACATTTTCTAGCAGGAATAAGTAATCAATCCTAATTTAATATATAATATAAATTTCCAAAAAAAAAATATTCAAGATTTTAATTATTTTATTTAAGACAATTTTTAAATATATTCTTATAGTTTTTAAATTCTAGGCGTATTTATTTTCAACTCTTTCCTTTCCCTATAAGGTTACAATTTTCGAAAACAATATAAATTGTTAGTACATACCAACATTTCAATATCTACAACCGTACAAAAGTTAAGCATCTTACAATATAATATTTAAAAGCATTTTAAATATTACATTACATTTAAATATTATATAAAACTTCTGTTTAAAAAAAGTTCAATTTCTGTTATCTGAGATTAGCATAATTCAAATTCAGGCATATAAAATGTCAGAGGTATTATGTGTATAAAATAATTTATTTATGAAGAAAAATACAATCAATAAAATTAAATTAAACGACTTTTCTGTTGTATTCTTTTACAAACATAATATATAAATCAAAGGATTTGTATTTTAATTTAACATAGTGCTGGTAGTCGTTTGCATCTGATGCCAGCTATACTCCCGAAAAAATTTCTGTGTGGTTTAATTATGTTTATCCTAACCATGTTTTCTTCAAGTAATAAGCAGTAGTAATAACAATTTACCGAATGATAAATGCAAAAATAAATTTATCTCACACTCGAAAAGCAGGATGTTCGTACTATTGAACACATATGATGTATAATGGCCGTTGACTCCCCCCTCTACTAACAAATTACTAGCTGAATTTGAGCTGAAACTTTGACGAATCTTGAACTTTTCTTCTATCTTTTATGGTTTTAAACTTTTATTATGTATCCATTGAACCCAATTGACAGATTTTGTTCGTTGAACTTTGTTATCTATTTTCGTTCTTGAGTTATATTGATGATCGTGTGGACGAACAGACAAAAATGAAAGAATTAGGAGATTAAAACCCATACCAAAGCTTTGTTGGTGCATTCCGTACTTGCTAACGTTACAAACATTTGACTAAATATTATATATTTTGAAGAAACTGAAATTGGCTGAATGTGCGACACGTTTTCGGTTGTGCCACAAGTGATATTGGCAAAAAGAACTGTTAACAACTCGTAAAATGAAGATATTTAAAAGTAAGCAACTTTTTTAGATAATTTTGTTATAATTTTACTTTTTTTATAAAATTTGAAATTGCACACATAAAGTATTAATAATTATGATTGACAAAAAAAAAATCTACTTTTCTACAATTAAAATTTCTACAATTCTACTTTTGAAAAAACCGTTTTTGTAATAATATTAAAAGATCAAGTGTAGTTTGATAACAATATACTTTTTATGTTGAAATATTTAAAAAAAGAAATAATCTTAGCTTTTCCACCAAAAGCTTTATTATTATAATAATTACAGGACATATGTTTTTTCATACTTCAGTATGGAGATAGACTAACATCCGAAACATATGTCTTGTAATAATAATATTAATAAAGTTTGAAGTGGAAAAAGCTAACATTATTTCTTTTTTTTTTTAAATATTTCAACATAAAAATGTATTTCCACAAATTAAGAATTGAAACAATTATTAATAATACCATTTATATTTTTTGTTTATAATTTTTAAAAAAATATCCAATTTCAAAAAAATTTTAGATTCACTACGAATTACAAAACGCAACTTAACGAATCAAAGGTTATTATTATTACGTCACACGTTAATTATGTTTATTTATACGCATCAATACAGGCAATGGATGTATAGAACCATGGTATACTTTTTAATTGATATTTTTATATATTAATACTAACTGGTACTCAAAAACGGGATCCCCTATAAAACCATAATCGGATTTGATAATTTTTGGTTTCATTGTTAATTTTACTTTGGTATGTTTTATTCGATCACTTACACAGGTTACAAATAAGAGAAAATGAATCTTTGGTTTCTAGAAAAAGATGTGACGACTTTCGGTCTTGATTTGGTCTTCGGCCTAACTCACCTCTATCGCAAAAAAAAAAAATTAAGAAAGCCTTAGCCCATAAAGATTGCTTCGCTCGTAATCCCACCACCATTAGTTTGTTTTTCTTAGTTAACTACGGCTCCCGGGCTTAGTTTTGTCGTTATATTTCAACCAATTTACAAAAAAAAAAAAAAACTTGACAAATTATATACTTCAATGTTCCCCAATCTATATATTGGTAAAAACCGCATGAAAATCTGGTCAGTAGTTTTTGAGTTTTATACGAACAAGATGACAGGCAAATAAACAGACAGACCCACCGAATGACTTTGTTTAATATAGATAGACATTTTTATACAAACAAATCATGGGAAACTGAAATTATTTCAGCATTAATACGTCATGGCGCGTTTTTAATTTTTATTAATTTTCTTACTTTTAATGAACACATAAAAAGTGGTAAAATTAGAAATTTAATTTAATTCAAAAATCAAGTTTTAAAAGGTTTTCAATATTGTTTATTATAAAGTTTTAAAATTAATATTAAAATACCCAATTTTAAGAATATTTTACAAACTTCCTGTAGGTTAAAAACATTTATTTATGTTTGTGACCATATTATTTTTTAAAAACGTCCATAATAAACATGATATGCTTGAGTTTAATATTTTATTTTGTCTTTTATATTTATTGTACATTTCTTTAAACATTTGAAACCCTTGATAAGGTAGAAACTATATTTCAATGCCGGAAATGTTTGATAGCTCATTTTAGATAAAATGATCCTAGAACTTTTTATGATGAAGTATTTTTATTAGATATATATAAAGAAGAAAAATTGAAAATTGAACCGAGCACGCACGGTGCATTAAATTTACAAGAATAGTTACAATAATTTGTATTTTATTGTATTAAATAAGCCCCAATGTTAATTTGGAATTTAGTTTAAAATTTTGAAAAAAAACTCTTGTTTAGTCACCCTCAGAAAACTGTATCCTTAATTAAGCCCCCACCCAATCATCATTTTATGCCTACGGCCCCCGCAAAGCTAAGATCAACACTGTGTAAGGATAATCTTCATATAGTAATTAAAATATATCGTTATTTTAGGATATTTTGAAGTTAGAGAAATAACCCTCTTTTTCATTTAAATGTGAATTTTATGAAGTAAATGAGCATTCATGAACAACATGAAGTTCAGAAAAAGATGTCCACACGATACGGATATCTGCATAAATTATTGTTTTTAGTTAAATTTTTAACTTCCTACTTATTATTAACAAGTCAAAAATGATTTATATATTTTCAGTCAAAAAATATATGAAAAAAGTTTGTTTTTTTTTCTCTCGTTTTATTATTATTTTTTTTTTTAATTAATTTATTTATTTATTATTATTATTTATTTTTTTTTTTTTTTTTTTTTGTACAATCTAAAGTTGACATGTTTATGAAATTTTTAAAACAGAAATATTAATTTTAACATAAGAACACAAGTGGTTGTTGTACACTATATTACAGTATTAATCTCCTCTCTCATTCACATGAATGAGAAAGCTACCCAAGGAGCAAATAAACCTCGCATTTAAGTATATCGTTATTCAGTTTTAATTTTATACAAAATCTATATGATTTTTGAGATGATGTAAAGTTTGTTATATATAAACGTACAATTTTGCTCAATAAAAATAAAAACAATTAAGTATATAATATGATTATATACAAAATAATAGATCAGTAAATTCAAATTGATTTGACTTAATCCCAATAAATGCAATCTACGTATAAGCGAATAGAAATAATGTATCAATGCTTTTATTAGGCAGAGCTTACACGATATATCATCACGTTTAGAACAACAATTACATGGCTATCCTTTGTGTTTATCATTTTTGTAATGTCCATTTCTGTCAATTTAAGATGCATATACCAAATATTCCGAGTAAATAGCCTGTCGAAAATAATACGTTGTAAATTTATAAAACTTATTTGCGGTGAATACAAAACTATTAGATATTGTGCATACTCATCATTAAAGTGTGGTTGATTTGTACCAAGATCATCAACATATATCTACCAATAAAACCGATATAAATTATTTGTTTCTTCTCAAAATATGGAAATCCTGAATGGTAGAATAGAATTGATCACACACCATTGGATTAGAACCATGTAGATTAAATCATTTCTAATATAAAAAGCTATTCATTTATATCCTGTTGAAAGAACATTAAGCAATATTAATTACACTTTATGATAAAAAAAAACATGACACAAAAGTTTTTTGACGCATTAAAAATTCATTTTATGACCCATCCTTCTGTAATCAACCTTAATACAATTGATCGCATGCTAAAGATTTAAGTCCGTTGATAAAATGTATCCAGATGTATAATTTTTAAGGAATTGAAGTGTATATTTGAGCGGATATTTATATCCATTTATTCTTATTATTACTTTTTTAATACTTAATATATATTTATAAGTTTATTATACTTTTTATAAGGGAAAAAAACTTTTTTATTAAAAAAATATGTAGAAAGTACTTATTGTAGAACACGTCACGCCGGATATTTTAAAATCATATACTAATGTCGTTTTTAATTTTCTTTTTTTTTTTTTTAATTTCTTATATGGCAATTAAACAAATACATTAATATACATTAATATTAATTACAAAATGTCTCAGGATATTAAACGTAAAAACACGTAAAAAAAAAATTGTATTTTTGTTGGGTACTACTATGATCGAGTAGTCTAAAACAGTAGATACAAATTTTTATACTCTTTTTATAGAAATATTCAGAAATAAATGACTTATACTGTTGAAATTAACAACAGAAATTTATAAATTGTAGGTATTATCAAAGCAAATTTTGATAAAAATAAATAAATATTAATAATTCTAAATATAATAATTTACAGATTGTAATTGAAAAAATTACCTAAAAAATACAAAAATACAAAAAAAAAAAACAAAAAAAAAAACAAAATTATCAGATGCCAGTTTGATTTCGACCTATGAGATTTCCTTAATTTTCCAACCTCAAATTGAACCACAAGAAAAAAAAATTATGGATATGGTTTTTAATTGATAATTACTAAATTAATTATAGCAATTATAATTAAAACGAATTAATTATAGCAAATGCCAAGCATTTAAAACAATATTTTAAATTAAAACTTTCCTTTGGTTTCAGTTATTTGATTTTGAGTTGGCTTTAGAATTAATCTCATGGCTAAGTCACCCTCGGATTTCCAGGTTATTATCAGAAAATTTGGAAAATGCGAAATTTTTAATTTCTAAATGATGTCAATACTCAAAAATCTTTTATAAAAATCTTATAAATTATATTGTCAATGTTAATTTTTTTTAACAAACCTCCAATCTTATTCCTTCTTGCATGGTTATAAGCATATCATTAGTACAAATTTACACAGGTCTGTCGGAAAGATATTTTTACCGAAAATATTTAAACGAGATTTCAAATTAAATAAGTAAAGATAACAACTAACAGAAATTGTTGTTTTTATAAAATAAATTTAATCTACAGAAAAAAAATTGTTGATATTTACTAATATTTATTATTATTCATTGATATATTTAACCTTGAGTTTCGGCGTATCGCTACACATAACAATCATAAAATACACTAAATATGCAGCTATACCACACCCATAAATTAAGTTTTAATAAAATATAATATTATATATAAGTTTATTAACTTAATTATGTATGTTTATAAGCAGAATTTGAGCAGAAATAATAACGAATCTAAGCAGTTTGCGAAAATATGTCTCAAAAAAAAAAGTTATTTTGTGCCAAAGAAAAGTAAATTTTTACATATTTTTCTTCTATATATTTTGATTTAAAAATCTCTTGGACATAATTGACCGATTCTGCTCATTCACTTAAACTAGCTTTTTAGGTCTATAATATCCACCAAAATTGCAGTCGCTTTAATCTTTCCTCTTTTCTATTTTCGTTTTTTAATTTTTTAATTTCTGAATAACAGCTGGGCAGATTTAAATAGGCTAATTGGGTAACACTCATACCAAAATTTTGTTAGAAAGTGACAATTTTTATATTGTTAGAAACTTTTGACTGTTTATAAAATTAAAAATAATAATCGATAATAATAATAATAATCTTTCATCAAGTGTATGTGTACCACAGCAAAAATTAGCGGGTGAACGCGGTCCCGGGTGTGTGTACCCCAGCAAATACCAGGTAAATACCGGGTGCATATAATGTACCGGGTGCACACTAAATACCGGGAATCCGATAAGAAAGGATTTGAAATTCTTCCCCTAAGGGTAGAATTGCATCCGCATGTAAACGATGTAATATCATTTATTAAAATGTGAAAAATAACACAGCAACGCGTAAGCCGGGTGGGTATGCTTCAAAATATAAATTAATATCATGATTTATTCTGATTTGCCGCAGCTTCATTATTTAGTTATACACAGTTGAGAATATGTTATTATATTTAGAAGATATTGATGTTGATTAGAAATAATTTATATAACAAAACAATGTTTACCCGGGTCAACTATTCAAAATAGAATTTTTTTATCTCTTCTTTTCTATATTAGTGTTTCTGGACTTCCTTTTACTATTTTTCATCAAGTATATGAGTACTACAGCACAATCTACACGAATTGTGGGTGAACGAGGTACCGGGTGTCCCACCCACATCAAACACGAGTGTATATATAAATATTTCGTGTCACGGGTATCCCACACTTAATAGTGGGTTACACAACAAATACCAGGCATCCCATAAGAAAAGATTTTCTGAAATTTTACCCCTAATGGGATGAAAAGCAAAGTCAAAGTTTGTATGGGACAACGGAATTCCTTCTTCCAATCTGCTTCAAATTTTGCATGCAATCGATGTAATATCAAGTGTCACCGCAACGTGTAAAATATATATTAATATCATTATTTATTCTAATTTGCCTTAGCTTTCAGTATTAAGAAATAGAGGAAAGTTGTTAAGAATATGTTATTATACTTAGAAAATGTTGAAGTTAATTAGAAATATGTGGCAAAACGACGTTTGCCGGGCAAGCTAGTATATAAATAAAAATAATGTAAATTGAACGACTTTACCGTAGTATCGGACATAAATCCGCTACTGTATATGATTTTATCCAATTGGTGAAAGATAAAAAAGCTGTCAAAACAAGTAAAAATATGTAATCATCAATTCAATGTAATATCCATAAACATTTTATTATTATTTAATTAATAAAAAAGTATAATATAACGCATAAATTTGAATGTTAAATGTGTTTAGTAATGATAACATTTTACAACATACATTCTTTATGACACAATAAATAACACTATAATAAAATAATAATTATTTTAATTCAGCATAATTAATAACAATTTAAATTTGTTATAATTAAAATCAAATTAAAGTGTAATTTATGACATATAAATCTTGTGGTTTATTTATTATTACGGTTCAAATCATATCAATTATTAAAAGGTTTATTTTAGTAGCATAAATTTATACTTATATAATATGTTTCTACAGAAATAACATTTTAAATAATATGTATTGTACGATCATTAAAAGGAGAAAATTAGCTTCAATTTAGCAGGAGTTTAAATAGAACCAAACAGGTAATATTTTCATTTCTATCTTTCAATAAATTACCGTAATACACATAATAACAAAAATTGGATTTAACCTTCGTTCTTCAGACACCTTCGTCTATAACAGAGGCATCTCGCATCATTATTTTTCATTTTTATTTATTTTAAATACAACCCATTTATATTATATATTTATGTTGTGGGTGAAGTCGATTACATCGTTCATATCCAAACTATGGCAGTGTATCAATCAACCTTCCCTTTAATTATAATCGATCACACTACCGCAGCCTGGATTCTAAGTAGCCAAGCGTTTAGAGATGTTAGTGTTTATACTCGCTCGGCCACTAAGGCGCTTAAAAGTTACAAAAATATGAAATTTGAAGAATCAGATAATGTGAATACAAAAATTGAAACAATTCACCTCTGATCATAGTTATAAAAATCATAAAAAATATAAAAACAATCTGACCATGATATTCTACAAAGAAAAGAACCTAGACACATGAGAGGGAGAGAGAGCTGTGATTATCGCCCAAGACATCACTGATAATGTTTTCTCTTCTTTTTATTTTTCAAGGAGAATGAATTTAAGGTTTTTAATAATTAAATATAAATCAAAAGATTTTTTTAATCAGAAGCAAACACCATAACACGTCTTTAGCTTCATATTATTAAAGAATTTGTCTCTTTTACAATTTCGGTGTCAATCGATTTCGATCTTTCAGTTTATTGTCATGTTTAATTTTATGCGAATAGTGTTTAAAAATGATTACAAATATCCGGACACCATAACAGATCGACATCAGTGTACGTGGTGCGAAAACAATCGATCACAAGAATGTTTCTCTGGAAAATATGTTAGACAGACGAAGGATAACTTCTACTTACTACGTTTATATTCACGAAGACCACCACTTTCAAACTTAGTACATAAAGCTTGTTTCTTTTTCCGAGAGGCACTCAATTTTTTTTCCGGGTTCCAGGATCTCAATAGAATAATTGAACCCTTTTGAAAATAGAATCCCAAACGACCAAAAACAACTGTATAAATAAAATAAATATATGTTTATTCTGATGAACAAAGGTAATTTTTTTCGAAAACAAAAAATAGTATAAGTGAGCCTTATATCCCATTACATAACATAAAAGTATATTCCTTATATAAATTACATACTCCCTGTATCTATTTACTACGTGGCTACATTAAATTTTATTTAGGTTTGGCTCTTTTAGAAGTGTTACGCATTGTGACAGATACACAGTCAAAATCATTTAATAATGACACACAAATAACTATGGAAAATCCAATGTATAGAAGAAAAAATAAATAAACTCACATAGTCGAATCAATGGAGCGTTTAATATACATTATTACTTATATTTGTATGATTATATATGTTTTCACTACATTAGATTTTAACCACATTGAGAGACAATTTAATATTATTTGACATCTTTCTTTGTGCCCTTATATTGACTAGAAAAAAAGTATATAATAAATTTATCTTTGTAATTCCGTAGATTTAGGCAAAATTATAAAAAAAATTTTTCTTATTTGCTACAATTATAATTTGCCATAATTATGATATTTAGAAATGATGATAAATAATAAAAAAGAAAAATGTTTGAGTTAAGTCTTCGGTTTCATGTTTTATAGTTTAATAGTTTCAAGATATTATTATTAGTTATTGATTTTATAATTTCCGAACGGAACCACAGTTAAATAATGATTGTCGTACTGTTGCTTGGTTGGAATATGTTGTTACGGTGTCTATCTTAAAAAAAGATAGTCCGTCTCAGCTGCCTTCCAATTTATTATTGAAATGAGATAAATCAATGGATTTAGGATATATAATAGACATCTAGACATCCGTTATTGTTTTGACTAACAAAAAGAATTGAGTGTATTGTACGCATATAATCGTAGAGAAAAAAATGTGTAGGCGTATATGCACATTACTTGCTTATATACATATATATATACATATATATATATATATATATATATATATATATATATATATATATATATATATATATATATATATATATATATATATATATATATATATATATATATATATATATATATATATAAATATATATTCGATTTGAATATATTTTAATACTTTTACAAACTGATACTCTAAAAGTCATTTTGAGATATTTCAAATCGTCTCAAGTCCTCTGTACATGACGATGCATGAAAGTACAAGATATAGGAAACATTTTCGATTAATATGCCATGTGTTGCCAACTGATTGTTGTTCACTGTTCCATCATTTTTGTGAAGATCGTTTTGATAAATTATTATGATATTTATTGTGACAAATATTACTATTGTGTGATTTATTTTTTTTTTCTTTTCGAAATGTCGAATTGGTTAGTTTTCTTGATAATAGATTGACTTAATAAACAAACGGTACGTATTTTAATTTATCCCCGCCCCTCTTAAAGCTTTTAAAATTAAATAAAAACACTGTGTTATTTATTGAAGTATAATAATAGAAGTTTTGAATGTAAATGTTTTGGTGAAAACACCTGGCCATATCGATTTTTGTAGGACTATTAAGTTATAAGTAGAAATTTTTTCATTTATAAATAAATATCGCACCAATATTATTTTAAAACACAATATATACGACATATTTGTAAAATTTTATATATATATATATATATATATATATATATATATATATATATATAAATCATTTTTCAATATATCCAAACCAAAGAAAATTTTAAAATTTTACAAATATGTCGTATTTATTGTGTTTTAAAATAATAGTGGTGCGATATTTATAAAAAAAATGAAAAAATTTCTACTTATAACTTACTAGTCCTACAAAAATCGATATGGCCAGGTGTTTTCGAGTTGTAATGAGATGTACATTGGACAGTCGAAAAAATAAATTTTAGTTCGCAAGAATGAAAATGTAAGCACCCTTAAACTTTTGGTTTCAAAATAGATGCTAACGAAATCATATTTATCCAAAAGATTGCTGACAAAATTGAAATAAAAATCCACTAACTGATTATGATTTAATAAAATTAAAGTCTTAAACTTACTAACGGTAAAACTTATTGCACAAACGATAAAAAATTAAATCCTCAAAGTGCAAAATTTGGTCCATAAATTAGATAATTATGTTAAATATGTTTTTGTTTTTTTAAAATTTTGTGTCGTATGTTACACAAATAATTTTATATTTAATATTAACAATGATAACTTTTCAATGTGTTCACAATTTCTCTTTAGTATATAATCTTAGTAAAGAGAAATTGTGAAGATAAAGATATTTTATTTATTATTTTAAAGAATAGTTTTTTTTTTTAAATAACTCAAACCCAAATGATAACAAGAAATGGTGTATGATGACCACCTTTCAAATTTGCTTGAAATGTAACTGATTTCAAAAAATACAAATAAATGAATATCGTAAGAATTGAAAGCCAATTTGTAATCCATTGTTTAGTTTAGTTTTTTCATAAACTTCTTCTTCACGGACTTCACGGAAGTTACTATCCAATGAAATGTAAACTTTAATTTTATGACAGTGTTCTACGAACATTATTAACACAAATGATACAATTATTGAAATTAATAACACGTAATTCGAAATGAATTTTCGATATTATATAATGTAATTTAAATACAAAATATCTTCAAATAATTTCATATTGTATTTATAAAAGCAAATTGTATAATAATAATCCTTTTCTGGAGATAATTGAATTATTTGTTAATTAGTAAAAGGATTTTGACAGTTTTCAATATGATTATTGATTTCGAAATAACATAAAATCTTTGCGTTTTGAATATAATAGAAAACTAATATTGAATGAATACGTTGATAGATTGTATTTTGTATTTTGAATATAACGTAAAAACCAATTCCTTCTCAATATTCAGTTTTAGATTAGATACACATATTTATACTCAAGATATCTTCTATTTAAATGTATGTATGGACATTAAGTTGCAAGCCACAAAATTTCAATTTTCGAATTTAAAAACTTGAATTTATGTTAAAAAAACGGCAAAAAAATAGATTCGCCTATTTATTTTTCTACTTTCATATCTATCAACTTTAAAAGTTTTCTACTATTGTTTTTGTACGTTAATATAATTTAACTATAATATTTAACATTTTTCAAGAATTATAATTTTGAGGACTATTACTTTTAAAGAAATTATCATTACAAGAGACTTACTTATATATTTTTCTGCTTTATAATAATCCAATTTTTTAATACAAATTTTAATAAACTATGTTATAATATTTGAAAAATATCATAGATGAATTACATTAAAGTAGACACAAACAATCGAACAAAACTTTGATTAATATGAAAGTAGAAATACATGAAGGTTGATTTATTTTTTTTGCCAAAAAAACGAATGCAAAATACGATTGGTTAAATTCCTCCACCTATTTGCATGAGGAATGTTTAAAGAAAAAATAGTTACAGAGAAATTTTTACAAAGAAAAAAAAGCGTAAAGTTTGTGAATCTTCATAGTTTGAAACAAACCGTTGAAATCATTATCGAGAAAAATGAAAAATACAAAATCAGCGATATATTATCTAAAATCTGGTTCTTCGTTTCGGCAAAAACGTTTCTTTCGTTTCTTTTAACGAAAACGTCACGGCAAAACTTGACGTTGCATGAAAACAAAATAAGTCTGGTGAATGTAGGATAAATCGTTAGATACGTTATAATCGTAGAGATTCGTAAAAGAATTTCCTTCGCTAAATAAAAAAAAAAAAAAACAAAAAAAAAAACAAAAAAAAAACAAAAACACACACACACACACTCAAAAGTAGTGTAGGCGCCTACTCCTATCATCTGTAGTCATATCAGTGCTCACATATGGCATATCTATTCGAGCAGATGCACTAGATTTACAGAAAACATGGATAAATGCTAGTTCTATCTATCGGCAAAGCGCCCTACGAGTAGCTAGAGCCTTTCGCACAATATCAGAGGAAGCAGTGTGCGTCATTTCCGGAATGATACCTCTCAGAGTTCTAGCAGAGGAAAGACGGGCTCTCTATCAACGAAGAAGGCAAACTACACTGAGCCCTGAAAAACACAGAATGGAAGAACGGCAGAACAGCATAGGCCGATGGCAACTGCAATGGGATGCCTTAGAGAAGGGTAGGTGAACGCACTTCCTCATACCTCGGATTGACACTTGGCTTAATCGGAATCACGGCTAGGTCAATTATTATCTTACACAGACGTTGTCTGGACACGGATGTTTTCGAGAGTATCTACACCGCTTTAAGCATGATGATTCTCCGGAATGCCCGGCTTGTCCAGGACTTGCTGAGGATGCGGAGCGCGTCTTCTTTATATGCCGTCGTTTCGATTGACAGCATGAAGATTTGGAAGGGATCCTGAACCAGAGAATGCAACCAGATTCACTAGTTGAAGCAATGTTAACATCAGAGACTGCCTGGAACGCTACCAACACGTTTGTAACAGAAGTCCTCACAGACTTGCGTTCCATCGAAAGAGCAAGATCAAATTACACATGATTGAAGGAAGGAAGATAACACCTTAGCGACCAGAAGGGAAAGCTATAGTTATATCCTCCCCCACGAAAAAATGCCTGACGGCGGTTTCCGTGAGGGATAAGAGGGCAGAAGAAAAGGGGTTTAGGGTTTAGTGAGTATGAGCGTGAGCGTTGAGTTTAAGATGACGCTCCGTCGAGTCTACACATATCCAGGCGATATGCCTTGAATCCGTAAAAGGGATTCCCCCCTCTTTAAAAAAAATTAAAAAAAACACACACACACAAACACACATAGGTCAACTTGCCGGGATATTTTATTTCCGGTGAAAGTTCAAAATCGACAACAAGTTATATTCCCATTGATTACAAAGCCGAAAAGAACGGCTTGAAAGTCATTTACTTCATTTTAAATAACTTTTGAATCAAAATAATTACTTTGTGACAAATCAGTCTAACCTAAAATATTCTGTTGAAAAATTCCACTAAAACCTAAGTATGTTTCGTCTACAAAAATCAAATATTTCGATAAGCATTAATCCAACAAGCTAGAAAAAAATTATGTCATTAAAAAACACACTGAAAAAAAAAAATAAAAAAACACATTCAACAAATAAAAACTGGCAATGAACACACTTCAACACTCATAATAATTAAATAATAAGGATCTTGTGTCAATTTCAGAAAACTTAATATAATTTCCGAGGAAATAGTTTTTCATAGTATTTCAATTACAATTATAACATGAAAAAAATTTATAATTTATTTTCATTTACAGTTTCTAATGTATTTTCTATTCTGTTGAAACACGGTGGCTCAAAAAAGTTTAAATCGTATTCTCAAAAGTTTATTGAAAAAATCGTTCGATCATTTTTTAATCGTTTAAGAAATCGGTTTATCGAAGCCAGCAGAGCTATTCGTTCACATTAAAAATAGAAATGTAAATAGTAAAAAAATATTACAACAAACTTAAAAGTATAAACGCTTTTTGGCCAATCGATTAAACTAAAAAAGATATTAAGCCACCTGCTACTTGAATAAAATAGTTGGTTAATGTAAACAAGGCTTTATAATAAAAATCAGTTTTGTCCACAAATATTATTTTAAGACAAAGAACTGAGCAATCGTACTTATATTATTAAGAGGAAACATTTGTATGTATTTTTTATGTTATGAATAAAGTTAAAAACTACAAGATAGATTTGAAAAATTCTTTCACCGTTTAGAAGCAACACTATCCCCGGATAACAAAGGATTTTTATCCCTATATTCTCACGGGAACGGGAACTACGCAGGAGTTAAATTGATACGTGATAAAACCTAAACTGAAGGGAACATTAATGCGTCTGGCAAGGATTACCGCCAAGAGAAAGTGTCTAGCAGTACGGATTATGAATTGTTAAAATTTTATTTGACTCATACATAAAAATCAGCCCTGATTATATAGGAAAAGAGAATTGTGTTTTATCTACTTTTAGCACACTATATTTCTAAATTAGCCGTCGGAACAAGACTACAAGTGAAATAAATTTCACTTGTGGACAAACAAGAATGATCTAGCGATCCTGAGAAATTGCTCTGTAAAAATTATCTACGTGTACGTCACAATAATGTTGACTTTCGTCCGTAGGCTATTGGGAAGTGTTTCGAATTAATCTAAAACATTTTTTTAAACATATATAAATTTGTAATGAAATATGAAATAATTAAATAATATAATTATAATGAAAAAAATTAACATAAACTTGTATTATAAACATCTTTCTTAATTATACCAAAAAAAAAAATTTAAGTTTGATTAATGATTAAATTTTATTTACAATGCGAAAAATTTATTTTTAAAACATCCATTGTTCTCTTGTTTTCTATTTAAACATGTATTTATCTATGTTCGAAGATAATATCATATATATTATAAGCCGTTATTTTCGATTTACCACTTTTTAGAAATCAAAACATTGTTTATATGATCTGTATTTATTCCACTGCCAATCAAAATTATTAAATGTAACTATGCTTTTTTAAAAATAGCTAGGGAATAACTATAAAGCCATTTCTATATAAAATACATCAATATAAGATTTTTATATATCATTTTTATAACGATCTTAAAGAAAAGTGGGTTGTAAGCGCATAAAATAATAAATGACATTATTTTTTGCCCTTCTACTCTCTTCTATAGAAATAGTATTTTATTTAAATAATGCAATAAACGGAAATAAATGTAAGCAATCGAATTTTTATTTCATATTATAAAATAGAAAATAAAAAGTTTTAAAGTTAACAGAAATAGACAAGATGCGCTTCTATAGTGTCTCGATCCAAAATAAATGAAAAATAAAAATATATACATATACAACCACATTAGCAAGCTAGTTTATTTCATGACAAAGGAGCGAAAAAATATATTTTTTACCAAATGTCACATTTATCAATTACTAACATAACATTAGTTTTATATCATAATTTTTTTGAAGTATGGCTAGAATTCAAGGCATTATACATCTGCTGGAACTCGAACCTCCGATAATCCGTAGTGTCTGTCTGTCCTCGTCAAAATAACTCAAAAACAAAAAGAGTAACGAGTTTAAATTTTGATATAGTATATTAGACTTAAAAAATTCGTGAATGAGCAAAATTGTTCCATTGGATACCATGAAAGTTTGACAAAAATGTTAAAGTTAACCATAAGAAATAGAGGTAAAATTTATAGAAAAAATTCTTTGTTTTTTTTTTTTTTAACAACTATTTAGAACTTTTGTTTGAAACTTTTTTTCGTAAATTGTTTATATAAGCCACAATTTCAGTTTAAAATTAGCTGATAAGCATTAATATTTGCAATACACATTATTATTATTATTATTATTATATGCATTTATTACTGTATGTATTTTGCTATTTTATGAATGCTAATCATTAAAATTTGTTCAAACATTGATACTAAACCATGTACCGAATATCTGCACAATTAACTCTGTTAGTTGTTATTTCCTTCTTTTTAATGTATACACAAAAATTGTTAAGTGACTTATACACAAAAATTGTTAAAAATATCCAGGTTTTAGAATTTGACAATCGCACACAAAAAGAAACAACTGTGTTCATAATAGTAATAATAATTAATATACGATTAGGTAACATGTTTGTGAAGACATACTATACACACAAACAAAAAACAGGCTGAATTTTAATTTATTTTAAACAATACTTAATTGTATAGAATAAGTCAAGAAATCGGATAGCGCATATGAAGGGAAGGGGATGGTATGCAGCAATGTCTGACTTTTTAAGAAACTATCCCCGCATTTACTTTGTACAAACCAAATGGAGAGCCAGAGAAAACCATCAGTAGGGCAAGCTGGCCTGAAACTAATGATCTTTTGCCTTCCGAATATCACTGAGGAAGTGATTCGGTTCAGGATGAGAAATACACTTGATACTTAGATGAAGTACATTGAAATAAAAGATTTAAATAAAAGCTGTAAAAATACAACAGTCAAAAAAGTTTAGTTTCTCAGTTGAATTGATGCAAGAACAAAAACCTAAAAAAAAAATTCATTTATCAATCTAAGTGAAATAAACATAATTATAATTGGAATTTAAATCGACTATTTATTATGGATTCAACTGAGAAGTCAAATTTGTATGGAGATATATCCTTATAGAATAAATATAAATATAAACATAAATCTATTATTAATACAATTGTACGAAGCACATTGTAAGTCACTCAGCATACAAAGAGTGTTTGTCGATAATTAATTTTCAAGAAATGAAAAATCTTGTTATATGACAGACATTAAAAGTAAGACTGTAAAAGAGTACACAAAACAAATGACTTTGATACACTTTGTAATATTTATCAACTATAAGTACATCTATTTGGTGAAAAGATGAATACATTTAACCAGATTGGTTATCGTATATTATTGATGTGTATTTCGTATCGTATCTTCTTTCCTTCGCTTAGGTAATATAAATGTGATAGAAAATTGTATATATATATATATAACATTTTCTTGAATTTTCCGATTATTCTAAAACCTGACACCTTATATATATATAGTCAAGAGATGAGACTCGACTATGTGTTTTTTTTATATAAAAATTGATGTAAACGTAGTTTATACATACAATATATTTTATATTCACAGAAAATTTATAGTTTAATACAGAAAATCTAACGAAGGAAACGAAAGAACCAAAATCGGTTTATACCTTTCAGTCTATATTACCTACCTTATCTTTTATACACAGTGTTACAAAATTATTTTATTTTAACGAAATTTCGAAAAGATTTAGAATTTATAAATAAAACTGAACTCATTTGAATATGACAAATTAATATTATGAAAAAAAATTGTATTAAAAAATGACAAAAAAATTAATTAGGTTAGTTAGCTATCGCTACAGAAATTTTTATATGATTTCATTGTAGACAATTTATCACGCCATATCCAAATTGCCACCAATTTTGAGAGAATTTCTGGTAGTATAGCCATTTAAGTAAAATTATTTATAAATTACGAGGAAGTTCTATGTCTATTATTGACAGTGTAGTTGCAATAGTTTCATTAAATTTTATGAAGAATTACTTATAGTATCGTAAAACGAAAAACTATTGTCTTTACTGCTCTTTGAAGTACATGGAAACAAATTTATACGCCTTTAAATATATTTCAATTCTAATTTTTAAAAATTCGCATACTTATAATTTATGACATTACTATACAATCACGCCCTTCTTTAGTGAATAAAGTTAATAATATTAGCAAAGAGTAGTTATATCACACAACGATAAGGTATCAAATAATGAGACAATTAAAAAACAAAAAAGGCTTAAGGGAAAACAAAAAAAAAAAGCACACAATAGTTTATTTTCATTACTTATACGTTTTAAAAAATCACGTTATATAAAATGTATATGTAGGAAAAAGATACATTTATAAAATGGCAAAGGATGGATATATAGAGCAGAACATTTGTATACATTTGAAGAAAAGCAATTAAAAAGCCTGGAACGATGGAGAACAAAACTGTTTTTATTGTTACCTTAATGAAACCATTCATTGTATTTTATCTTTACAATAAGGGATGAAACATAAGATATATCCAATAGATTGGGATTTGTGCACTTATTGTTACAACAAGGGCTGTTAAAAAATTATTTATATTTAAAGCAATATCTTTATATTGTTTTTATAATGTGTAAAAAAGTTTCATGGCTGACGCACAAACAGAAAACATACAACCCAGCTACAGAAAACGGAATAATTAAAACAAAATTAAGAAACTCAAGTATACAAAATCACATATAATTAGTCTATTTTCGTCTGGCTGCCTGGTGGTCACTCAAAAATATACTGGCAATAATGTTCTCAAACCTTCCTCACGATGTATCTATTGTACGTTCACACTTATTGTACTATTGTATACGTTCACTCAGGAAAGATATGTAGAGAAGTGCGTCTTCAACAAATGAATTGCAATTTGAATACAAGATGCATGAAATGTACAAAATGCATTTTCAACATTTCAATCATATAAAATTTTCTGTCCCCTTCAGCTAATGAAAGCTACTTTCATATTTAACGATTTTCTGCTAAAATTTATTTCTTGAGATAATGTAAAACTAACTAAATGATGCATCGAAAAAAATTTACCTATTATCGAATACATTTACTTAAATACGCATATCCCGGGAACGGCTTGACTCGTTGAATTGAAATTTGAACATAAGGGAAAAAAATATATTTGCTACATTAGATATAACCAAAAAATTTTAAGTAAGCAAACATAATGTTTCCCACGTTTATACATACCGATTATCAAATTTTTTTCGTTATAGCGGTATTCTAAATTAATCGATTGTGATATAATTTAAACTATTAATGTAAACTTATACTACACATGAATGAGATATGGGTATTAAAGTGAAAAACATGTTAGTTTCGAGCGCTATTCCTGAACATTTCCGCTATTGTTTACCAAAAATTTATAAATATCCACTCATAAGTTGTCGAGTTTTGCGGGTTGTTTTGAATGAATTTTAAAGACTGACGAACACGAAACATAAATTGCTCAGGAAGTTCCTAAACATCGACTTGTACAAAAAATTGAAATTAACAATTTTTTTTTTTTTAATCAGAAATCAATAATTATTAACTTAAAAATAATCGAACAGATTGTGAATTCAAATTTCATTAGCATATTTAAGGCCTAAAAATTGAGTTTTATTTGTACTTAATTGAAATATTTAAAAAATTTATGCATTGAAATATTATAATACATATAACAACCTGAATCTGCTTTAAACCTACCGCGCGTCAGTACCGCATTTTAACATCAGATGTCAACTACTTTGCTTTTAATTGTATAGAATTTGTATTTGTTGCATGTTGTGACCTTTGTACTAAGAAAGATTCTAAGTGTCGGTAAAATTAAGAACTATTTAGAATTTAGAAAAAACTAATAATGGATATTGTGATTCAAAATAGTGTGAAGTCAGTGTAAATATAATATACAACAATATTAATTGCATTTTTGAAATCTATGAAATACAGTCAGCTAAGAGTATTATGAGTTTACATTTTTGCTACTATGGCACTGAAGTCT
Source organism: Chrysopa pallens (assembly GCA_020423425.1). NCBI lineage: Eukaryota > Metazoa > Arthropoda > Insecta > Neuroptera > Chrysopidae > Chrysopa > Chrysopa pallens. The sequence continues at coordinate 14,128,248 of CM035591.1, read as the reverse complement.
TATCATGAATCTCCTATAAGTTTTATTAATTATAAAAAGGCCACTAAAACTCTTAAGCTTACTTTATGCTTTAAGTTGTATCTCTTCACTTTAGTTATTTAATTTCTTATATACAACGAAATATAGTTTAACTACAGGAAATGTGCGTTTTATAAATCAGTTAATTAAACTATTTTCAAAACTTTCATTTTAAGAAAAATTTCTTTTTAAGCTTTATATCTTATATATTTAAATGAGCAATTCTTATATATAATTGGAATCTCGGAATCGGCTCCAACGATTTTCATGAAATTTACTATATAGGGGGTTTCGGTGGCGATAAATCGGTCTAGCTAGGAATCATTTTTAGAAAATGTCATTCTATTCGTGTTTTATCGATAATTTTTTATAATGTAATGATATATTTGTTTAATATTTATAGTCATATAGTCATTGGAGTGGCTAAGTGTCAGCGTGCGAGGTTCTTATACATAGATCCCGCGTTCGAATCCCGGCTCGACCGACGAGAAAAATTATTTTTTTTTACATTTTAAACCCAACCCAACCCAACAAAACAACACAATAAAGTGAATAATATTTTTCAAATAAGATTTTGTTATTATAATTGTATAATTTTTTATAATGTAATGATATATTTGATTAATATTTAAAGTCATTGGAGTGGCTAAGTGTAAGCGTGCTGGACTCGTCTTCCGCCTCGGCGTAATATAATTTCCAAAAAACACAATTTATAAAAAAAAAAATACCGAGCAAAGCCGATGACCGAATCCAGGTACTATTCCATTAATCAAGCAATGTCAATGTCCAGCAATTCTTTGAAAACCGTTAACACATAACCTAATAAAAATCCTTCCTAAATTGTGATTTAAGAAAAAAACAAATGACGTTACAATAACATAATTACTAACATAACACAATCATAATTATACTAAGCAGATGCGTATTTAATTCAATCTATAAAAAAAGTTTACTATTATTCAATGTTTCTGAACATTTATACAAAGTTTAAACTTCTTCTAATTTGAGTGAAGCCCATCATTATACAAATAGATGAAATAACTTTTAAAACCGTAGATTTTTCATTTAATCTGTTTAATGTTTTAATCGGTTCAATCTTTTGATAATCGACGTGGATACACAAATGAAAAGCTTTTATAGTTTATGACCTGAAATTGGTAAAATCCGCATTTAAATCCTCTAAACAATTTTAGCGGGTACCACCGCCTGAAATTTTTAATATATAAAATTATCTAAATTATCAAAATTTCGTCTGATTTTGAAAAAATTTTCAATGTATAGAATTAGCCCTATAGAGAATTTTATTATAGAACAGATTATGCTATGGACAAAAAATTTGGTAAATTGTTTTAATGTTTATTTATTTGCAAACAATAAATATTATTTAAACATCTGTAAATCATAAATCGTAGTAAACTTTATTATGAAATTCAATATTAATTTAAAAACGTATGTTAAAGAAATTAATAAAACACCTCACTAAAGTAATTAAAAAAGGACCTTTTAATCATAATTTACAAATAAATTTAATTAATAATCTGTACATTGTTTCGAAAGCAGTCAGGTTAAAATAAGTCACATTTGTTAAATTAACTCATATTATATCCGCTTATGTACAACCCTTAAATAATCCGTTTTCCCGTTTAAATGTAACATTTTCATAGATAAATATACAAGAAAAATGCTTCTTTTTTTTCATTTTAATCTTTTATTTAAGAATTTTGTTTTGTTCTTGAGAATCGTATGTATTCTTACACAGATCGTTCGCATACAAGTCGTTTTCCTCTCTTTCAAACCAACAACAATTCCCAACAGATATATTTCACACAAAAAATGAAAAAAGAAAAATACCTATACACAACTAAATAATTCTTACCGATAATAATAATAATAAAAGCATAGATACAACGATAAACGTAAGATCTTCAAAGAAAGGTAAAAAAATTTTCAAAAATTACAACAATTACATAATTTAAACTTGGATAGATTTGAAAACATTACACATTTATCTGGAATCGATACAGGATCTTCCAGTTGACTACTTGATTGTATATCAATTCGTATTAATGAAATGAAATTGGGTGAACTGTTTTTATTTTGAGTACTATTGTCTGATTCAACAACAGAAATGTTTTTAACAACTTTTGTTTTTAAAACATATTGTATCCGTTTGATGTAGACATGTCCTTTGCATCTCTATAGATAGAACGTCTATTACGCTATTCAATTGAAAGACATTATATAAGATGAAAATATTAATCTACATGCATCTGTGGTGAACTTGGCAGCAAGTTCAGTTAGTATTTGGAAAGTCCCGGATTCAATAAACAGTGCATGGGTAATATTTAAATTTTGTCCATCTTTGAATTAAATATCGTAATAGATATCCTAACTGTCTATTTACAAATGATATTTTTTATCCTTTAAAATGAATATAATGTGTTAATACAACAAAAATTGTTAAAAATATCTAAAATGTAGAATCATACAGTCAAGCTCAATATGAAACCGTTCGTTTGTCATTATAATAGTAATACAATAATTACCCAAAATTTAAAAACCATCCCCTTAAAACTTATAATGGATGTTGTGATTCAAATTAGTGTATAGTCAGTGTATATATAATATACTACAATATTAATTGCATTTTTGTGGTCCATGGAATACAGTCAGCTAAGAGCTTTTTTGAGTTTACATTTTTGCTACTATGGCACTGAAGTCTTATCATGAATCTCCTATAAGTTTTATTAATTATAAAAAGGCCACTAAAACTCTTAAGCTTACTTTTATGCTTTAAGTTGTATCTTCACTTTAGTAATGTAATTTCTTATATACAACGAAATATAGTTTAATTACAGGAATTTTGAAATGGATTCATATAAAATTTTGAAATGGATTCATAGATTTTCTTAATTATCACATTACCGCATGTCTGTTCGTTCATTCGTCGGCTTCGTCCTGTTCAACGAAATTTCTATTATAATACATCTTCAATATGTACAGTTGACTTGAGTAGTAAATGTGCTGCGTTAATAAATAAATATAAAAGTAATGTTTTAATAATATGCTTGACAAAAACGTTATGCGTCTCAATGTGAGCTTGGCTACTAAGGTACAAATCAATTTTCATTCATAAAAAATCCCAACCATTACTAACAACTCAATTACAATACTTTCTTTTATCATTTTTTTATTAAATAAAAATAGAAAACTAAACATTAAACTCTTGTGATTTACTCTGTATACAATTTTTGTATATTGTTCTTTTACGATTTTTTAAAGAACTTCTTTAGTACTTCATGCAACATCTCTTTTTATTTCTATTATTTTTACCTTTCTTCTTTAATTGTAATTAGCTTCATTTAATATTGATGTAATTCGAAAGAAATCCTTTTAAATTATTATAACACTTGACTTTCTGTGGTCAATTAGCGTTTATTGAATTTTTATCACTTTAAAAGAAATGTTCAATGAGCCGTGACGTAGGACCGTCTTGTTCCATTCATTTCTTTTTTTGTATCAACATTTATATACGGTGATCTTTTCTAATACAAGAGAAGTTAAAAGTTCTTAGAGTTTTGCAACTTATATAACGAATCCTAAGCAATCTATTTGGTTAAAAAATCCAATAAAAGATAAGAAAAATTGTATACGAGTTAATACTCGTATATGATTCATAGTAATTAAGAGAATATTATGATAACCAAAGATTTCTATACAATTATAGTGGACATTTTAAAATTGCATTAATTAAAAATTATTTATAAATTTAAACTCTGAGCTGAATAATTATTTTATTAATTAATATTAAAGTGTACTTTATTTTAATTTTTGTAATAATCATATTATAACTTATACAATAAACAAAATATATCTAGTTGTTTTTAACATAAAATTTTTTTCTATAAATTTTACATAATCGCAGTTGAATATGGAGTAACATCCGAAACATGTCGCACAATAAAATATAAATTTTAATGATTTAATAAAAATATTTAATACTAACATTTAATTACTAAAATTAATTTTTATAAAATATTGAATACTATAGAATACTATAAATTAAAGATCTCTACTATGAATAAGTTTGGTATAAAAATTCCTGGCAAATTGATACAATCACTAGAAATTGAAAATTCTAGACAAGCTTAATTTTGTTATTATATAAACCATTTTCATTTCCATGAATTTACTGAAAATATAAACACTAGGTAGTCTACATAGTGATTAAAGTTGTATTCTTTTAGATTTCAGTCATGTCAGCTAGACTTTTATACTTGATCAAATGGTCCAAAATTTTGATACTTGTTTTTCAGCAAATGGTTATTAATCTACTATCAGTTCAATTCTGTAGCAACACATTTTCATTATTTTTATCATTGCATTCTGTTTACTTTCTGTAATTTGAATATTCTTGATATTATGACACTCCATTCTGTTTATTGATGTTTGACTTTAGTAGTTTCAAGCTATACTCAAAGCTTTCAATAGTGGTTAAGTACACCTAGTCTTAGTAATTTTATTTTTCCACTGTTTTTTATCACTGGTTAACATTTTCGGAAGGGTACCAAGGTTTAATTTATTTTTGATCCATTTTCACCGATTTAACTTTGACGGAAAAACTGTGAAAAACTTTATTTTTATGATTTAATACGTACATTAATCATATAATTTCAAGATTTCTAGCCTCCTTATTTTTAATGGTATCGTAAATTTTAACAACTTTTGACTCCATCTTTACTAATCCAATTTAGCTTGACAGACTAATGCCTTAGTTTCAAATTTTAAAATTTTGATTTATACATAGATTTCCACTTCACAAAGAAATCTTCATCTCTCAATATATACCTATCGATTTAAAATAAAAATTTTTATCAAATAAAAAAAATAGGAAACACAAATATCTATTTAAATGCAAATATTACGCTAAATAAAAATCGAAAATAATAGCTGATAACATTTCGAAGTTGTAAAAATAAAAGACCCCATATATATGTCTATCTAAAATACTATCTAAATCACAACAATAATACAAAATGTTTCTAAAAACAGACAACAACAATAATGTGTAGTCCAAAATATGCTTTCAATATACCCAAATAGTTGTATAAAACTGTATACAAGTTTTGGATAACTTACTTCAGAGAGTTGTTGGAGTGATAATCATTGATTATCGATTTATAATTGAACTAGTTTGCTTATTGACGATTCTGCGAGTGAGTGTAATATTGATATTAACAATTTTTCATTAACGACTTAAACTATAATTGCAGTATTAGGTGGAAACGTTCATTTTTTTCTCAATATCTAAATATCTATTATTATTTCTATTGAAACGATAGAATGGGATACAAATTTTAACGTTAACAAGTTTTCTTTTGTGTTTGTAATTTAAAAAAAATAAAAAAATAAAAAAACAATTGGTCTAGGTACGACCCACAAGAATAAAAAACAATAATTTGTTTATTATTACGATTATTGTTTTTTTGAAATTTTTTTAACTCAATAAAAATCGACTGGGCCAATTTTGATGAAATTCTTCAGTTTTAAATTACGTTATTACGAGTCGGATGAAAGTGGTTGAATGTCGATAGATTATTTATTTTTGAAATAATCGAGACGCAAAAATAACAACGAACAGACACATACATACACATATTCACAGACATCTATCTGAAAATAATGAATTTCGTTTTCAGTGACCTAGAAATTCCGGATTCACAAAATCGATCTGCTTACCAGAATTTCAAACTGCTTCTATCCATCCATTCATACAATGTTTTGATCTAATAAACTATGTGATAAAAAGAAACTACTAATAATAAAAATAAAAAAAAAAATAGTTCACCGTGAAAAATTTTAAAACTATGGATCATCAGGAACGTATAAGTAATCGGTGGTGTAATTGATTGTACATCAGATAAAGAATTTTGAATGATGGTTTAAAACAATACATAAAACCGAACACAGTATGCCTTTGTTCTTCATCAATCGATCAACTATTATGGATTATAAAATATTAATGAAGAAAGTTTATTTAGATTAAAAACTGGCAATACTTCATAAAATCTTTCTTCTTATTTCTTTTTAATGCATTTTATCAAAAATATTCTCTAAGTTATAAAATCCCTATTTTTCAATTATTCAAATAACATATTCCTTCTTTCCCCAAATAGATTTGCATTTAATTAACGGATGGAGATCTATTTAAACACGAAACTCTCTTTTTTTTTTAAATTCCATAATACATTCCCACAATAAATTTGCTTATAAAGAGATTTTTTTAACTTCAGTACTTGTCGTTTTATATATGTTTGATTTGAAGCTCTTTATACAAACCATGAGAAAAATATGTTTTAAATGACTTGAAGTTCAAAATATTCCCAATAACAATAATACAAAATGGATAAAAAAGTTTCAACATTTTTACTAAGATCTTTTCTTTCATCGTACAAAAATGAAAGAAAAAATCTTAGTAAAGATGTTTTTATCAACTTTGTATTAGTGTTATTTGGAATGTTTTGAACTTCCATTCATTTAAAACCTATTTTTCTCATGGTTTATATAAAGAAATATAAGCAAATTTGTGCGTATTTTGAGAGCAGAATCCATTCATTTATTATGTTAATATACGTTTATTTCGAAAAAATTACGAAAAAGAATAAACATGGCCGCCACATGTTATATGTCTAGGCTCATATCATATTAAATGTTTGGCGACCAAAATATATTAAGAAAAGTCACAAACACAATTTTTTATGTAAAGAGCTTGAGCCAATAAATGTAACTAAACTAAATGTTAAACTAAATATTATTTTTAGCCTTAATAATTTTCTAAAATCTGATTCCGATTTTTATCCAGGTAATTTGCAGTACTATTGCAGTGACATTGTAATCGTAACACAATCGGGATCGGAATTTTGGAAAAAAAATTTAATCGGAACATAATTCATAAGTTATGTCCTTCTCTAAACAGAGACCTATTCAAACATAGAATAAAATGTTCCAAACCTGTATATTTGAGCATTATTTCAATGCATATAATATTGATGAAAAAAATATTTCCATAGGGAATTTTCGATATTATTGTGTTTGGAAAGTTATATACCGAAGTTTGATTCGATAATCGTATCAAAATATTTTTATTCGATATATGATTGAATGAATTGTATACACTTTTACAAAGTGTCACAAGATTATTTACACTTTGTCAATGTTCTGTTATACATTTTAACTGTCAAAGAGGATTTGAACAAGATATGATATAAAAATGAGTATAGGATTAGATATAAGAGATTTATCTTAAATTCAATTATATAATACTTCTTTAATGAATAATGTTAAATAAAATAAATAAAACTTTTAGAAAAATAAATGATTATAGTGAAATTTGCGTAAAGAATATCTCTTGCCGTATCTGGGTTAAATATGGCCTTAACGTTTAACGTCAAAACTCTCGAATAGATTTAAATTTTAGAATACTTATCCGATTTAATTTCTTAATATATCTATCTACGTCACCTTTGTACCTTCAAAGAAAACAATGTTCCACATAGATTAGCCATATGAACGTTATGAATTAAACACGAAAATTAATTTGTTTTTCCAATTAGTTTGAGTGTTTTAAATAAAAAAATTATTAAAATGTCTAGAATATAAATTGAAAACCATTAAATACAAAATGAAAATAAGGAAATCATAGTAAAATCGCAAAAATCACGATTTTGATTTGATCAATATATCAAATACATTAGACATAATTGTTTTTAAAACTAATATTAATCCTTATGTCGTTATCTTTATCTTTGGATGTGAGCCGAATAATTTTTTTGTGAGAGTTTTATGATGGCTATATTTTCAGTAACCCGTTTCAATTTTTAATTAGTAATAAAATACATCAAAATTGAAATTCACAATCTTACACGTGTAAGATACCATACTTTTGTAATAGACGTATTTGTTTACTTTCTCACCTTCATTCCTTAAGCAGAAAATTAATTAAATATTCAGACTAAAGCTCGGAAAAACTAACTACAAAACGATTATAAAACAGAAATGAATTCAAATAAAAAGTTATTCTGGTCTTTGCAACATTTTGTCCTCAATCTTTAATCAATGTATCAAGTGCCAATTTTATTACTTATCACGCTAATTATAACCCTATTATTGATAAAATATATTTCTGTTAATAGATGTTGTGTTCAATCCAATTTCCGGCATTGGAATTACATCCATCATTCGATTTGCTAAAGAAGTGTTGAAAAGACTTAAATATTAATATTAATACTATAAATTTGCAAAAACACACTCCAAAACTACATAACGAATATTTATAAAATTTTTTGTAGATATTAGTGGAAGTGTTCAGAATGTTCAAATATCTCAACTATCAATTACTGCGTCGTTGTAGATGCAGTGCTAGAACATAATATTTGCTATTTCACTTAAATAAATGCATTATGTGTAAATGCGTGTTTCAGGTTGAAATTATTAATTTAAATTTTACTTAAATCGATAATTTTGGAAAACTGATAAAAGTCGATACACAAAAAAAGTTCAGCTTAATGCTACAGATAATTGTATGAGATTGTTCCGGAGATAATGTTATTTGAGTAAAAGTATAAGTATGCATTACGAAGATCAGTTATTTACACGGTGTTGTTTATGCCCATGATACATATTGTATATTACAAATGATCAAAGTATATCACTCAAGAGATTATCGATCAGTTTAGTTTATTTTACAGACATTTTAAATAGCTTTTCAAACAGACACAAACACACTGACAGACAATCAAATGGAAAATATTTCACAATAATAAATATTATGATATCTGCTATATTATTTATGATCAGCTAAATTTCATTTATTTTACGTATGCATATGGGATAATTTTTATACTCGTCATACCTGAAATATATGAGGAGGACCCGTATTAAATTCAGTTTAAAGTTTGTAACTATAGAAAATATTGAAGGAACTAGTACAATGTTGGTAAAGGTGTTCATAGCTTCACTTCATAGTCCATTACTGCCTTTTTTCCGTGAGAAAACTCAAAAGGAAAAAGGATAACGAAAATTTTGGTTAAGGAGGTATTCTAAGCTGAATATATAAGATCAAGAATTTAAATCTTAAGAAATGGAAGAAAAGTATTCCCGGTGAGGAAAATAGAAAAAAAGTAATCTGTATTATTTTACAAACAACGGAATAACATTTTAAAGAAATAAAAAATTTTACATACTTCTTGGTGTTTGGATATCTGTGATATCTGAAACAGAAAGAAAATATCGTTAACACATTTGTGATTTAATTCTATATGTGTAGAATATCGACCGATTAACCAGTGCGATTGTTGGACAGAATGAAATTTACCATTAGGGAAAGAAATTACTAATTAAAAGCATGGAAATGCTTTAAAGATACGGGTGTTGCTACGTTTTCCATTTTAAAGGTATGAAGTGATTACATTGTATCGTTTTCGTTCCACTTGATCAGAGGATCACGTGTCCCCAGTGTGATCACATAAAAGCTGGTTTTATCTATTCGATTTTTTTGTTAACACAAATATTATATTAAGAAATATATAATCTTATATAAAAAATATATAATATGTACTGTAACGTTTTGCATCCTATAAATAATAGTGAACTATTATTTATAAATGAATGTAATAACCTGCAAACAACCAACAAGTTGTATAATACAAATATTCAACCTTTTGGACCATTACAGTGGGCTTACGAAAACGATTCAACTATGGGTATATTTCACAAAAATAAACACGTTTGAATTTCTGGAATTTTGTTTCATATAAGTACTTGAAGGTTGAAAAACTATCGAAACATTACATCTATTAAAATATTTTTTGTATCGTCTACTAAAGATTTTTTTTATTGTATAAATTTGGTCATGTTAGTATCAATACTTATATAAAATAAAATTAAATGAAAGGTCAAAACATTTTAAAAAACAAGCTTTTATATAAATGAGCTAAAAGAAAAAAATTATTTTGACTGCAAACTTAAATAGTAAAAATCAATCACATCGAGTTTGTTAAAATACTTATTATACTTATTACTTATTATTATTATCTACATATGCATATTTCACGACAAGCTTTTATCATACAAATTGTGAAATACTGTTATACTGCCAATATTACAACGTTATACAACGTTCCGTAACAATTAGTTATTGTTGAAAATATGTACTTCAAAATTAAGTTCCAAGTCCGCAATATTAGATTTAGAGTGACGCCACTTCATTTTGCGAATTATTCGTAGCCCTTTTATTTGATACCCATATTGCAAAAGGTACTTGAGTATGCAGAAAAGGGAAATGTGTTAAGAATATATGAATTATGAGGGATACAGGTGATGCTGGATCAATTGAAGGTTCAATATTTTTTACGCCAAGAAACCTCAAAATCCTAGTCTGTTCTAGAGGTTCAGAATATATATATATTAAATTTTCAAAGATTCAAACTTCATAAATTTCGTATAATTTTTTTTTTCAAAATTCGGCTTAAATTCATTTTATTATGTAATCGTATTTCATACTTAAAAAAAAATAGTATAAAAATATTTTAGACCCCGGACTGACGTAACGTAATGACATGCTTAGACCAACTAATACAAGTTAAGCAACAGCAGTCACAATCTGTATTTGGATGGGTGACCACCTAGCATTACTGTGTACTGTTGTTGTATAATAATAATAATAATCTACTTTGGTTAATGGCTATATAGCTGAAAATAGCTAAAAGCCAGACATGTAAAAAAAAAAAAAAATATTTTATCTAAATATTTGTATAATCAAAAATCGTTGTATAATGAAAAAATTTTTACAAATATTACAATATATTTTATGGAAAATTGTATTTTTTATACATGCAATATTTTTTCTAAATATATGTATTATGAAATGTGAAGATAATTTATTTACTTTTTAAAGTAAAAAGCATTTACACGTCTTTTATTTACTTATTTTTTGTGTACATAATTGTATAATAATTTGTTTACTGGGAATGTCATATTTTTATATTATAAAAGCGACAAAAAACAAAACAAAATCAAAAAGGATGGTTATAATTTAATACATAGTATTAGTTTCTTAGCTTAGCGAAAAACTAATTTTGATCTTCCTGTCAAAAATTGTCATGATACCATTGTGAAAATACGATAAATTCCAATTTTCGTTTCAAAACAAAAAATAAATTATTTTTATCGGTGACAAAAATAATTACGTAAAAAATTTCTGAACTGGAAAATCCTGTCAGACTGTTTGTTTCTTTCTCTGTGAAAATATTTTAGATATTTTTGTGTTTTAGTATTTGAACTTGTGTAGTGGGAAAATACAATGTAGAATATTGTTATTTGTAGGTGATATGTGTGCAACTAAACGCCAGAAAACATTTATTTTTATGAAAAGAAACTGTTAACACCAAACATGTGAAGTTTTTGATATGTAATAATAAAAATAATGATAAAACAAGCCGTTGTGAACATTATCTTTAAATGTAAGGTCAGTAACTTTCTGATTAAAAAATTAATATATATATAAATATATATATATATTGGATTCAACACAAAATTATTTATATCTGGATCATTTCTGGTTGATTTATCAAGCGATGGCATAAGGTTACATATACATATGGTTTAGAAAATATTATATTTGTAAAATTTAAAATAATCTTTATTGCATTCAAACTCTGTTCCAGTGTCTGCCTGTTATCAAATCTTACAGGTTAAATTTGACAATATTACTATAATACAAAAATAATATTCTAACGTTGTAAATTAAACTCTTTTTTACTTCATTACCTTTCCATCAAACTTTGATAGCGTTTAGACTGAAGTATAAAAAAAGGTACACGTGATAAAAAGTCTAAGAACGAAAATTTTTACATACATTTTACTCTGTCAATTCAGTTTCTTTTTAAGATATTGAAATAATTTTTATTCGGAAATGCTTAAAATGAATAGAACCGTTGAAAACACAGATTTTTAGAAATTCAAAAAGTTTTTTTTGCTACAACATAAATTTATTCAGAAAAGTAGGATTAAACATACAGCAAAAATCAACTATTGCCCAATTTTATAAGTCACAATTTGCCTGCAAATCAAATGGAATGTAGTTCGCATTCCATTTAACTCTAACTATAAGCAAAAATTTTCAAATTCATTGTTTCAATATTTCCTAAGCCATTGTAAGGACCTACATACACATACACATTTACATACAGAGATAAACATCACAATTTTTTTGTTTCGATGTTAGGGTGAAAACAATTTCTTTCGATTTTTTTAAATAACATTAGAGAGAAGGTCCTTTCATGGAGCATGTACTCGGAAGTAGGGAGAAACACAAAATCTATTTTTCTGATAAAATCTCAAAATTTCAAATTTAGTTTGTTTTTCTCAAAGCTTATTTGCTACATTGTAGCTTTGTAACTTGTAACATTGTAACTGTGTTTGACATACATATTAAATTCGATTTGTAATACTACCACCATTATGTAGTATACTTACTAATAGATTGACACAGTCTTAATTACGTTGTCCGGGATAAAAAAAATGACTTTAGATCAGTTCATGCCAATAAAAATAATATTTAAAAATAAAGTAAATGAACAAAGAAAATATGTCTGATGGACAGACATATCCTGTTTCTCTTTGTTTTAAACGTTTTGTTTTTTACTTTGATGAAATAAAATGCTGTTTTGCATGTTGAGCGAATATTGTTACAATTTTATTCATGTTTCACCTCTCTTAGGTTGTTTTTATTTTTATTCTTTTAACAGTCTTAATTTTTCTAAAGTAAATTTTTTTTTATTGTGAAATCATTATAAATAAACATATTATTGTTGATTAGAAAAATCTGAGTAAAAATTCTATGAAATAAGTGACCTAATAACTAATATTCACAGAGATCACCGCTGTTATTAATTTATACATTAAAATATCATCCAATTCAAAATGGTAAATTCTTTACACGGATCGTTACCATACAGGTAGAAACGAAATACGTAGAATCTTTAGTAGAACAGTAGAATTGAATTTTTAAATTGAACACTTACATATAGGTGGTTCATATGACTGTGTTAGTGTTTTATTACAAATAAATTTAATAAATTTTATATCAAGAAAATAAAATCCGTGGTACTTTGCTGTCTTCTGATGCTATATCTCTAACAAAATAACCAAAACAAATTTAAAATGCACAGTGTTCCATCAAAAATATCACGAATATCTTAATACAAAACTAACAGAGTTAGTAGTTTAGATACTCAATATGGTTGAGTATCAATGTTTGAACAATTTTTTTAACTTCTTTTGTATCTTTGTGATTTTAAACTAATCGATAAAACAAAAAATATAAAGAGACAACTACATACACTCATATGCTATAACGTGCGAGACAATAAGAACTATCGTTATGATTTAACGTGCTAGAGAATGAGATAGAAGAGTTTATACAATGTGTATTACATGGTTAATATGTGTGCGCGTATAATAATCTGAGTAAGGGCAACCTAATAGCCGTGGTTATTGTACACATGTATTTGTAAAGGCAACAAAACAACCGTGGAGTCAGTATTTGCAGACGTACAATAATTATTGTAAACGTTCATATTCATGCGTATAAATTTAATCTTCAAACTGTAGCCAAAAAAATTCAATACTGAAGTAAATATTTATTATTACAGCTAAAACATGTTCTACCAATACGTCTGTGTTGATATTGATATCACAGTGAGAGGCAAGTTGCAATATACGTATATTATAGATATGCATTATATAAGCTTTTGTAACTTGCTTTCTTGTATGTCTGCCCGGGTGGAATTTCCTCATTGATTTTAAACAAACTTCCCGATGAGCAAGGTACTAGAAATTTGAACCATACCTTAGAAGCGGGTAACAATGCATAAAAATAAGAAGAAGAAAATCGAAAAGGAGGAAAGAAAAATGATGAAACTGAAAAAGGGTAAACAAGAGAACAAAACGGCAAAAATTAAGAAGAAGAAGCATTAACATAACCCTGAAGCTGAAAATAATAATGAATTGAAAATAATTGGAATAACAATATTATTATAACGGATTAAATATTATAGAATAATTAATGTAACTTCAAATGAAAAAATGGGATGCATGTTGCAGCATAAGCTGAGCTATCAATTATCTGATACATGCATATTATATTTCGTTTGAAATTAAAATAATTATTTTATACTTTTTGCTTATAAAAACATGATAAATTATAAATTCCTTTCGTTTAATTATTACTTTAATATTTTAAGCTAAACCTGTGATACTTTATTATAAAAAAATGTTAAAATAAATATATATTATCTAGTTTCCAGTTAATATATTCATTCACGATAAAATTGTCATTCGATTATTTGTACTGATTTTTATAATTTTAAGCTAAAAAATTAAGAACAAGTCCAGTATGGGCAATATAGTGAAATAATGTAATAAAATGCCTTAAAGCGTCCTTCAAGTTGACGTAAATATCACTACATAGCATATCAATAAAATGTTTGATCAATCAACAATTGATACGATCAACATTTTAATATGATATCCGTATTCCCACTTAACAGTAATGCAGGTATACTATACATATACAATATTATATTATAGAACGGAAATTTCATATGTCTCCTGTCCGATCCAGAGAACATTTTCGATAATATTACAGTTTGAATACTATTTACAAAACAACAATCAACACTCCAATCAATTGTTGTGAAAGATACAGAGTTGGATTAAAATTTTCCAAAATTAAAGTTATTATTTTAAAAGGTACATTCATGTGGGCTGTTATAAGATATCAATAAAATTTGATATTTATAAAACAACTTTAATTGGATTATACACAATTATCAAGTAAAGTAATATAATAATGACCTTTGCATCTCAACATATTGACATCAATTACTTTCAACTACATGTAGATGTATTGTTTGTTTGATGTGAGACAGCTGAACTTGTAATATTGTTGTATAACTATAACTAACAGATGATTTTAAGTTTTTTCAAGACGAAATCAATCCATAGATTCCCATTGGTCCACAAAGTACCAGTCAGAAATAGATGGAAGGTATGAATTGGAATTTCATAAGTAAATAATTTAAATACTTTACATTGTGTTAATTATTATCCTCACTTATTAAGTTACCATACAAATTTCTAGGCTAGCATTTTCCAATATTAAAAGTAAACATTTCTGTAAATATCAAACATTTGAAAGAAAAATGTTATACAATAAATTGAAGTAAATGTTATTTTCTACACAAAACTCAATTATAGTGAAAAAATTCTCAAAATTAAAAATAATGATGCACATAGATCAATTTTGTTGGTTGTAAATTATGTATAAAAATTGTATCTATAACGTTGTCTTTGGATATGATACACCAAAATATTGTACGATATATTTTAGTCAAGTTAGCAACGTGGAATTTCAAATATGCAAATTTCAAAGCGTTGTGGACTTTCATAAAGTCAATTTTGAACAAGTTAAACAAAAGAAACCAAACTTCATTTCAATAAACTTACAACGTGTATTCATTATTCATCTATTAATAATGTAATGTTAAATTTTTATACTCGGCATAAATCATATGTCACAATATATTAATTTTAGTCTAAAGTTTGTAACGCTAGAAAGTATTGAAGCCATCAAAAAAATTTTGATATTGATTAATGTCCATAGAATCATTTAATTTATATCCGTATGTCCGCTAGTCATCAAGATAACTCAAACTTGAAAAGAGAAACCGAACTGTAATTTTGATTGCGTATTTGGATTTGTATTCTAGGTATAAAGAAGACTAATAATAATCATTTTTTATTGTATTTCAGTTTTATTGTGTATACCTCTCCGGTAATTATTATTGACTGATTATCATTCAAATTTGCAGCATAGGTGTTAATCCCTTAAAACCCTGCTAGAGTTTATTTTCTTAAAATTATTATTTCTGTTATAACCATTGTCGAATTTAATAATTTAAATTTTTTGATTAAAAGTCAAAATCATCTCCACATCATACCATATTTTAAATTTACAGACCGTCCTGTATAAACATTTTCAAAAGATTATTATAAAACTAATACATTTGTTTACAATACATTATAGAACCAAAATAATTAATATTATTCGCAGAACAATAATAATAAAATGCAATCAAAAGAGAAAACAAAAACTTACTTTGTCTCGATTATTTCGTTTGATATATATTTGCAATTAACTTGTTCTTAGAATTGTATATAACAGCAACAGTCAATTTAGAAAGATCATCAAACCGTCACTGTAAAGTGTAATCAAAGAATTCTATTCGAAATATATATACATTATTTGATTTTAAGGTTATATACTTCCTTGGAAAATAATTGGTAACGAATGATAGAAGGAAAAGATCTCTTAGGTGCTATACATACAATCGTCTTGCACAAATATCTTATTATTACGTTTACATTTGATGCAGAAACCCAAAAATTCAAAAGAAAGGGTGATTATTTTATCAGTCTATATAACAACTGAACCGATTTTGTAGAAAGATTCATGCAGAATGTAATCAATCTGCAAAGTGGAAATCTCAAAACAAAACAAAAACAACAAATGATTTATCAAATAGGATGGCAAATGAAAAAAGATAAAATTTTGAGTTGAAATAAACTATGCCGACAAAAAAACTTATGTATATTTTAATGTAATTAAACTAAATTTTTAAACTGCACAGACTTAATTTAAACAAAATAATTTTAACAAAAAACAAGTTTAAAAACTAAAACCTGGTTACGATAAAATTCCGCTCGGAACAGTACAAAACAGGAAAATAATTATTATTATTGAATTACTGACAGACGCCAGAAAAATAAAAACTTTTGAAAACGGGGGCACATCTACAAAACTTACCCTAGCATACATATAGAAATTTCTAGATATAAACAGCATTGTTAATACAGTTATATCTCCTCCACTCGAATGTAAAGAATTGAATCGAAACTATATTGTTGACTGGCAGTTTTATCTTTCAACATCAGATATATATCTGTAACTCATTTGTAACACACAGTTGAAGAGAACTATACAGATTTTCTTGATGTATTTGTTTGAATGTTCGTTTGTTTGTTTGTTTCTTGTTTTGTTGCATAATTTTTGATTTTGTCTCTGATGAATATAATAATCATAATGTTAATTTGCATTGGAATAAATAAAACAAATTCATTAAAACTGATAATTATGTTTCTTAGAAAAATTTTGTTTCTGTGGTCAATATTGACTTGCGTTAAAAACTTTACACTAAAATAAATATACTACGATATATTCAACGCATGTTGAGTATACAAATATTTAACTCGATAACTAATAAATACTTTACTTTTCAATTGACTGATTAACTTATGAAGTACTTACTCAAAAAAATGTGTTGAATTACTGAGACTGCGATTTTGGAATCTATACGGACTCAACAGAAAACTTATGTCGCTATTCAATAGTAAGATATCTAAGCAGTAACCCCCAAAAAGTTGGCATGGAATTATAAGAATTGCCAATTTTTCTCAATTGCTCCTAATTGCTCACTATTTGCTCAATTAAAATCCGCAATTGCTCACATTAATAATTAATTATTTAATTAGTTATAAACAAAACAAAATACAAAACGATTTTTCTCATTTACGTGAAGACCGCTCAATTTTTCTTATAAATCTTTTCTCTTATCAATTGCTCACTATTTGCTCACCTCAGTGTTATGCAAATTTTTAGTTAATTTCTTTAATTTTTTATAATTAATTAAAAGTAATTATTGCGATTTTAAATGGTGACGTGACTGGACGGAGATATCTTCTGCGCATGCGTATAAATAAACGTCATCATTTAAAATCGCAATAATTACTTTTAATTAATTATAAAAAATTAAAGAAATTAACTAAAAATTTGCATAACACTGAGGTGAGCAAAAAGTGAGCAATTGATAAGAGAAAAGATTTATAAGAAAAATTGAGCGGTCTTCACGTAAATGAGAAAAATCGTTTTGTATTTTGTTTTGTTTATAACTAATTAAATAATTAATTATTAATGTGAGCAATTGCGGATTTTAATTGAGCAAATAGTGAGCAATTAAGAGCAATTGAGAAAAATTGGCAATTCTTATAATTCCATGCCAACTTTTTGGGGATTAAGCAGTAAGTGTTTTATTGAAAAGAAACGCAACATCTATTGCTCAATACAGCTACAAGTAGTCTAATGTACGTATTAGAGACTTTAACCAACCTTTCTTGTGCCCCCAACAAAGAAAGAACTAATAATTACTTAATCAAAAAATTTGTATTGTTACGATTGATTTTATTATTAAATTCATAAAGAAAACGTAAAATTTATAGCCGGCTTTAATAACCAATAATTGTTGAGTGTTGAACTTGTTTTACTAATTAGTACGTTTATCAGTAGACGCTATTCTTATATACGACTTGCGCAACAGCTTATGTACTGTCATTCTATAGTTTAATAAAATAATAATAGCTAAAAGCATTGTTTTTTCGAAAAATGTAAAATTTGAATTGAAATTAAAATACTTTATATTAATAACAAGCATAAGTGCGTAAGTGTCAAACTTTTTTGTCTCATTGTATTTTTCAGTTTTTTTGCGGTGTCTTGAGCTATAAATCTATAATTAATATAATATTTGAGCCTAATAATAATCTAAACAATGAATCAAATAAACTTGGTTAATTATGAATAAATGAGTAATTTTTAATTTTATATTCATCAATGCTGGGACAAGTATGGTATTTTTTAACAATTGGCTAGTGCGTCCACACACGTTTTTCACACCTACCAACATCACATGGTTTAATCAATTTCTGAATACTAAGTTTAAGAAAATGTAATTTGCCAACAAATTAAATTAGATGTATTATTATTCGTATATATAGAGATTAATACAATATATAGAACATATCTACTAACATAATTGCATATATGTATATTTACTTTCAATTAGATGTACAAGAGAACTCGTTAAGTTTGATTGACAGAGGTCAAAGAAGAAGGCGGTTACTTATTGAAAATTGTAAACTAATGAAAATTTAGAGTTCACGTTATTAGAGCTCACTTTATAATTATTAGATAAAATAAAAAGAAGCTTGGTGGCTAATGAGAGTTTTGTTTTATTGATCAAACGTTAGTTGCTTTTGGGTTCTGATTGAAGAATGTTGTTGTAAAAATATGAGTTAATATACAAATTTCAGACTTAACCAAATAATAAAGAAATGTTATTTTAAAATATAGTCAAGAAAATATCTAAATAACTATAGAATTACATTGAATGATAATGTACAATTAAAATAAAATATCATAGGTTAAAATCAACCACATGTAATTTGTATCACGTGTGAAAATTATAATCGAATAACATCGACTATAATATTAAAGATTATAATATGGAAAATAGATAAATCAAATAAATAACGAACAATTGAGATATTTACAAAAATTTTTATTTAATTTATTTAACTTTATCTACAAATCGAAGATCTACAATCAAAAACATGGTCAAACTGTTATGAATTGTGTTGATTATGAATTGAAGATTTCTTCTAATTTATGATCTGGCGACCTTAATATAAAAACAATGTTCAGAAAAAATAATTAAAAAAAAAAAATGTGAGAAGGCATATTCTCTTACACTACGGTTATTAGACGCCGGATAATGTAGTTCTTGTCTTCATAAAAATATAATCAATTTCCAACCAAAGATAATTTCATTCCGAACATGATGATTGGTGGTATAGGAATTTTGGAAAAAATTTTGCATGAATAACGCTTACAACAGTTAATTAACGTAATATTTTCAGATAGTAAATATATTTTACGTTTAATAGAAAATTGTTTTGTTTTGTCTGTAAAGCTTTAGTTTCTCTTCTCTAACACTAAACATTATAATTTAAAAAAAAAAAAAAATATCGAGATGGAATTGTTTGAAAATTTGTAAGATGAAACGTTACGACTGAAAAACTATTTGTT
This sequence comes from Chrysopa pallens, assembly GCA_020423425.1. Taxonomy (NCBI): domain Eukaryota; kingdom Metazoa; phylum Arthropoda; class Insecta; order Neuroptera; family Chrysopidae; genus Chrysopa; species Chrysopa pallens. The sequence continues at coordinate 14,108,192 of CM035591.1, read as the reverse complement.
TAAAACAAACAAGACACTGTTTGAAATATTTTTGCATAAAAGAGAAAACTTAAGTACTTTTAATTGTATAATGTTTAAAAATATATAAATAAAAACAAATTAATCAAAGCAGCATTAGACCTCTACGAGGAACGCCATTTTAAAAACAATCATTTAAATACTTTTTAATATGTTTGAATATCACTGTTTGAACTTATTAACATAATACGAATGCATAAAATACACATAAAATAGCCTAGAGTGCTGTTTTTACTAGCATCAGTCACCAATAACTATAATCAATTACTAGAAGCAAATTTAGAATAGACTCAAATATTTCATGAAGAAAAAATTAAATCATCAAACTTTTTAATCCTTTTACTACGAACATTTAAGAATTTAAAAACCAAAATCCTAATAACCTTTACCTCATTTGAGAATCCAACTTTTTGGAGGAATTTTCTAGAAATGAGAAAAAAAACAAATAAACTCTACCTTTCAAGTCTAGACCCCGGCCCCCTTTATTTGAATTTTTCGAAGGTAGAGTTCCAAACAAAAGTTGTGGATATTAAGTTTAGTATGTATACCGAGGTTTAAAAAATGGTTGTAGCTTATAAAAACAAAGAAAAAAAAAACAAAACAAAATAAAATCAAATCAAAAAATGTTACAGACATATCGACAGGCAGGCTAATTTCCAATTTTTCAATTTTGGGACACTGAAGATCTAAAAACGTATCCTAATTTCTTAGACTACATATTTAACCTTGTTTTTATCCGAATCAGTACTTGACTTAGTTTCTAAATATCTACGAAATATATTCGATTTTATATATTGTTGTATTTAAAAAGGGGTGTTTGATAATTGATAGTTCTTCCACCGTCCATTAACCCATTTTATACTTCCACCATATCCTCACTCAATGTGTCAATGTGTTGTTTCCTAGTTTAACTATCATTATTATTTTACGATGGAGTCAATGAATTATACTGGCTTGTGGTATTCGAGATTTCTAAATATAGTATGTGATTTATTTATAATAAAGATTTTTAATAATAAATAGTCTTTGTTGAATGAAAACCATAATGGAAATAAATAGTTAAATGTGTTCAACTGTCTGGCCATCACTGTGAGAATAACGAGTTGAATACGAAAGATTTATTTATTTAGGTTGGTATTCAATTTTTTTTTTGTGAATATAGGGTCTAATTTTTGATATATCGATTTGAAAAACCGTATTTGTCAAAAAGTGAAAAGTTCGTTTTGTATCCTAAATTTATTTCTCAATTTTTCTGTTTATTTATTTTTAGATATCGTTTTCATATTCTGAACAGTCTCAATCTTGAACAATTTTCAAAACTTTGATTCTCAAACAAAAGGGCTAATGAAAAATTTGTTTTTGTGCTTTTTGGGCCTAATTTTCAGATATCAATTTGATGCTCTGAGACAGTGTTTCTGAAACCCATTCCTTAACTTTGCTTTACTAGGCGGACTGATGAAAAATGTAGTTTTTTCAGTTTCTAAGTAAATTTTCAAAGTACAGCTTGTCATATAGAAACAAATTAAACCAACAAAGACACGGGCACCTATAAATTTTGTTATAGGTGTTCATATAATCACCTTATTAGCCAATTTCCGCATATTCGTTCGTCACCGTCGAAAATGAAAAACGACAACGAGTTGAAATTTTGATAATGTATTTTAGGCATAAAAAGTAAGATAAAGTTAATATAAAAAATCGGTCCATTGGATCAAATGAATTCGTAACCTAACTACAGGCATAAAGGATAGAAGGGTAATTTCAAAACAAAAAAGTTTGTTTTTTAAAAGAAACAATTTTTGTTTCAAACATTTTTTCGTAAAATATTTGGATTCGTCACAATTTTGGCTTAATTTTAGCTAATTATAAAACATATAAATAATAAACATGAAACAATACATGTATTTGTAACTTTATAGACTGGATATTTAGGACATTTATAATAATTATGAATAAAAATTGTGTAAGCTTTGATACTCAATCATATGTCGAGTGCCAAAACAATTAACTTAGTTATCTTATTTCTATCCTTGAAAGGGTTATATCACATTATGTAGGGGGTGGATATAACGTTTTATATGAAGACTTGGAAATAGAAAATATCATGATGAAATTTATGAAAGATAATTATTACAAGCCAGAGCAAATTATTTTCAGTAAATAAAACGTCTTCATTTTGTTCATAAAAAGTTGTTCTCTTCGTTTAAATAAAACAAAATATATTTAATAAATTATCAATCAGAATGATAATTTTATCTACGCTCTCATGAGTGATAAATACAAGCATGAACATTTATAAAACACACTATATAAATTACAAATTTAAAACGAGATAGAAACGCTCATTTCACGTTATGTTCATGTCATGTGACAACAGCTCCCAGACGATGAATCTTTTCTATAGTTTTGTATGTCATTTGTATATTCGTGCATACTATAAGCCATAAAAAGAATTCGTAATTTACCAAAATAACTATATTTCAGATTTTACGATTTAAAACAAAATACTTTACTAAAAAAGTTTAGACTATATTTTTTCCTAATTATCTTTATATTTCTGAATATATTAAAAAGTTTGATCAAATATGAATTTTGAACTAAGCCATATGTAAAAAAATTAATGGATAAAATTAAAAATTAAAAATTAAATGTAAAAATAAATAACTGAGATCAAATTTTAAAACGAATCAACTTTTTACCTAAGGAAAGCATTGGCACTGATTTCGAAAGATAAAGTTAATTGATAACAGGGATATTATTTATAGAAGTTTTTAATTTAAAATCATTAAAAAACTTTTTATTTCATGTTTTTTTTTTAATGCAGTTCTTGTTTTTGAAAATTTTTTTCTTTTTAATTGTTGTATACAAACACGGAAAGTTTTCACTTGAATGAAATTTTATCACTGAAAATTTATTTTTGCCGCTCTGCCCCCCCCCCCTTATAATATTTAATTTTTTAACATATATTTTCTACAATTCTATTTAGAATAAAAATTTTAACTGAATGTTTCCTGAATACTGACAGTAAAACACTACCAATTATGTTACATAACTACTTGTGGAACCAAGAGACATTTCCATTTAAAATGTAAAAAATATGTGAAAAAACACAGTTTTTGGGAAGGTAATATGAAAGAGTATCGATTTATTCTAGAGGTAAAAAACTTCGAGACCAAAATAAATTACTTTTTTTTCATATTAGATACAACCCCTCAAAATTGAGCAATAAATTTATTTCGTTACATTTACTTCACTAATCGAAAGTGGATACCTCGGCTACTAAACAAAGAAAATCGACTAATAATGGAATTTAAAAAAAGTTTGTATTTCGATCATCTGTGTTAATTTTCTATTCTGTGCATTATGGCTTAAGACTTTATACTGTCAGATTCGCAACGGTACCTTAATAAGGGGGTCTTCTGGTCTAGAGACATGAATTTTAGGTAATTTTTGAAGTGCTGTAAAAAAAAAACCAGCAATATTTTTTCCATCAATTTTTTTATACATTATTTATTCACATTAGAAGCATACAATAAAAAAAAAAAAAGTAAAAAAAATTCAAAATTCCGTTAGTTATTAGCTGATGGAGTGGGGCGTCTCAAAAATTTGGTGCGTGACCATACCCACGATTTTAACTCTCCTAGCAATCTGAAATCAAAAAATAAAAAAGATTATCAATCTAAAATAATGTCGCAATGTCTGGAACTACGGAAAAGTTACAAAAAAATTTTTTTACAAAATGGCGACTGCCTAATGAAAAAAAAAAATTTTGTACCACTTTTTTGAACATTCTTCGATTTGTTAAAAATAGTAAAAATGAATTTGATGGCCGTAGTTCCGACAAAGTAGACAAGTCCCTAAAGAAGACTCTCTTAAAATTTCAAGTAAATCGGTTCGACAGAACCTGAGAAATCGTGGGTATCAGATTCAAAAAGACAGTTCTGAGAAAAACGCGTTAAAGTAAAATTGTTGCAGTCTAAGTCATAAAATTATATTTTTAACTTACATTTATTCAATCTGCCATTCCTGCTTCATACATCGGACCTTCCTCGACTTCGAAAAAACTATTTGCGGCGTTTCTGTTTTCTATTCGAGCAGTTCTGGCCTCCTTTGATGCGCTGGATGCTCGTATCTCGGAGCGGTCAATCCGGGCGTTGTCTCGTCTGATAGCAAATGCATGCGCTTCTGGACCAATTTTCACTCCCATAATCGTCATTATCTTCAATATCGGTATAAAGCCTTCATTAAAAATACATACAGCAATAAATGTTGCAATTTCAATGATCTGAGACCCGGCATGGATATGCTTTGGAGCGAAAGTCCATATCAGCGAGTTTAGAGACTCATTTTTATTTTGAGTTTCTGAACCCAAACATCGAGTCAATAACTCTTCTGATGATAAACTCTCGTAAATTGGCTTTTAATTTTCCAAACTTTATCACACAGAGGAGGATTTTCGTGGTCAAACTCGTCTAATGTTCCTTCAGATGCAGCTTTTTGCCACTTACACCAACTCTCCGCACCAGGTGGGCAATACATATGTTGTGGGTTTTCATTTGTAGAACTATTATGGTAGTACGTTGCCCAAATTGCATTTCTCATGTTTTCAACAGAATCAGGATGCCGGCGAATCGCTAAGCCATAGTATAAAGACAATTTATTGATGACTTTATCAGTTAATTTGCCTTCACCTTTTCCACCAACCCCTTTATTATCTTTTTTCGCTTTTCGTAGCCTAGCAATCATTCTTTTCTGGACGTGTCCTACGCACTCTTTTTTTTGAACAAGTGGGTCACCATCGTAAGGATCTATATCAAGTATACTCTTGAACGTCTTAGTATCACCATCTCCAATATACTTTACGTATTTTACGCCGTGTTTTTCCTCCGATCTAAAGAACATTTCGACGATAGCATCAACTTCCATTTTGCCCGCACTTCCTTTATGGTTTATTGTACAGGATTCTTCATAATCTTCATACCAATCGTTGAATGCAGGAATATCGGAATTTTTCTTATTTTTCCAAAAATAGCAGTTATTTCACTTATTTCTCCGAAAATAATTTGAATTTGGGAAAATCCTCTCGTAGACATACTCTTAAATAGTTAAACTATGAAAATATGAAAAAAAAAAAAAAATCGATTTTTTTTTATTTCTAGACCAGAAGACGGCCTCGACATTCATCTACATGTGCCTGTACGGTATATATGTATGATTATTTATTTTACATTTCACATTAAAATATATTTGAGTCAGTCAAGTCAGTCCGTTAGTTTGTTTATTTGTTTGTGTTATAGGTCCGTTCACATATCTGGTTTTTGATATTTGTTACATTTGTGTTATTTTATAACAAACATTTCTACCAGCACATATCACAAAACATGATACACTCACTTTATTTTTCCCAAATGATTTGTTAATTTATATTTTATATACATATAAAAAATAAAACAATAACAAAGTTTTCACGTCTCTGTCTGAATGTTGTTGAGCAACCAGCAATGTATGAAGGGAAAATATTTTAATTAAATTTCACTGTTACCATACAAACAACTCAACAATATCCTCCAATGGACATGTTTAATTCAATTTATAATAAAAGTACAGTGTAAAATGTTCATTTTGATGAAAAATATTTAGAATACACAAATTTTTTTGATTATTGGAATAAAAAATTTTAATTCAAAAAAACTAACCCATATAAACATAGTATCTTATACGATCTTTGTTTTAAACGAAAATTTGATACATAATTAATCGTCATAACGAGCCTGCCTTCAAATTTTCAGCTCGATTGATCTCGGGGAAATATAAAGTATGACAGCCAAATTAATATTGTACAATAATTTTAAATTGCAATACATTTAAATTATGTTTAACGTGAATTAACAAAATAAAGAAATTAAAAAGTCGCTTTATAAAAATAAAATAAAAACATTTAAAAATCTAACCGAATCCCAACCTTACTATAATTTATCTTGTTTTCAAACCTCTTTTTTTATATAGCTCACAAAAAAAGTTTTTAGTAGAAGGTAACAATGCCGATTGATTTTTAGTTTATTGTTATCTAATAAAATTTTCTTCGTTACAAAAACTCATTTCAAATAATATTTGAGTAAATTGCACAATATAAGAATAATAAAAAAATAAAGAATTAATCATTGTTATTGAAATGCTTAAAATAATTAAAAATCCTGCAAAATATTGAGAGATGTTACTAACATGCAGAGACATCTAAAATAGTTTTTTATTTTTTTGACAACTTAAGAAATTCGTAATCTATCTCAGGTATCTGTGATACAAAAGTATTTATTTTATAGTTTTATACTATGACTGGAAACATAGTATAAATGCGAGGAATACAGGTTTTTTGAAATTATTTGAATTTTAATTCAATGATTTTGGTTTCGATGGAAATTATGCTAAATGAGTATCTGACTTGTAACGTACTTCAAATGAGAGATACGTATGCGGTGGATTTTAAGTTTTCTGGTTCTTTCTTCTGGTTTTTTTAATAATAGTTTGTGACATTAAAAAAATATGTATATTTAAATTTTTGTTTTGTCTTTTTTATAGAGTTGCAGCTATAATTAAGCTTCCAAATTTAATATACACCTCATGAAGTATGTTGTGGTTTAAAAATTACTGCAATGATTATCATTAATTTAATCTTTACACTCGGTATGTACGTATAAGAGTGATTTCATGAAATGGGATGGTTTTATTTTTGTTACGAAAATGTCTGAACAATAGCGCGCGCTTTTTGAAAAATTATATAATATGTAAAACGAATGTTTTGTTGTGGGAGTGTTTTCGTGAGACGGGAAAAAAGTATATACATATGTGCACACATACACACACACACACATGTCCATATATACATCCATTCATATATATATACAACTTACATATACTTTTGTGCTCACTTACGTTATTTATGACACCTTTATGGAAAATTTCATGCTTCTAGACCAAGCAATTTCGTTTCATACGTTGGTATGTCAATCAAGTTATTCTTTATATAGAAAGGACACATTTACACACAAATATGTCCTTCAATTGTCATTCTAACTGTTCATTTAAAATTTAGTTACTTGGCATTAAATAACCATATACTTCAAGTGAGACTTTGTAAAATAATAATTGTTTCATATTGTTTCGTTGTTATAAAAATGTTTTTTTTTTCATCAAATATTTTATATATAATAGTTTTTTTGCCAAATATATATATTGCATAGCCATCTAGAACGAAACCGTTTGTATTGGAAAATAAACAGTATTTTTCTGGGAAATTATTTTGATGCCGAGACAACGGAAAATAGAGGTCCATTATATATATATTTATATATATATGTATATATATATATATATATATATATATATATATATATATATATATATATATATATATATATATATATATATATATATATATATATATATATATATATTTATAGGCATAGCAGCAGAATAATCAATGCATTTATTGAATGCCGTGAGGCTATCAAATACAATTCGATAATTTTAATAATATAACATATGCAAAATTAAATTAAAACAAATTTGCGATTTTTTTACACATAAATTAAGGCATAAACCGAACTTTTTAAATTTTATCCTTTCGTTATATGAAGAAATTATTCAAATCGTTTTTATATTATCGGCACTTCCACAGCAAATATTTGGATTGGAATCTCCAACTTAAAACGTCAACCTCGCTCTGCCGTCCTTTAGTGCGTCTACATCTTATCTTATACATTTATATGAGCAATTCTTGTATATATATATATATATATATATATATATATATATATATATATATATATATATATATATATATATATATATATATATATATATATATATATATATATATATATACATATATATTAATATATATATATATATATATATATATATATATATATATATATATATATATATATATATATATATATATATATATATATATATATTTATATATATTTATATATATAGAGGATATATATATATATATATATATATATATATATATATATATATATATATATATATATATATATATATATATATATATAGGATTTTCTAAATACTTTGTAATATGATACTTATTTCGAGCATAATTCTTAGCTGAATTACATTCAATATAATAACGATCATTTAGACATACCGGAACTTTTGTTCACTGTTCTGTAATAGTGTGGTAGGATATTCAAGAGCGTAATCTTATCAAGAGTTTCGTAAGTGAATATACAAATTTTAATATGATTGTACCTAACCCATTTTTTAATTGCCAAATGCCAAATTTTAGCTGGAAAATGACGTCTAAGAATTAATAATAGTTCTCTATTAAATAAGATATAGAGGATAAGAAACCGATGTATATACAAAATGCAGAGTATTTTAATGAAATGCAGAAAGAAATGAAAAAAAAAATACACATCTGGTAAAAAAGAAACCCGGCATCTTTTCCATTCGATTATTCCAAAATGCTACCAACCACATCATGGATGCCTTGGAAGTATATTATATGTAAAACGTGTTCCGTGAAATTATTATGAGCATTGAGCTTTTTTTTGTACGAAAACCTGATTCGAACACATAGATTTTTTTACCTGTAATATATTAACTTTTATATAAACGGAGTTAAAATGACATTTGCACCTCTAAAGATAAAAAAAACATTCCACCCAAATAATATACATGAAAAGACGATTTAATATAATCAACATTGTAGAATAGAAATGTATTTACATCATATTTTGACGACGTCATATCATCCAGGGCAGTATGTCGTTATGTGTTTTGAAACATGACTTCTATAAATTGTAATACAACCACTATATATATATATATATATATATATATATATATATATATATATATATATATATATACATATATATATATATATATATATATATAAAGTATGCAAATATATAAATATACATACATATATATATATATATAAATATATATATATACATATATGTATATATATAAATATATATATATATATATATATATATATCTTATGACCAATATAACTGAGAAAGATAGATCAACTTATGAGACCCCACTAAAAAATGTTTGTCTATATTCTGTAGATAAAGTTTCATACTTTGCCATGGACACGATTTTCTTTTATTTATAGTTGATGGAAAAGCATTATTTGTTAGTATTATGGATAGATTTAGGTATATGTGTTTATTTTATATATTATGTAGGGATTTTTTCTCATATTTGACTTGTATGTTGAATTGATATTAAATTGATAAATGAAAAAATAAAATTTTTTTTTTTTGTTAAAGCTAGTCTTAATTGTATTCCACATTCTAAACCGAATCACGGAATCATGGATGATAATTACTATTGGTTTTTCAATAAGGTAAATACTTGGATAATATCTAAAAAAAGTGAACCAACTCCCGCTTTCCTTCATATACACTTTCCTATATTTTCACGTGTTCTTAAAAATGTATGATGCATTGTTAAAAAAAATGAATAAAATTGAATTATCATCAAATTTAAATACAACATTATAAAACAGAAACTCATTGCAGACAATTGACAAAAGATATATGGTGTATGATTTCACACATGGATATTTACCATAAAAATTAATTACTTATTCAATTTCTTCCATCATTCTTACAATTTTACAACAAACACTACAGTTAAATGTCATTTTTTGGAAATCAAAAATACTTTGCTTCATGCAATAAAATTCACATGCAAACAATTGAAAAAAGAATTATAATTTCTAGAATGTTAATATTTTATAACCAAATTTAGTTACTCATGGAAATCAATAGATTCAGATATTAATTCCACATAATATGTACGATACGGGTAAAGAATATAGGTATACTTTATAAGTAATTAACTAAATAACTTTCTATTCAAATAGCTATTTGAATTAACTAACTAAATAAATATCTCAAAATACAACCCTTACTTTGAAACAAATAAATGTATCTATTCTACAAGTAATCATAGAAACAACGAATCACTTTTATGTGATATATTTTAGGTAAATTTGATGATGGTAAAACTTTTATTGAAACCATATCACTCATGATCATTAGCACTACAGTACTGACTATAGTAGTTACAGAAGTCTGTCTACATAACTATATATAACTATATATATATATATATATATATATATATATATATATATATATATATATATATATATATATATATATATATATATATATATATATATATATATATATATATATATATATATATATATATATATATATATATATATATATATATATATATATATATATATATATACATATATATTGAACATACACACAAGCAAACAACACATAGGATGTAAAGGTTTATCCTTAGGGTATTTATTCGAAATACCATGTTTTAACATTTCAGTACAAAGAGTTGTAACAATTTGAATAAATTTTTGGAGCCTGTTAAACTTTCCAAACTATTGCAAAAATGATTTTCTCCAGCATGTGACAAAACGGGATGTACTTTGCCCGACAACATCAAAATTACTATTGTCACAATTAAGTTATTTGCTGTCTTAACTCTTCTACATAATCAAATAATATTATATTTTACATCAAAAAAATCATGTACCCCCCTTCCGAGTAACAATACAATTTAAGTAACAAAAACAAAACATTCCAGTCTAATTATTATAATAGATAAAGCAGGTTATGTACGATGATTGGTATATGCTAATTATTAATTATGATTTTTTTCCGTGTAAATTTAATTTGAATATATTTATGCACTACTATGAACAGTGTGCTGAACTATTTTATAATTTTAGTGGAATACGAATAAACATGAGAAATCTAGAATAAAGACAGCTCCTAAGTGAGTATACATGGTATTTCTTTCAATTTTCCTGTAAAAATGAATATGCAAATGAGATTGAAATTTTAAAATATCTGTGGGCTAAATAATAATAAAATTAATATTTTGCGAAACCAAAATAACTACATATTTAGTTTGAAAAATTTCTACTGTAGTCCTTAAATCAAAAATTTATTTTACTTATAGAAATGTTTTCCACGACCACCGTTTATATATAAATATTATACATGCTAAATTTTTTAGCATAATAATTATTTAAGTTAGATATTTGAGCGCGAAAACTAATTTAAAAAACTAAATTAAATAAATTATAAAATACACTATAAAAAATGTGCCCTTGTAAATAAACATGAAATATTCATGTACGTTTTTAGTGGATTATATATAGCATAAGAGACTCGGGAAAATCCGAATTAAATGTCAAGTCCTGGAAACGCGTTAATATTGATATAATTTAATTTAATTATTTGTCACCATAACCAACTATAACAGGTATAGGCCATTTCCGACACTTAGTGAGTTAATAATAAAGATACTATAGATTTTTTGGTATATAATGCAAGTGAAAAGGATATTTTCGGAGGATTCACTCAGTTTTGAGTTGAGTTCGTTTAGAAATTTAAATTTTTCCTAAATATTCAAATACAATGGTGTCAAATATAATAAACTGCACCATTCTATCACGAATATAATTGATTGTAAATGATAAAGGAAGGAGTGAACGATTTCTTTGACATTAATTTATTGGCTATTTTTAATAACATCTTTGCATGAGAATCAATTTACAACAGTATGCAGACAATTAAATACAACTGCTAAAAGTTCATTGGTTCCATGCGAACAGCAAACCTAACGAAGCCACGTTTCATATACATTTTTGATTTGAAATGTTCAAAATTTATCCAAATTATTTACAGCTTGCTAATTATTTACCTACTCGATAAATATGTCCGAATATATTGTTTTTTACTCTAAAATTTATAACGCTAGGGAATATTGACGACATTTACAAAATTTTAGCATAATTAACTTCTCGAGTTGAAATAATATAATCTATACCTTACTTTTCAATAGTAAAACATTATCTAACTTTTCAACCATAAAAAAAATTTTTAATATGAAAATATTTGTCTTGTTTTTTTTTTTTCACTTTTGTTTCAAACATTTTTTTGTAAGCTGTTTTTTGGTTTGCCACAATTTTAACTCAAATTTAGCTAATAAACACATATATAATTATAATAGATACTATTATTATATGCATTTATAACCGTATAAACTAGATTTTTAGAGTAATTTTGTGCATTCTAATGATTAAAAATAGTTCAATCATTGATATAAGAGAATATAAACAATTAACTCTGTTAGTTGTTTTCTTTATTTGTTTTGTTTTTTATTCTATTGAGAATTTTTCCATTCTATATTTGCAAATATATTACGAAAAATACGATAGCGAAATTACCAGAAAATTGAATCTAAACTTTTGTGTGATTAAGATTTGGTTTCATGTTTTGGCATGTGTATACCTTTGAATTATTAATAATGGGGAAAATTATTTGTTTTAAAGTTAACTTGATGAATTGTCTAAAACATGTGCATCAAACACAAAATAAATATATATTGTTCAGTTCAACACATATTGCTTATAAAATTATCTGTTTGTTAAATGGATGAGAATTGTACTAAAGGAAAGTAAATACTCATACACTTCTCAACAAACGACGAATTCAATAGCACTTTATCTAGTAGCCAAGTCAACTAACTGAACTCTCAACTCAAGTTACTCGACAGAACTATAGGAGTCCTTGTGATTATTATTTATGAAGATGCTGCTTCCACTACAGACTACTAACGTATCGTAAATAACAACACCGCCTCTAGATAGAAACAATGTTATATGAATAGACCAATGTTTATATTGCTAATGGATACGCCTCAAAGCATTCACATCTTTACATTTTCAAATGTAATTTAATATACACAACTAGTTAATACAGGTGATTTTCTTACATAGAATGTGAAAATAGTTAGTACAGATACAAATTGACCAGTGAATACGACACCATATTGAATGTCCAAGAAAAATTAAAAGTGAAAATGATAGTGTGTCTTGCTTTATTTATTTTTATTAAAAATGCTATGATAATCTTTTATACAAAAACTTGGTCAATTATCAAATTTGGAAGTTTAGCATAATAATAATAAATGAAAAGCTGCCTAAAAGCCGAGTAAGAAAAAAATAGAACTTAACCTTCTTGAACATAGAACAAAAATGACTACTTCATATATAAAATAAAATAATTTTTAAAAATATTTCAGTGAAAATTCAAATACATTTTTTAAATCATTCTGAAAAGCCAGATTACTTTTAGAACCAGACATTTTTGGATATCCAAAACCCAACTACATCGGAAGTTAAGAGTAATTTTCGACATTTTTCGTTTTTCACACTTTTCAAATCAAGAATTCTTTTTTATTACAAATATATTTATCCTATAAATGAACAGTTTTGAAGTATAAGATTTATTTTGCTTGAATTTATTTATAAAATTAAATAGCGTTTATATTTATTAAAGTATGGGCAAAATGTTGAAAAGATAGAGAAGATTAAGTCTCACAACATTAGTGAAATATTTTAAGAAATATTTTTGTACTGTCAACCGACATATAAGTATACAAAATTTCCTCTCATTGGAATACCGGGAAACATTTCAAACTCAACTAAACATTTCATTACAGAATTACAGAAAATCATTTAAAAGATTAAAACAAACAAGAGAAATAAAAACGAATGTGGAGAATTTTAGTGTGTGGAGAACTATTTAGAATTATTAATATTAATAAAATACAAGAATTAGTCCAGGCGGTTATGGAGTGTTTGTTATATAACATGTATTATAATAATATATATGTTAATACGACGAATATGAGCTGGAATTGTATCAAATTTAAACGGTTAAACAAAAATGTATAACCATTTGTATTTGAACTTATCTTTCATGACCATTGATATTTTTGCGTTTTTTTTTTTAAATTTATTTTAAGAGAAACGATCAGACAATATAAGAGCAAATGAAAATGGAATAATTAAGGCATTCTATGAATAATTATATCCAAATTTTATAGAATGTCTTCAGTATTGAATACTCGACATATGGTTAAGTATCAATGTTTAAACCATTTTTTATGATACGCATTCATAAAATACTCTAAATATGCAGTCCATACAGTTATCCATTGGATTTAATAGATCGCTTTTGCTCATTCAAGAACTTGATCTTAATCTTAATACCTAAAGTATATCACCAAAATTCCAACTCGCTATCTCTTTTCTTTTTTGAGTTATTTTGTTCATCGGAAATTGAAAATTAGATGATTCTATGAACACATTTACCAAAATTTTGTTTGTACGGTCAATATTTTCTATCGTTACAAACTTTAGTCTAAAATTAATACACTCGAGTCGACTATAATAATTTACCTTTATATATTCCTATTTATATGTCGAGTATAAAATGGACAAAACACAGTATATGAAAACGGGTGAACCGTTCTTAGAATTGTAAGATATTTTGACAACATTAAAATATAGTACAAATTTTAAAATTATTTAATTTATTTTCATACATTCACAGTCATTCAATTGCATAAATTTTGTTTATTTTTTTTTTTTTTGTATGTCTAGATTTAAGCAAAGATAGACATGTAGGGATTTCAAGAATAAAATGGGAATAAGTCACGAACTTATATAGTATCACATTTGAAATTTGATTATTCTGTCAGACATATTTTCTTTAAACAAACATTAAGTACATTTCGTGTTTGTGTTTTCATGCAATAATAAATTATTAACCAGGTTTAACAAAATAAATGTTATTATTATTTAAGATTGTTAGTAGTAGGTATGTCTACCACTTAATATTATCAAAATGGAGTACATACACTTACTGACAGCTTTTCCACTTACTTATTATCAAAATTGAAAATCTTTTTTATTTTAATAGATGAAAGTGGATTTAAAATAGACTCCTATCTGCTTAACTGACGTAGGTATAGGTATGTCGAAAAATACTATGAACATCAACAGTGTTCTTTAAGCTATTTTGTATGATAAACTTCAATACAATATAGTTATCAGGAATAGAAATACATTAATATAAGGAGTTTGAAAATAATTTATAAAGTACTAGAGGCACATGTGAATGGTGAAAGGTGAAAATAATGTACAGAAAAAATAAAAAGCTCTCAATAGTAATATGATGAATAGTGTTTCATATATTACGATATTTCATAACTCACCAAGAACAGAATTTCATTTGAGCATCAAACGTCTAGGATACAGTAAGTTTTTACTTCCAGGGTGCAGTTATATATGTTTTCTATCACAAATAGAATTTTTTGATTGAGAGACTTAAATTTTTTATTATTGTTTTGAACACATGCGACTAAATATCGTTGATCTTCAGAAAAATGAGCTGTTTTAATCAAAATTACTTTTTGATTAAATTTGGAGACTTATTTTAAATTGGTTATTATGAAATATTCCTTGTCGTATTAATTACATTGTTAAATTTTCGTATTAAATCTTTTATTTTCACAAATTCATTTTTATAAGAATTATTATTTATCATATCTTATAAATATTTCAAGTTTAAAATTATAAAATTCATAATAGGGGACAGTGGAGTAAATTCTACATGGGGCACATATATATAGTAGCAATACATAGGCTATCCTGTTCAGATTTAAAATTATATGTGAATAATTTTTTCATTTTCCTTTAAGAGAGAGCTTCAGTGCGACCGCAGCTCACGTAGAGACAAAAGTAAAAGTGTCTTATAATGCGGCAATGTGATTTTATTCATTATTTTGCATTGTAATATCTCTTGCAATTATTGATGAAGAATTTATTAAAGTGTACATGAATGTAGCAGATAGTTTTTTATTTTAGTATTATAGATTTAGAGGAACATAAATTCAAATTATAGATTTAGAGGATCAAAACTAAAACATTGTTTGCACATTTTGGGGCACACACATACATGGGTCATTCATAAATGATATAACATATTATCTATTAAGTTTCTTACCATATCATCTATAGGGTACATTTGTACAGTAGGAATGTATGCATATACCTCATAACGAATAACCATCATTGAAAACAGAGTAAATTTGATAACCGATAGCAAGACGTAACTAAACCATGATACACGTAATTTTATAAAATGCACTTAAATGTGTCACTATGTGTAAGGACCGTTCATACGATTTTCACAAGTGATAATTTTACTCATAGCTTAAATTGGTGAATCCCTGGCATAAATTTGACAAAGGAGGGGTTTATCTATTACAGGCTAAAAATTAAAACTTAATGAACCCGACCCATTTTCTCTACTTACATTATATTGTTTTCCTAATTTAATTTAAATGTCTTTTAATACACCATAAAAACCATATATTTTATAATTGTAAATTAACATCTGGTCGTCATATTTTCTTTTTTTTTTTAATGACAAGTATATAAAGAATTAAAATGAGAGCTGTTATATACGTACAGGAGTCAGCCGAAAGCTAGTTAAAAAAGAACCTTACTTGACCAAAGAGAGAATTTCTTTATAAAAACAAATTCGAATTTCTTCTTGATTGTATTTTTTCTTGTATTTACACTATCAATATATGTTATCTAAAAACGAACAATATAAATAACATAATAACAATATCATTTACAAAAACATACAATACAAAACAATTTTATTAAATAATGTTCCACTTAATTAAATAATAAATATCTTTTATTATTGTTACTGTATTATTATTACTATTATTATTATTATTATGGGAGTCCAGTTTTAAATGCATACCAAATTATTGGTCAATTGGAACAATAATAAACTGAACATAATACTAATCATAAATAATAAGTATAAAAAATAAAAATCATAATAAAAATAAACAGCCTAACAAACGAACACAAATAATAATAAAAATAGTAATGTTTGATGCTGGCCGACTGATGGTCAGTAAATAAAATAAAAATAAATTAAATGTATAGTATTATTTTATTTTTACAAACTAAATTGTTCAGAAAATCAAATTATATTATTTTATTTGTTTGCAAAATTTATTTAATAAAATTCAATAACACAATCAATTTTTCATACTGTTATCCAGAAAGTAAGGGTGCCGGTAGATTAAAAGCTCTGGATAGGATACATGAATAATTTTTGGTTTTTTGGTGAATAGTTTAATATTATATTAAAGATAGATACTCCTAAAACTGATCCATTTTCCCGCCTGAGAATTAATTTCAAAGGAAAAAACCAAAAGTATAGAGATTCTTGACACTTTCACAGAGATGATTTAACTCGTAAAAGCTTTTCTGTTGATATAAATTTGGTTCAAGCTAAATGGTTTTAAGCAGAACTATAGTCAGTCAGGTTCCACGCTATTGTGAAATATTGTAATATCAGAGAAAACTTCTTCCAGAATAGTAATAGTTAATGTAATAAAAATATTTGCAAAGGGTCACCAAATACTAAAATCTTCTTAATTAATTTCTCTGTTTTACCTTTCAAGTAATTTTGTAAAAACTATTTTAACATGCGTCAATATGCATTTGTTATTATTTAGCATTTGTCATTTACCTGTTCTTAATCTTTAGAGTATAATATTATGCTCATTTAACAAGCAGAAAGTGTATACAATTGTCTTTAGATCAACCTGTTTTGGCAACCTGTGGAATTTATTTCTGATATGCACATGAAACTTTTTTATAATTCATTCAAATTCTTAGTTATGAATATAATTCGATCATGGTGTTTTTTTGTTCTACTATCAACCAACAACAAATAAGATATCCAATATTTGGACGGGTGGTGGTAACTTCTAAATTAGAGAGACAGAGATAAATCTAGGGACAATAAAGATAAAACAAATTTAACTTTATATGGTTCAATGCCTATGTGTAGTTTTTAATTTTTATAAGCTTATTTCAGTAAATATAATAATGTTATATTTATTACTTACTTTAAGATGAATAATTCTGAAATAAAAAACAAAAAATTAATGTAGAACAAGATTGAAGGTCTAAAAACTTAGTCAGTAATAATTAAGCTAAATAAATAGATTTAGAATGAAAAAACTAAAATATTGTGTAACATTATCTGTGTTTAAAATATAATAAAATTAATTAAATATAAGCATTCTCACAATAAAATTTTCCTCTATCACGATTTTGACACAATTCAATTTAATCGAACTATTTATAACATTGATTGAAAAAACAAAAATTAAATAAAAAAATAAACAAGCTGTAAATTAAAAAGTATTTTTTTCATATAAAATTTTTAATATTTTTTCAATTTGTTAACTTATGAAAATAGGCATTATCAAAGTTTAAATAACACGGCCATTATAGTATTAGTATATATGTCATTGGAGAGCTTAATTAATCCAAAAGCAAATCAATTGGACATTTATGTAGAAAGTTAAAAAATGAACAAAAACAGTCCATTGGATCCCAAATACAAAAAAAAAAAAAATCAAATAGAAAAAATGATTGTTCCTTACAAATAATTTTCGTCAACATCATTTTTCTTATAAACTGCTCACAATTATTAATTCAAACATTCATGTGATAGTGTATATAATTAAGTATTTAGTGTATTTTATATATGTGAATAATTGAAGTTAGAATCTTATTATAAATAGCAAAAAACATTATTTGTTCATTCAATTAATATTAATCGAATTGTCATTGTTTTTGTGACTTTTCAAATAAATGCTTTTGGTATTTTTACTAAAGTATTATAGATGAGAAGAATATTTAATACAAAAGGAAATATAAATTAGAAGCTATATAACTTTGATGGAATAATGAATGATACGCGATATATTATGAAGATACTAACAATATATTTAATTAACAAAATATGGTGTACTGGTAATAAAGTATTCAATAAATTAGATTCAAATTGAAATAAGTTTATATTCAAAAAGGTTACCAAATTATAGGTGCGAATTTTGTCTCTTTATAATAGTGTACCATAAATCATCCATTCTATGAATCATATACAAAATATCAAGAAAATCCCGTATATTAGTGAATGCCTAAAAACTTTTATTCCACTGACTTTCTTATTATCTTTTCAAATTTCAAATTTTTATTTCTTTTGTTATAAAAATAAAAATAAATAAATAAAATTTATCTTCGAAATTCTTTACAAAATTTTTTTAAATTCAACTAAAAAATAATAATCAAAAACCATAATCAAAATATGCTATTTCTACTTTTGCAAAATAGATATAATGTGTTAATATAACAAAGGTTGTTAAAAAATCGAAGTTTTAGTAATTGACAAACGTACACTAAATGAAAACAATTTTTAATTGAAAATAATGCGATATTTTCATAGTAATAATGCATTTTTATGTTAAATCAAAATTTATCAAGGATAACTCAAAAAATATTGACTTATGGGAAGAGTTTTATATAATATATTTAACATTTCTTGCTTAAAATTTTTTTTCTTCATCCATTATTTTTAATTTCACTACTTTCATCCCGCCAAATGAGTAATACTGTTCCTTACTGTGCATTGGAGGAGCAGGTTAGCAAGAACATAAATAAATGGTTAATGCTATTAATCTTTAACAACAAAAGTACTCGTACATTAACGAACAACACTAAAAAAATTCCAAATAAATACATCCATTGTAAAATCATTTCATTAGGAAAACGGCACTATAATAGCTGAATATTACAAGCACCCGTTGAATATTACAAAACTCACGTTACTTGGCTTACACGTATATAATAATTATTTTCATTATTTATAAATAAAATTTTAATTTTTTATTTAATAATAATATATGATAAAACTATAAATGTTTTAATTATCTGATTTTCTAGTAGAGAAAAAGGTGTTTGTCTTTAAGAAACATTTAATGTATTTGAACTTCTATCTTTTCGATTTTCAACACAAATATTGGATCCATGGTACTGAATTAGCAATTATGCTCCTTCACATAACTGTACGCTACTTTTAAGGTCTGGGGCATGTATACAAAATTTATCTCCCCATACTTTTCGTTTTAGTGTTCTCTTGATGACGTATAGGCAAAACAAAATGAACTAAAATGGCTAAAACCTGTGAATTAATCAGTAATTATAGATGTATCGTCATTACCATTTTTTGTTTGTTGGCATTCATATTTTGCTTTAATCATGAAAAATTTCTTCACCAAATTGTTAAAATGTATAAATTATTATATATAAAATGATAAAATATACATTTACTTAAATTAAAATGGTCTATACTAAAATTATTTGAACGAAAATAACTATTCATTTCAAAGTTTTTAAGACTACAAAAACCAATTGCGTCATTTTATTCACTTTAAGTGTACGTAATGCCATTATTAGAATTATGTTTTCTATATTAAAATATTCCAGCGGTTTCCTTATAGTTAATATTTGATAGTAACATTATTTAAACATAAATAATTTGTATATAATAAAATTAAATTTAACAAAGCATTTTCTTCATTCCACCATAATATAAAAATGACAATATTTACGTTTGAAATTTAAAATAATAATTTAATTATAAATATTTTACTCCAATAAACAATAATTATTTATCATTATAATCTGTACCTATATTCGTAAAATGAAAAATTTTTGAAACAATTTAATATGTTTTTAAACATAAATGTTAATGAACTTAAATAAAAAAAAAAGAGCACACTTGACGTGATGAAACGGATCACCTTTAAATTATAATTTAGGAATAAGCTAGTACCCTGACGCTTCACTACCGTAGACGTAAAAGAACTCATAAGAGTTGTTGCTTTTTTTTTCCGGAAGTTTTCACAGGATACAAAAAGAAGAGAATAACATTTCGCCACAAAAAAGAAATGTTTCAGCCTAAGGCCTAAATGGAAGTTCATTGGCAATTTAATTGGGAAGGGTCTTAGGCCCCAAAGTTCACTTCTCTCGCAAGGCAATCCCAAAATTTGCTTCTTTTTTTATTTAAGGTAAACGGCCTGACATCAGTTTCTAGCCTCAGTACTTGCTTTGATTTAATGTTATATTTCACGAATTTTACGCAAACCTGACAAATTATATACTTGAACCTTCCCAATGCAGCAATGTATTGTTGAATATTATTGGCTCAATTCGTGTAGTTCTGACAAATCCTGTAACAGACTTGCAATGGCCAACACAAAAACAAAACACAATATATTAGTGAAAGATCAAAAGTTTTCATTGCACTTGGAAAAGTTCGCATTATTTATTTTCAAATTTGCATAATTTAATTCCGCACAATCAGCATATTCTAAACACAATCCATTAGTGCAAACCGAACGAAATACGTGCAGAAACTCTTGAGTTTCTGGCGAACAGGTAGGCAGACTTTGAATGTAGGTATTATCCTTTTATAAATACATTTGTCTACATTAGCATTTCAAAGATCCATTAGAAAATAATGAAGTAGTGTGCTGAACTAAAAATATATGCAAATAACACATTCTCAAAGTAATTGCGATGTTTACTTTAGCGTAAAAGTTTCTCTTCGTATAGTTTTATACTCTATCCTCGAATTTTTCAGCAGAATGGAAAGTTAATGAAGTAAAATCCACGATAAACTTAATACACTGGCACTAATGCGTTTATAAAAGCTGATTTGGTGGAAGAAATTTAATATAGCAATTATATATATATATATATATATATATATATATATATATATATATATATATATATATATATATATATATATAGATATATATATATAATAAGGACGGCATTTTTAAAAGTGGCGCCCCATACCTACTCGGTCCTGAATTTGAATTTAGGTCATTTATGGCTCAATATAATTCTTTTATAGTAGTGGTGTATACGAGTAGGTATAAATGCTATTGAAACAAAAAACAAAACAGAACATGAGTTTAAAAAAATCACCATTTTATTGAATACATTGACGTATCAAACGCTGGTACTACGTGATTGCAGTGCCACGTGATTGCTTGATCAATTTTACGTGCGATGTATACATTTCCTTGGAATGGAATTATAATATGCCTAATGACACACCAATACGTTCAGTAGTCTTCACATTATGGACGAAGGAATGAAAAATATTTACATTAGAATAGATTAAGAAGTCATATAATACTCAGGCTAGATATATTAGAATAATTGAGGTTATTTAATATTATGCTACATTTCAAAAATAGAGAAATTTTAATATATGCTAAATACAAATATATTGAGTCATTTTTTAGTGCGAATTTATTATATTTAGTGATAAACAAAACAATGTCAAGACTGGGGCAGTTATGATATTAATCTTGGTGTTGCATAGTCAGTCCAAGCCCAAGGTCATGCCCGAATACTTCGAATCTTGGCCTTGCTCATCTGACCTCTTATTTACGTTTGTTTATTAATCGATCGATGTATTATTATTTTGAAGACTATTTAAAGGTATAAATTATAAATAACTCAAAATTAATAATTAGCTCTTTATTTCTTTATTGTATTTGAAATTATCAGTTTCAAATCAAAAATCAAAAATATTATCTTGCACGAAAAGAACATGTTTAAAATGTTACATATATTTTGACTCATGTATTTATTGGAAACTGTGTTATTTTTAGTTTAGCCTTGCCCATTTTGTCTTCTTGGTTTTCCATACTTGGTTCGTGAGTCTTGGTCTTGCTGGTTTGTTCTTGATGGAGCGTGTAAATAATCTTGGTTTTTGTACTAGTGTTGATATTATTTGCAAGACCAAAAACAATTTTGATTTTCATTAGTGATATTTACGAGAGGAACTTCAGAGTATTCAAATAATATCAAGAATACGATAACAGATAGTACTGCCACATGTTTAAAACGCCGTGGATATTGAGTTTACATATTTTTAAATATTTACAAAAATATGGCTAGTAAAATAGTGGATGAGTGACCGAATAACTACGATTTTTTCGCATTTTTTTTCAGATCTCCGTAACCGTATGGAGGTCATTTTATTGCATTTTTAATTTAAGTATAAAAGAACTATAAAAATTTTCCGAACCTGTATGGTTACGAAGTTATTGCCAAAAAAAAATTTTTTTTAATGAGACGAAAAACATGATTTAGAAAATTTATTTCTTTTTGGTTTGATATTTTCAAAACTAACACGGTTAAGTTATTATCAAAAACACGAAAGAAGTGAAGAAGACAAAATAACAGGTTTTTGGCCACCATTTTATAAGCTCAACGTCCTGAAGGTAGTAAATCAATATTAAAACTCACAGAAATGGTCCTATGCTCATATACAAAAATCAGTAATACTCCATTTAATTTAAGTTCAATGTGCGTTTCGCCTACACGTATTTATACATCACGAGAAAGTTCTGCATTCATTAATGGCACTGTATTTTAGGTTAACAATTAATTTATGCTACAGTCTTTAACAGTTTTCAATTACTCCACGACCAGATAGGTATTCAAGGACTTCGAGACTCAATTTATTCAACGTTAATCCTACATAATTTTATACGTTTTATAATTTTAAACTTAAAATAAGTATTTGAATAGATCAAAGCAGTACAATGAAGTTAAATTGTTATCAACTTCAAGAACACTAACACACATTATATAGTTATCATGCCATTGAAATCATACATACAACATCTAATTACGAATAACTACTATATAAATTCAAGGATGCAATAAATTACTAAAGTAATAGGCTTTTTATAAGCCTATTATAATTTTATATAATACCTATGTGGTATGTTAGTATACGTTTATCTTATCAACCATTAACTATTAATTTAGATTAAATAAATTTATACGATTTAATGTATATTTCATATCTTATGTTCCGATTGCTTATGTTAGCTGTAACGGTTGTTCAGGGTGAAACCACTTTCCGATAAAATTCGACATATTTTCACGGTCTCAAAATAAGGTTGTCAGTGCGATCCCAAAGTTGCAATTTTTAACCGTTTAATTCGCTAGATACTCAATCTTAAAGTTCCAAGGTTATTTATCATAGAAAGCATGTAAAACTTACTGTCCTCCCAACTATTTTCTATTATATCACAAAAACTTCAACAATCAAGAGAATTGAAAAAAAAACTAAGGCAGTATGAATAAATGTTTTACAAAAAAGTAAAAAATACCTCACCATTTTTTTAAGATAAAAATTAAAATTATTAATTTTACCATTTTATGTGAAAATATTTCATAATATAAACAAAATACTCAGGCCATTTCTTAGAAAATATTATAATTATGAATTACGTTAAAAAGATTGGGACAATTTTCCAAACGTACATGGTTAAGAATTGATTGACAATACTTACAAAAAAATGCAACAAGAACGCAGTTATTCGGTCAACATTTCAGTATTTTAAGAATAAAAGCTTTGTAACTAATTAACTTAGAAAACCAAAATAGGCCTCATTTTTTAGAAAAATTAAATTAGTTTTAAAAATTCGAGGATACAAATTTTCCATACCCACACGGTTAACGATTTATTGCCGAAAATTCGAAATAAGACCTACAAAATCACAGTTTTTTGTAAGATCAACATCCCCAGGGGGTTGGCATAACAAGTAACTTTATACGTAT
Source organism: Chrysopa pallens (assembly GCA_020423425.1). NCBI lineage: Eukaryota > Metazoa > Arthropoda > Insecta > Neuroptera > Chrysopidae > Chrysopa > Chrysopa pallens. The sequence goes on along the minus strand of CM035591.1, from coordinate 14,083,690 downwards.
GTACCGAAACAGTCTCTGTGAATGCAGTTAATATGATACCATCCTGGTACTATTACGTGTATGGAAACAGAAGGTTCAATATACAATACAATACAATAACAACTGATGATATACGAACAAGTTTATTTAAATTGGGTTGAAGCGTTTTAGTAAAAACGAAACTGAAATTATTTTTTACTAAGCAAATTGTAGTAGTAATAAAATCCTTAGAAAAAGTGACACTCTGTATTGATACAATTATGTTCTATCTGCATATAGGCCACGGCCAATCAACTTTAAGACAATACAGATTATTAGAAGTATACATAATAAAGTAAAAACCAACCCGACTTAGAAATGTATTTAAGTTATTTAAAAACTAGATAATTTATACACACTACCAATAATGGAAGACAAGCTTCCTTCAGATTCACAAATGTGATCCTTTAAATGGTTTTATGTCCGGTATGCCTTCAATTTCGGTTTGAATATGAAATTTCTACAATTCAATCAATTAAAACTCAATTAAAACTTTTTTTTTTGTTAAGACTGCTAAAAAGAAATGCTTAATTTACAACTCTAACTTATTTTTTCTATTATTTTAACACAAATATCAGTTGTGTACTAAAAACAGACCATCAGTGATATATGAGCTATTAGATTCTTTAAAGTTTTATTGAACCATAAGACGTAAAAGAATGAGTTTGCAATGAAGTATTACATCTTTAATAAGTTGTTTTCAAAATTCAGTGAATTTGTCATTAATGTCACAATTTTATAAAAGAGAAATTTAATCCAAATTACAGGTATAATAACATTTTCTAACATTAAAATATCAATCAAATAATTTTCAACCAAATTTTCTGAACACAAAGTTTACAAAAATAAAATAAGCAATAAATAATTTTTTGTGTGACACGTTTGTGTAAAGCTAAATTATAACAAATTTACATTCAAATCACCCTCCAAAACAATATTTTGATAATAAATTATAAATTTAAAACATGAATCTGATAGTATATATAAACTTATATATGTATATATAAAAGCCTATATTATATATAAGTCTGTCTATATTTAGTTATGTATATATTTGACAACATAGTCATTTGATACAGGTTTATAATAAATTATAAATTTACGTATAATACATATGTACCTTACGTAAGTAGTTACTTCTTTCTATCTACCTCAACTGTCGACTAATCTTGTACAATCTTTGTTTGTAGATATTTAAGTAATCATTTTATGCGAACAGAAATATTTATCGTATTAGTTTACTTTGTTTAGTAAGTCACTGGATCCTATACTAACAATTATAGCAGTAGCAGTGTGAATTTATTAGAGGCCGTAGGTATATAGTTCGTATCTACATAGCGCGGATATATTTGATGTAAATAATATAAGAATCGCTTAATGTTTCCCAGTTTATAAAATCATAAATTGCTTTGTGAAAATTTTAACCATAGCAGCTTATGCATTTATGGAGTATAAAAACCCTTGACTTTTCTCATTTTACAGAATTTCTGCTACTCCAATAACACTCTTCTATACGTGTTTGAAAAATTAACCAGGATAGTAAGATACTCCAACATTCATCGTCGTTTTTCCGAAATGGTAGGATTTAAGAAATTTCTCTATTATAAAGAAGGAAAGAAAGAAATATGTACATGAAATATTCTTATAAAATAGTAGTTGCAATGTGTTATACACATGATTCAGTACTATTTTTATAAATAGGAACACAATTCTTCCAATAATAACAAAACAAGAAGAAGAATTATATTCATTATACAAAAAGTTTTATTCACATAACCCTGAAAATCAGAAATTAATAATAAAATACAAACAATTTTTAATGTACCATATTTATAATTTCTCTAATTTCTTTTTTAGTTGAGCTATTGATGTATCAATTATCTGCTGCAAATACCTCAGGTTTTTTAAAATTAGAAAAAAAATATTTTATACTTTTTAGTCCGTTACAAAAAATTGTACATTAAAACTAATAATAGTTTCTGCTTTTTTATCATTATATTCTTATACGGTCAGGTAAGGCACACTTATTTAATTACCGTTAATTATTAGGCGAGCAGTACTGATATTTTGCCTACTCAGCTTATATATTCATTATCAGTAATTCGTGCACAGCACTTAATAATATAATTTAATTGATATTTAAAGATTATCAAGTTATCAAAAAATTAATAAAATTCAATGGTATTTTACACACTGTATTCTGTGTACCCTAGCTGTTGCAATAAATTAACTGTGATACATGTTTTGGATCCAATAGAACAGGATCAATAATGATGCATCAATCTGGTTTATAATTTGCATATTAATTTCCATTATAATTCCAAATGTTCAAAGTAGATTCAATTTGTTATGTTAAAACTTTTTGCGGATTTATCAAATCATATGTTTTTAATTTTGGCTGAAACCTTTTTATCTTTTTGGCTTCATTCTGAGAAATTCTTTACTAAGTATATTTGCACACTGTAGATAATTCTCAAATCACTCCACTTGTTTAACAATATTTTAATAAACCGTCGATAAGTGTTCTGCGCTAAATTTAAGTTGTCGTTAAATTTTCACCGCTAATTTTACCTTTTTGTTATTAATAATGTCATACTGATGTCAGAAATTATGGACTTTGATGTGCATTTCTGTGTGCAAAATAAAAGCTATTTGTTTATTGTAAATGCATTTGTGTTATTTCTCATGATACGGTATCCTTTCTTATACAAAGTATCTTCTCGCACAGCTTTAGCTTATTTATGCCTGTTGTCAAACACAGCGTGATATGATCTTCCTAACAACAGCGTAACTAGTAAACGTTATCCTGCGTGTTAAAATGAATAGGATAATTCAATGTATTATATAAAATTTATTAACTGATTCATAGTTAATACTATATAAATAATACAGAGAATTTGTAATAAGATTGAAGAGTAGAACAAATTATCACTTCTTAGCATAACGAACTTAATGAGACAATTATAATGCCTAACTGAGCTAATGAGATAAGTTCACTGTATATGTTTAATAAGGATGTATAAAAGCCATCAATTTTTTTGCGAATTATTCAGAAACTCTAATAGATAATCTGAAAATAGATTTCTATATCACAAGTGTTTATACTTTAAATTAAGCGATGAAATAGGGGTAAAACGAGTAATCTGGTCACTGCGATCGACATAAAATTCGTTCTTTTTACCAAAAAATTGTTTCTTAATGTTATGGAACAAAATTATTAACTTTTTTATTTGAATGAAGAATGAACATTAATTCGGCGAAAAATAATTCGTAAATTTTTCATTGCTTATACACAGTTTAAGCGATTGATAAATGGAAAACTCAAAAATGTATCAACAAATTTTTTTCCTCAATTTTTCGATTATTCTTGACATAAACTACAAAAAAAAAAAATAATTGTTTTAATTTTTATTTTAAACTGCCGTTTCTTAAGTAATTGAATTAATTGTTATAATACTTTGGAGCAAAATGAAATTTATGTCGGAAGTATAATAAGTAAAACAATATTGGTAGTTATAGGGTCTGTCGATAGAAGATTTGAAATTTCATAATTTTCAATTAAAATTATCTACATCAGTCTGGTTTCCACATCTATTGACACTTCGAGCAACATGATTATATATTTTTTTATTATTCAAATATATTACGGCCTTTATAACAATGACAAAACAATTTAACTCATAAGATATACACAGCACTAACGTTGCACAATACGTCAACTGTACAGCAATAAGATTTCACCCAACCAAAAAGCATCAAACGCACACAGCACACGGAATAAGATTTCCCCCTTCTAAATGCCATAATACATTTCCACTAAACCTAACAACTGGTTAGTGAAAAAATTTATAATTTGTTTTTCTCCGCTGTGACAAAAAACTTTTGCTGTAAGTTTCAGAAGAAAAGCACATGCCAAGTAAGCAGTCTTTTCTAGCCATTTTATTCTAATTACTATATCCCGTGGCCCACTGATTTTTTCAACTCCTCATTTATTTCGATAGGCTGCGTGTACATTTCTTATGTAAATCCCATACGAGGATCAGTATTGCACTACGCTATCCTATCACAACACTTAACATTGGCGAATATGTGGTCATCGAATCTGCAACGTATATAAACTACACATGATCAGACAGCCAATTGATTTTTTAAATGGCACAAAAGCGATCTCTAAAAATTTTAAATGTCTAAAGTAGGTAGGCAAATACCCAAATATCCAGTACAGATTGCGATATATATGCTTGGAATATCACTGGAAATATCTCCATAATATTTGGTACAAAAATATAATATAATTATCATTATTTGAAAAACACTATGTAGAAAATTTATGAGCTGATATAATGCAAATATATTTTCATAAGATTTTAATGTGTTCAGAGATATTTACATCTAAAAGTAAATTATATTCGAAATCTTGTACACTTGTTACAAATCCTTATACAAATTCCATACTACAATTGATTCGGAAATATCAACCGATTATCTTATCAGAAAAATATGTTTATTTGAAAATGAATCCTGTTGAAATTCATTTATTTGGATTAATTCAAAACGACTTAATAGGAGTTTATGAAACAACTACGTAAAAACTAAAGAAATTCAAAATTAATTGCGATACGTCGGATCAAATAAAATATTGTATTAAAATTTATTAAGTCTAAATTTTAATTACAAAAATTTTAATTTTATTTAATTTTGCTAACCAAGAAATTATAGATATAAAATTTTGTAATAAAATTGTAACCAGTACAAACATATATGATCCAGAACTATATTTTGTATCGACAGCTTTCAAAAATGAATATTACTACTAGCTCCGTTATTGAGCAGTAAACATTACTCATGTTGATACCCCATTCTTACTAAGAATTATATATGTGTGACCTATATTTACTTCTTAATAAGAATGGGGTAACACTTTATCTCAATGGGTTAATGAAATTATATTAATTTCATTAACCCATTGAGATAAAGAACTATTTATTATTAATTAAGCATATTCTTCAATAATTAAACAATCAACTGGCATTTCATGCAACATTGCAAAAATTTGTTTAAAAACTTGTATGTTAAATCTGTGCATTAAAATTTATGACATATTTGTTAACATTTGTATATCGACTCTATGGAATTTACTTCTATTTTATATGTATGTCATTTTATAAAAAGGGTTGATAAATTTTTTTTAAATTTTGATTTTACATTAACTATAAATGATAAATACCTACTAATTTGAATATTAATTACGAAATTGTTGTTTGTACGTTAACGGATAAATAATATCACAATCATTTTTTATTTCTATTTATTATTATAATTTTTTTTTTTTTTTTTGATAAAACCAAAAAAATTGCGACCAAATTTTGCCACGTTTACATGTAAAAATTCTATTTTTACATGTAAACGTGGTAGAATAATATTTACCTTCTAAATTCTGAAAAATCTCACAAAAAAAATTTTTTGCGAAAATGATTATTCAGCCGTTAAAATACTCGAATGATTTAAAAGTTAAGAAAATGTATTAATAAACGACTCGATGATAATAAAATATTACGGTAGCGTCTATATGATACCATACAGACATTCAAAAATATGGTGAGTAAAGGAACAATGAAAAATAGAAAATATATACAAGGTTAGTGTAAGAGAAGCCCATAGGAAGGGTTATAATTTTAGAAGTCTATGAATGTAGATACTTATGTATACGTACGTATATTCAACTAAATACTCAACCAATTTTGTTAAAAGAGTTATCATTCGTGTCACCAATTCAATTCGTGTTTAAGACACGGGTTATATACTATAAGAATTAAATTTCTGACGGATGTAATAACGAAAAATGTGCTAAAAAGTAAAAATAATTTTAAAATAAAAACTTTTCTTGTAACCAATTACCATTCGAAGTCGGCGACAACGAGTCGATGTTTTTGCTAAAATTATGATTGTCATCGATATTGAAAGATAATTGGCCACAAAGAAAGTATTTATAGAAGTTATATATTTAAAATTTATTTATTTATTTTTAGTTTTTTTGAAATCACATATCCCTAATATGTATTGTTTGATACAAACAACTATTAACAAGGTAGTATGTTTCGGTTGTTCTCTGGACACAAATTTATCTAATACAAATAAAAAATTGTTCTTGTTTCATATTTTTAAGAACACTTTTCTTCGATAGAACACTTTCTGTGTGGCTGTAATTTTTTTAAGGGAATCGTAGAATGCGAAGTAAAAAAATCACGTTATAGGATGCGTCATCCCTGCACGTTATCAACTTTTGCGCAATTGAAAAGGGTAAGAATTAAAAAAAAAAATTTAAATCAAAGTAGAAGAGCATTAAATTGTAAATAAAAAATTTTCCAGTCTCTTTTTGCTTATAATAAAAATAATGGAGACATATAAGAGCTTTTACAAATTCACACACATAATTCATATGTACAGCAAATAAGTGTGAACGGTATGTATATGTGAAAATTTTTAGACGTTCTGAGTCTGTTATTTTTAATAATAGCTAAAAAAGAGTAATGACATTTTTTATGTAAAATTTTATGCTGTACAACTTATTTGAAACTTTTTCTTCTAACTCTAACCATTTAGACCCAACTCAATTAATATCCCTTTCAAATGCGTAAAAGCTAATAATGAATAGTATTAATTATTCTATAGGATTTTAGTTTAAACTTATTATTTTATAATCATAAATGGTTTCTTAAAAATTAATATTAAACTTAAAAGATCCTCTTTTATTTCATATATCATAAAATTACAAATACTAATATTTAAGAATAATTACAGCTTGTAAATAATTTTATTGTGTTATCATGCAATTAGACATTTCATTAGCATTAAGTTATTAATACATTTTAATGTTTTAAAATACTACCATATATCACTATGCAAATCAGATATCAAAATTAATTATACAAGCGGATCTGAATGTAATGAATATTATAATGGAACGTTGGTGATTGATTAAACCCATTTACTTAATGAAATGTTTTAGTAACAAAAATATTGTGTTAATTTAACAGTTGTGTAAAGTTTAATAAACTGAACGGGGTGTGAAAATGTTGTAAAGAAATAAATTTGAAAAGTATTTGGATCAGAATATTTTAATTTTTGTAAAGTTTTAAATTTCTTCTGATACAGACATGTAGATAATGTCATAAAATAATCGTATTTTTAAACATAATAACTTTAATTTTTAAATTTTCTATTACTGTTCCAAATGCAGACTCAACTGAATGATAAAATAAAATAATTAGCCGAAGTTGAGAATTAAATCATGTTAAGCCAAATATATCTTAATATTACATGGACTGAAAAGTCACGGGCCTAACACATAGATGGTGCTAGTTTTATTGCAGTCACCTTTTTTTCAGTTAATACTAACCTTCAAAAGAAAGCTGTTCAAATTTCATGATATTCTATTCATTAGTTTGTGAGTTATTGTGCTAAGAGTGACGCTACTTTTGTTATTTTCAAAACAATGGATCAAAAATTTCGTGTTTAAATTTTACGCTGCTTCTTGATGGGAAAAAATACCGTTCAAGCGAAGCAATGGCATGAAAAGTGTTATGGGGACTCCGCTCCATCAGAAACAACAATAAAACGTTGGTTTGCTGACTTCAAACGTGGTCGTAGAGACACCGATGATGCAGAACGCAGTGGACGTCAAAATGAGGCGGTAACACCAGAAAACATAAACAAAATCCACAAAATCGTTTTGAATGATCGAAAAGTGAAGTTGCGTGAGTAAGCTGACATCGTAAAGATATCAAAAGAACGTGTTGGCTTTATATTGCATGAGCATTTGACTATGAGAAAGCTCTGTTCAAAGTGGGTGCCGCGTTTGCTCACTGTTGACCAAAAACGAGAACGTGTTGAGCAGTGTTTGGCCATGTTTAAACGTAACAAACCGGAATTTTTGCGTCGATATATGACAATGGATGAAACATGGATTCATCACTTCACTCCGGAATCAAAACGATCGTCATCTGAGTGGACAGCAACTGGTTGAGGCCTATTTTGAAGCAAAAGATAAATCGTTCTACAAAAGTGGTATTGAAATGTTAGAGCGACGCTGGAATGATTGCGTTGCTCTTGATGGAGATTACTTTGATGAATAAAGCTAATTTTGAACCAAAAAAACTGTGTTTTCTTTGTTAGGCCCGGGACTTTTCAGTCCATGTGTTATATCATTGATACCAAATATTCGTATCACTGCAAAAACGTAAATATCCACATAAGACTAATCATAATTTTTGATAGCCGGAATCGCATACACACAGTCTGACAATAAGAACAATGTAAAGGAATGACTGAATGTTTAGACGATCCAACGAATGATAAAATGATATAGCTAAGAAATTGTCTTAAGGGGAAGGTACGGTTATAAAATTGTATTATATATATTTTTTTTTAATTAATTAATGCATAAAGAAAAATTTCAAGTCGATCGAAGCAAAATTGACGACGTTATGAGTGTTTAAGCGTTCATCCGCTGTTAAGATCTCGTATAAGCGAAGCGGAGCTGGAATCTAAAATATCCACTTAAAAAGCAACATCCTTTATAGACCTAGCATCGATGCGATGTTTCGTTGGGAGGTAATTCGAGATCAAAAACTTCAGAACATTTTTTCTACTACTCATGTTTTCAAAGTCAGTGCCCCTCATAACTGCAAAACTACTGCACCGATTCTTTTCATAAGTGTTTCCAAAAAGAGAAAAAATGAAGTTTTGAAAAACCTGGGAAAAGCGATTATCACCGAGCAATAAGGGGCACCGCAATTCTTATTTTATTTGGGTCGCCTCAAAATAATTGCTACAATTGCCGTATTTTTGTATATTTTTTCATGCAAATTTTGCACAATATACTTCAAAGGTTATAGTTAGATTTTAACTGAGTTGTCAAAAAAATCACAAAAACTTGCCGTTTTCGCATGAACTTACCCTACCCTCCCCTTAAAGTCCGCATACGACGTAAGTTGAAATTTTGTTCTGATTATACCAAATTACTGTATTGATTACACCAATAACATAAATTCGTTTAGCATTATATACGATTTATGGTTCGGAAGTCATGTTGTGTAGGTATCAGGTAGGATAAAAAAAATGTTGTACAGTGTGAGCTACTACAACCTCGCGATTATATAAGGACAGTACAATATAACTAATATCTTGCTAGAGAATGCCCGACTTCATACTGATGTTTAAAAAACAATATTAAAATTCAAAATAAGACGATGGAAAACTTGTCATTTATCTATTATTTGGGTTTGAAATAAATGTTTTTTTTTTTCGAATAAAATAAAAAAGAACGGACAAATTTGTATTTCGAATGACACTCCCTCAAACATTATTTGGTCATGTTACCGAACTTCTACAAGAAGAATAAATTGAAATTATCACGTTCTAATCAACAGAACTATCTAATATACAGAATATTTGTCAGTAAAAAGAAAATAAACGATGAGAATTTATTGATAAATTCCTTTTGCTATATTGTGACAGAAAATTTTAACAAACATATGACATAAGATGTGATATTTGTATCTTTTATGCTGTAGATACACCTATCTGTATCCTTCCATGACTACCTCAACAATGTAGGCATTCCCCCACACTGCGTACTGAGCCACTTCATGTACAATGTTTACAAGTTGATTTTTTACAACTGTTTATAGAAAAATAAAATGTTCTAATTTCGAAGAAAGAGATGCAAATAATTATTTATATCACGGTCAGTTTAACGTTAGCGTTTCTCAACAAAGAAACAAAAATCATCCTTTATAAGAAAATAATCGAAGAATAATATAATTACATCGAACTACCGAGTTGTGTGGTAATATATAATTTTGATACACAGGTAATATCGAAAATACAAAGCAAATGACACATTTTTTGCGTGAAGATGCTTTGGTTAGTATTAAGAATAATCAGCATTTTTAATTGACTTGCAAGCTAATTATATCCCTCAATATATTAAGTAACCCGATAAACTATAGCATCCGCTACTATCTGCAAATTATCTTGGACTTAGGTTGCAGGATTTTCGCGATCACAACAATAAATGCATTTAAAGATCTTACAAGACAAATAATCAGCAGAAATAATCTCCGCCTACTTAAAAGTCGATAAAAAAAGAATACTAACTAGTGCCGATTCTAAATTACTACTAAAATAAATAACAAACCATATAGATCTTCTTTGAGAACTTCTCGGATCTCCTAATTATTTCTAGCGTTACAATTTTTACACTAAAATTAGTATACTATTACACATTGTATGTATGTCGAGTATAAAAATGGTGTAAAAAGTATTTTGTACGCAGAATAAAAAAGCAAGGTTTTAAAAAAACAGTGCTCGGCCAGACTCCCGCTGAGAACTTTATCATATTCATCGCGTAAGAATAAATCCGAAATTAGCGTAAAGCGTTAAAAATTTACTAAGCTATAACTATAACTATAAAATTTTACTTTTTGTTTGGCTGTATGTATGTTTGTTTGTTTGTTCCGCTGTTACTGTTCCACCCGTTTATCACTTTCACGAAATTAACTGTACAGTTTAAAAGCCCCATTGGATTTTTTAACAAATCATTATTTTCACATATATGAAGTCCTAAACTAATTACGATAAAGAGGTGAGGCCTATAATAATTTTTTAGTAAGAAGGGGGTTTTACCGTAAGGGCTCTATTTCTCAACAGATCTACTAGCATATTTTTATTAATATATAATAATTTTATCAACATGCGACTTCAGAGAAAACTGTTAGTTCAGTTCTTAATGTTACATACTGTATATTATGATACAAATGTTTTCATTTTTACCCCTGCTATTCTAAAACTGTCAGTAAGTTGTCTGATAAAAATTGTAACCGTTTTTTTACTGAAAAATATATAAACAGAAATAACAGATGTTACCCCCATATTACACAGCGCGGCACGGCACACGGTGTAACTAACATACAAATAGTGTTTTGTCGCAAGTATCAACATTTTTATATTTTATTTTTCATGTTTTTCATTTATCATTCTATTCAATTGTGTGATGTTGTGTTCATTTATTTTAATTTTTTTTATAAATTTTTTATGTAAATTATTCGTGAAAGGAAATAAAAATTTCTTATAAGAATTTATCAAATGTTTTCTGTTTAGGTCCTATCAATTCCAATTTCAGAATCTTTCTTTGAGTAAAGCAAAAAATTTGCTGTTATTTACTTACCCTGGTGATTATTTACGGGCTTAAAATACTAACGGGCTTAAAATACTACGGGCTAAAAATAATAATATTTGATAACATATAAAAATAATATTTTCAAAAAAAACAAAAAAATTAAAAAAAAAAAAAAAAACTTTATTAAAATATTGTGAGCGACATCATATATAAAAATTAATTACTAAGTAAAATGTTAACAACGGTTTGATCGATTGTGTTGAAATTTGGATATTAAGGAAACAGACTGACTTCAAATTCAATGAAATAAAAAGTAAACTATAAATTTTAAATGAAAATAATACGTCCACAACTAATTTTCTTACGACCAATTCAAAGTCCATGAAATGAATCTAGTTTTTCTTACAATATGATTAGCGCCCTAACGGTAATTGGTCATAAGGAAATTATTCATTCAAGGTCTACACGACGAACTTCCATTGAGGAGAATAAAAAAAAATAAGTTTTTTAAAAATGATATAAAAAATTATTAAATGGGAGCAAACCTTTTATACGAAAACGAACAAAATACCTTTGATGTAAATTAATATTACTCGAAAGTCATTTACTATAAAGATGATTTGAAATAGTCATTTAGGAGTCTAGAAATAATTACACAGTGAATATAAACGATGTCAATTAATTTCATAAGCAAAAATCGAATTATCAACTACGTTAAACCAAATAACACATAAACCAAATGAACAGAACAACCAACTAATTAATTCTTTAAATACTAGTATTATGATTGATAAATATCTCAATATATCCAGCTCCTACAGTTGTATTATATGAGTATTTATCCGTGTTTATTCTAGTAGTTAGGTCACGCAAGCAAAAAGCTGAGAATGCGATCAAACAAAATAAAGCTAATTAAACGCATACTACACACTATGATAAATTTTGAAAACGATTTACGTTATAGTAAGTAAATGCATGCGTAAATATACTGCAGTGTAAGTAAGAAGTACAATACGTTATAGTTATATTGCTATTTTATGTGCGTTATAAATACGTAAATGTAAACCTGGACACTCGAGATAGAACTACTTTATCATAATTTTAGCAAAAATTATAGCGAATCTACATAATTTACGGACAAACGTTTCAAATAAAAATTCATTGTTTTCAAAGCACAAACATTTATTACACTTGAAATTTCCTTTTACGGTTTATAAGTTGGGTAAAGGATCAATTGGACTCAATGGATTGAGTTATCTTGATGACAGACAGACCGACAAACAGAAATGAACAAATTAAATGATTACATAAACCTTAAACAAATATTTTATTTTTCGGTCAATATTTGCTATCGTTACAAACTTTATACTAAAACTAATAATATACTCTGACATGTTCTAAAAGTCTAGTTTAATAAAATGTGAAAGTTTTTTTTATGCATGCTGGTCAATAGAATGTTTCACAGTAGATTTAACACATATTGAAAATTTGATTATTCGTGCTTCTCTTAATGCAATTTTGATGAATATTTTACTATTAGATTAAAAAACTAATCACAGTTTATTTATTAATTTTTAATTACGTGTAAAAAATTGAAATTTTAATTTTATATCGGAAATTATTTGTTTACCAAAAACTAATGGAAAATAAAACCTATTATATCTTTTCATTAGATTTGCTGATAAATTTTGTTGAAGTATAAAAACAAGCGTTTATAATTTGTATCGGTGATTCTAAAGTATCCAATACGATTGTTTCCATGGCTATTCGGATATTAATTTACTAGTGGATTCTTGATTTATTGACACTCAGAAGTAACAAAATCTCCATAGATTTCAAAAAAAAAAAAAAAAATGTAAAGTGTAAAATGTTATAAATTTTTTTACACAATATCAGAAAAACTTTGAGATGAGACACTAATTACACTCTTTTAAAAAATGAAAGCTGTTTCCGCGTAGAAACTTGCAGATAAATTTTTGTTGAAACAAAAGCTCTTATAAATTTTAAGTAGAAAGTTTACCAAATTTTTTGAGCCAAAGCACCGGTGAGCTATGAAATTGACACTGAAAAACTATTAATATCTAAATACAAAATCAATTAGGTCTTGTGAAAAATGATTCACGGTTTGTATCCTAGGGAATAAAAAAACCTCGGTTCGGGATCTATTGGTGTCATCAAATTTCAGTTAGTTAAAACTCAAAAGTGTACTTTTCTCAAAAGTGTATTTAACGCAGAGCATACTTAAAAAGCGTTCATAAAATAAAATTCGGATGTGCGCATGTAAACAATTGAATCCACATGGATTTTAATTTATTTACACACTATGTGTTTAATATTAATAATAAAATAAGTTTAAAAGAATTTAAACTCTTCTAGGGCATATTGCATCTTCATTTACGGCATCATTTAAGTACGAATCAATGAAATATGCATATCCTAAATTACATCAAATGATGTTTAGAAGATGTTGTGGTCGCATGCTACCTTGCTCAAATAGTTGTTTGTACTAGGTAAAAAATATAATACATGTTCGAGCATCACGTTTATCTAATTTCATATAAAAATATTTTCTTGTATCATACTTTTAAATATTTTGTTATTAGATATTTCAAATGTACTAAATGAGAGTTTTCTTTATAGAAGATGTTCATCTAAGAGACGGTAAAGATCGAAGGGCAAATGTTACTTCAGAATTATTTGTTTCTAGATCTATTGATGCATGCCTGATCTATAGTCTGGATGACAAAAATTCGGTGACAAAAACTCGAAAAGTACCTACAAATTTTCTGTTTACACTAAGAATTTTTTCGATTTTGATATTTTGAAATAATAGTTTTATAGTGAGGTTGATTAGGTTGATTAAAACCTTATTATCGGGCCGATAAATCAGTTCTTCATCCCAATGTAAATACCATATTCCATTCTCATTTGGAAAACCGTACCGTATTCATTTATTAATAAGCATTTTGATTCACAATATTTTTCTTCGTTTTGGAGGTGAATTGATCACAGCAGTCGGAGCACAGCACAAAACAAGATTGTCCTCAAAACAACATTGTCAACGAACAATGTGTGTTTTCCAAACAAAGTTTTGCTTGATGTGAACATGGCATTACGCTTCATTTCTTGCGTAAGAAAATTCAATAGCTCCCTCTATTGAAAATAATGAAGATTCTGTGCCACTAAGAGTTTCATTTTCTAAACTCAAAAACATATTACAGCTCAATATCGAAGTCATTAAACCTTTTAAATGCGATCAGTATTTTGAAAATAGTCTATATAATACGAAGAAGTAAAATAACTTAACAAAATATACCACAAAAACATAATTAATTCTAATTAACAAAAAAAGTAATTAACATATTTTCACAGAATAAATACATGTAAGACTGTAACCAAATTATCAAACTTTAGTGAATAAACAATTTTTTTAAACAATTTTAAATAAATAATAATTATTTTTTTAATTATAATTAATGTTGTTAGTTATTTAAATATATGATTTTCTTTGTGCTTTCATTAAATTTTCTTAGATTTTAATTTATAAATAATAAACGCTTCTATAATAAGCGTGTAAAACCAGCACTAATTCTCGGCTATACATACGACCATCAAGTCATAGGTGATGGTAACGAGTATTTCGCCTTAGAATACAGTATTACACAGACTCGGCTGAATACCTCTTATCTTAAACTGATAGTTTCACTACAAACAAAAACATATACAAATTTAATTTAATATATGTAATACAAAAAACTTACGAAACCCTAGACCACGTCACTACAACTTCAAAATTTCAAAGCATCCTATATCGTACGATATCTCATTTTAAAGTATTATTTACTCTGAAATTGAATACTGCCAATAATTTTTAAGTAAGTTGGAAAGCTAGCAAGTTATGCTATGAAGTTTAGACAAATTACTATGTGTTCATATTAATTCCAATAAATTACATATAATTTAATGAATAATGTTAAATTTATTGGAACGAAGTTCCTTACGGCAGGCTTGGAGGGGATAGGGATTTTGCTGCGCGACCGAACTGAAAAAAATGTGATAGTAAAACCGTAAGAAAAAGTGCGTGGAATAAAACCTTTAAATGAGACGTAACTATAGTAACAATGTAATAAATATAGTAATAAATATAATAAATATAATAAATATAGTAACAATGTCAAGTGAACCAAAAAGTGACTTGAATGCAATTGACAGTGATAATAGTGGGAAATTATTCAGTGCAAAAGAATTAAATACGTAAGTATTAGTTTATTCTTTATTAATAAATATATTAATAAATATATATTTATAAATATAAAATATTTTACATTGGTTAAGTAAGGTTTTCTAGGTTATCTTTCTTGATGATTCGATTCTACATTAGCCGAAGGAACTTCGTTCCTACCTGGTGTCCCACGACACCACATCATTTTTTATTGTTTCCATTCACTGGCATTGCTCCTCATTCAAATTATCGCATCGGAGCAAATGCTCGAAAATTTTAGGTAAATATCTAGGTAAATGAAAAAATATTAAAATTTATTTAGGTTTTTCACATTCCCACCATTATTTTACTGTAAAAAATTAAAAAATGGCAGTCAGACATTTATAAGTCAGTTTAAAAACTTCAAAGCTTGAGGATTAATTATTTATTACTTTAATGTAAATAGTAAAATAATATTTTGACAGTAAAATTAGTAAAAAATAACATCATAATTTATTTCAAATAAAAATTAATTAAAAATTTATTAAATATATTACGGCAATTGGACTATTTATCCATCGTTCATTGTCCGATTAAACATGATATTATGTATTAAGGAGTTGGTCAATTGATAATTTGTATCTATTGACAAACACTATATATTTATAAAATTTTATTTATTTTTTATCAGTAAATATTTACGTACCATTAAAAAATTAAAATTATCATTTAAAGTTGTGGGATATTGCTGATATTATCTCTGTAACAAATATAAAATAACATTAATTAACAAATTTAAATGAAAATATAGTAGAAATCGTAAATTTTATTTAAAGATTGTCAAATTCTGAATAAGGAATAACCCACAACCTCGTCAAAAATATGAAACATTGAACTAATGGTTCAATGTTTCATATTTTTGACGAGGTTGTATAAATATATATATATATATATTTATAAATATATATATATATATATATAATCCCGAACCTTAGTTATCGTGTGCATTCTATGAAAACCTATACCAAAATTTTGTTTGTGCGGTCAATATTTTCCAGCGTTATAAACTAAAATTAATATACTCTGACATATTATCTTTGTCGAGTATAAAAAGTAAACATGAGTGCACCATGTGTTTTACTTAAACGCGATAGAAGTAAAAAAAAATTTTACAATATAGGGTTTATATCTGTCATATCTGATGATAATGAGTTTAAAATAATTATGCAATTTACTCACACACATGTATATACATATATAAGGAGGTGAAAATAAATAGATTATAGATAAGTATAGTCTTTGTATATTTTTCTCATAATCACGGCAATATTTTGCATTTGTTTTCGACATAGTTGAAATTAAAATAATAATTAAAATAATTATATTTTAATATTTATTATAATGACTTCACAACAAATAAATGTGTACAACACACGAACCCTGCAAGCGTGCGTACACATGCATACAACCCCGTAATAGACATAATATAATGCACTCTGCCTTTTCGCCCGCACCTTAAATTCAATAGATTTACATACTCTCGCACGTTATATCTAATAACGAACCAAAAGAAGTTTCACTTAAAAAATTGGAGACTTTAAATTCGTAAAAATGTATAATTAAAAAACCATACAGTAAAAATAACCGATTTTGGTAATAAATGTGCAAGTGCATTTAGTGCACCCCGCTAAATATAATACAACTTATTGCAATACACTCAGCATACTTATTTGTAACCTAAAGGTGTATATTTTATCATCACACCATTCGGTAACAATAACCACAACAAACAAAATTTCAAATGAAACACTCCGGTCTGACTTCAATAAACATTGAACATCATTTCAGTGTCATAGGGTAAATCCACGGGTGCAATATAATCTAGTTTTTTCAAATCAAAACACTTTTTTGTCAGATATTAAGATAAGAAAAACTAATTTTTAGAATAATTTTTACATAATTCGTGTATTAAAACTTTGTATGACAAAGAACGCGAGGAAAAATCGTATTTTTAATGTCATTAAAAAGCCTTAGCAAAAAAAATGTTGGTACATTTGCAAATTATAAAATTAAAAAGATGAATACACTTATACAATGTATTTTAAATTAACTAAATTCGCCAAATACCTAATTCCGCCACTGTATTTTATTATATCATGATAGGAGAGTGAAAATATTATTTTTTTTGTGTGTATATTATACAATCCCAAATGAATTTTACCTGTATTGGTAAAACCAAACAAAAATCGAGTTTTTTTTATTCAATTTTACCCAAATGAAATAAAAAATTTATAAAACTATTTTCATGTTTATTTTTTTATTTTATTTTTTTTTTTTAATTAAGCATTTGGTAGGGACATTAATTGCATAAAAATATAATTAATTCTATCATGTTTTTTAAATTGAATTAGCCATTGTAATACATTGAAAATTTTTCAACAAAATATGTACTTTTTCCACCAGACATATATACTAGACGTAGAAAATATGAATTAAAATACAAATAAAAGGTCAAAACTAATATATTTTGTTTCAAATTGTAAATTGCACTATGTTTTCCACTGGAAAATTAATGTAAACTTTACAGATCCAATTCAGAACAGATATTATATTTTGTAGTTCACATTGAGGAAAATATATTTTATTTTTTTTTTAAATTATTCTTTTTATTTTAAAAATTTGTAAACAGGGTAAGACCTGAATAATTTTATTTGTTGACCCCATCTATAATTTTACCTTGATAGAACCATTTTTCATTTAAGGCATGGCTTTCCTTCATTTCTAAGGACCATTATAGAAATGCAGTTGTATATTCTAAGTATTATAATAATTTTCTAAAGAGGATATCATTTTCTGTATGGTTAATCTGTCGTCTGATTCTAAAAAAAACCAGCCGTATTTGCCTATATTTTAATTCGGCTATTTTTTATAGTAATCCCATCAACTAAATGAGTTTGTAAGTTGTTTTATAAATAGATAATATTCAAGATAATCATTGCAAAGTCTAATATTGTGTGAAAAAAGATGATCCCCACCCGAAATAAAAAATAAAATATAAAATTAAAAATCGGTATAGATCTCGAGATATCGATGGAAAGATTGATATTTTGTGAAAAACGTTACCCTCCCGTGCTACTCAAAACGTATGAGTCTTCATTTAAAAGAATATATTGTGAAATATTAAAGTTTATCAGCAAATAATATACCGTGATATGGAGTAGTACTGGGAAAAATTGCCCTTTCCCCCACTTCTTAGTTATGCAAATGTTGAAAATTCTCATATTATCACTCGATCAAATTTTGAGAAAACTATGTATGTGAGATTTCAAGCACCGACTAAGTTTTCGCCTTACGTTAATTTGCTACAAAAGTAACCACTATAACATAATATAGAATATACATTGAATTCATTGAATCTAATACTTTTAGATATCTATTCACCCAAAAAAATAATCTCCAACAAGTATCTAAAATGGTATTACATAGTGAAAAAATGGCTGGTCAACTATCCAATGGTATGTGAAAACCCCAAATTAATAGCTAACTGACTGGTCAGGGATGAGTTTAAATTTTATTCGGGATATAATAAATAAATTTGTTAAATGTTTTACCAAGAGATTGTTCAATAATTTAATTACTAACCACAGCAATCAATTGACAGAAGCTTATAATTTAAAATATTTTTACAAAAACACAAAAATGTAAGTTTATTTGGCGGTCTTGCTATGCATATGTGTGGTCACTTTGTAATTTAATACACACAGGTACACATGTTGGTAAAATATTTGCCACAAATAAATTGTAGTCACCTCATTATATTATATCAAACACACACAGGCAAAAGAACAGACAGTCGAGTCGGACTGGTTATCCTGTTACATAGCAATGATAATAATGTTTAGACCAGTTGAAAAACCATTCGTACACTGTAAATAGTTGGAAAAGCATATTATGGAGTAAAATTCATTTGCCCTCTGTTTTAATAGAAAAACCAAACGTTGAATAAAATAAAACTAAAATTTTGAATTAACTGAGAATGCGAAGATACCTTTTCATCTTAAATTCATTACCCAAGTAGAATTTTCGCTAAATTTTTTCAAAAACAGCTAGTTATTGACTTAAGATCATAGTATGTTCGTAGTTATTTTGGTTTTTATAATATATGTTCAATCTTACCATGATCTCATGATTGCTTATTACACGTGAAAATGAAAAAAAAAAAACTAGTTTGCTAGTCTTTAGATAGATTTCCTATAATTAATAAATTAGCTCAGAGCATATATATTAGTATCTTAATTATGTTCGGTTACAGATATTTATTTATAAAAAATAAAATCAATTGACTGGTCTACATAGTCTACATAGGTATATAATATTATAATATTATTATTATTATTATATATATATATATATATATATATATATATATATATATATATATATATATATATATATATATATATATATATATATATATATATATATATATATATATATATATATATATATATATATATATATATATATATATATATATATATATATATATATATATATATATATATATATAATCACAATACTATTTTTATTTGATAATATTATCACAATAGATAATATGTATGGTGCTTTTATATAATATACAAAATTATTATATTCAATTAAAAATAATATTAAAAACAATTAAAATTTTCATAACAGTAGATATCTCTCTCTTTTATGAAAATATAAAATTTATTCTGTTGTAATGATAATTTTATCCATTATCATGATGTTATTAATATTGTTGTATTGTTTGTTATTATTGTTCAATAATATTGTTTTTGCTTTTATTGTTTGTTATGTCAAATTATTAGTGCAAAAACAAATGTAGGTAAAATTTAATATAGGTATTAACTAAATATGTGATTATAAATGATGTATATATGAGTTGATAGACTATAAAGCAGAATATATTATTGATTGTATTAGTGGTTTAAATAGATCTGTTTTATAAAATACAAAGCGTAAGCGATATTTATACTTTATTTTATACAATAATAAAGATTCATATACATGTACATTCAGTTTAACACTGCAATAAAACTAGCACCATCTATGTGTTAGGCCCGGGACTTTTCAGTCCATGTATTATATTATTTAAAAATTGATTTAAAATTCAGGTTTGAAATCATCTATGAAAATACCGGGAGATATTTAATGAACCTTTAAATTTTTTATAAGTAACATCTGAACAAAATAAGAACACAAAAATATGAATGATAATAGTAACTTTGTCAAGTAGAAACGTACTGGTTTAAAGTTTGAATAAAAATTAATATAATTTGGTTTCATCATATGCACGAAGATGTTTCTATAAATGTTTCACTAAAACTATACACACATACTTATACTTATATACCTTATACCTGAAATTATAATACGTCAGAGACATCTGGCAGAAAAATATTTCCAGGCAAAACGTATAAAATTTCCATTAATTTTACATTAAAAATTTTAAATAAACAAAAAAGAAAGTATTCATAAGAGCAATAATTTTCAGAAGTGGTTAAGTAATATATACCATGATCGACATTAATTTAATTCTTAGTATTGAATTCAACATTCACATTATAATAAGATCAGTATCAGTATATATTCAAAATATCAAGGCTTCTAACTCCGTTTGGCTAGTGATTTTGTGAAAATGCTCTGTTAATACTAATTAACGCCAACTTTCATGATTCTTGACCAAGCGGTTTCGGTTCTGCATTGATATGTCAGTCAGTTATTGTTTTTGACACAACATAGTGCGGTCTATAGTATAGTTAAACGATTTTGCATTTCATTTGTCTGTATATCTTTACTTATGTTTATTACAATCAGGAAATTTACTTTATGGTTTTTGAGCCAAATCGAACATAAGTGCTTCTTAATAAGAAAAATAAATAATAAAATTAATATTACTAATCATTGATCATAATTGGGCACATAAAAGTTGTGGCGTATATTTTATGTTTTAAGGCATTCGATTTTATTACATTCATGAAATTTACTGTATAGTGTTTGAATCCCATCAGGATTTTCGTAATAACAAATTTTCATAAATTGTTGTTATTCTTATATTTAACGCTTTATGAGAATAGGATCTAATTGTGATTAAGGACTACGATTCAATGGTAGTTACTAGATAGTATATATAGAAATGAATAAAAACTAGGCAAAGACTGCTTAAATTAACAGAAATGTACCCATTTATTCACAATTATTGGCACGAATATACGTTATTATTATAATTACATTTTCTAAATGTGATGCATTTTATAAATGGCTTTCAAAGTTTGTTTAATTTTATTAAGTATATGCAAATGTTTAGTGTATATAATATATAAATTATAATGCACAAATTTTAGAAAATTAATGGCATTACCTCGAAACATACTACAGTTTTACAAGTAATGTGTAGGTATTCATTAAAATTATCTTACTGGTGAAGAGTTCTTAATTATATATTTTTTAGTGGCAAATAGCGCAGTGGGAATTAAAGAGCATCACTAGTGTAGTGTGCTCCCCCGAAAAAGGTGGTTAACATTTTAACGACTGTGGATATAACATAAATTTATTATAAAATTTTTAGACAAAAAAATTTGAAAAGTAACCAAATTATTCGTAGTAGTCCAAGGCTACAAGAAAAACAATCACCGCACTGCTGAAGTGATAGCGACCTGCAGTCAAAAACAAAAAAGTTTATTAAAAATAAGATATTTCTCATAACATGAACCTGAATAAAAAAAAAATTAAATTTTAACAAAATGGCGAATTTTACAAAAAAATTTTTATAATTTTTTATCTGCCAAGATAACATTTTTTATTCAATCGATAAACTGGAGTTTCACGAACGGAGAAATAACATATGGCAAAGAAGCTGAAAAAAGAATCAATTCGATCGAACGATTTGGTTTCGAGTTATAATTCCATCTAATTTTAAAAATAAATAAACCAGAAAAACGCGTTTAAAGTGTAACTACTGATGGTTAATAATCAAGAAATATCATATATACAGCTAATCTACTATGTGAGACCCATATGCGCTACTTGGAGTCCAGCTACTTCAAAACATTTTATAATCAGGTACATAACTCAATATGTAAAGATGAGCCAAAAAAAAAAAAAAAAATTTAATATTTCAAAATTCCCAATTGAGTTTTTGAGCTGCTGCTTGATAAACAACCGATCTTCACATGCATGTAACTCAAAAACTATTTGAGATCGGCACTTGAAATTTTAATGTTATAATTAAAGGAATATTTTTCCAAAATTTCTCACTAGTGGTGCCTCGAAACGCCTACCGTTTACATAATGAAGTTATATATGTATGTAGTACAAAAACTTAATATTGACATAAAGGAACAATGGAGTTAATAATAGCTATAAATTAAGAAATATACTCCAGTGAAAATCGAAGTAATATACAGAAGATATTCGTATTAACAGTCCTTCCTAATTTATAAGCAATAAATAAGCTACTAGTATCCAAAAGCAATTAGCAAACCAGCATTATATGAAATCTGTCATTGGCTATTAACAACATTAGTGACAGGATTTTATCAGTGAAATTATAACTGTTCAATTTTACAAGGGGTGTTTAGCAATTCCAAGTTGTTTAGCTATAGTTTTATTTAACAAAAATTTTCAAAATTTTACAAACACAAAATTAATTACTTACGAAAAATTGATTTGTTACATGCTTCAAATACTCCAAATAAAAGATAATTAATTTTACAGAATGTTCTAGACTAGATTTTTAATTTGAATGTGGAACAAAATTAAGAGATGTGAAGAGAAGATAGGAAAGTAATTGGAAGTTAGGATTTGGTATGTAGTGCGTGCGCAGCCATAGAAACTTGAACCAACATCTCAGTAAAAGTAGTCAAACGCTGAAGCGTGTTTATCCACACGACCATATAACTAGTTAATAATAAACATTCTTTTAGGTACTTTATAAAAATGTCATATTTCACGACTGGTAGAAATTATCCACCGTGTACATAAGGATCGTTTATATATCCTACAAATTGAATTATCTTATCTGTAGTAGGTATACACATAATTATAATCCCATGTATAATGTCAAATTAAATATTAAACATTCTTTATATTAAAAATAAATTTAGTTAAATTATCAACTTATATAATATACCTACTATATTTATAATATGGCGGTATAACATCAAAAAAGTTAAAGGAAAACTAAGTTTACTATTTCAAATAACTTTGAAAGTATACAATTAATTGAAAACAATTTTATACGTGAGCATTGTATGTATAAAATCAAAACGAGCATTTATCAAAATGTGCATGTGAATTTTTAAATAATGCAAACAAAATACTCGTTGGCAAATATACCATTTTAACTTTAATTTGAAGAGCAACGGACAAAAAACAATTTGTGTACCAAATGTTGTTTGAAAAATCTCTAGCTATTCCACAAACAAAAGTTTCTAAAATTTATGGATATACAATTTGGCACATATCTGTAATATCATAGAGGACAAATCGGCAGATTTCGTCCATTCACTAACATAAATTCATTTTTAGGTCTATAATACGCTAAACAACTTCCATCTCGCTAATTCATTTCCTTTTAAAGGTATAGTAATGCAGGCAAAAAATAGTCTGAAAGACTTTCTATGCTTACAAACGTTACAAACTTAAGACTAAATTGAATATATCCAAATATTTGCGGGATGTAAAACCCAATTTGATTTTTTTTCGGTTTTAAACCATCGTTATCTATTACTAATACTACTTGAATTTGTTGAAAACACGTATTTTCGCATTAACTTTTACATTTCACATATAATAATTTCTTGATCAATAAGAAATTTCAAGCTAACACAAAATCATGACAAATAAATTCCAGTTAGTTTAATACCTAAAAATGAATCTGGGCAGTTTAAGCTAGTTGAGTTAGAAGTTAGGAGTTTTAGTCTGGTCAGTCAACTCGTTTTCCTAGATATTTGTTTAACATTGTACCATTATAATATTAGTAAACAGCTAACGACTACATATAAACAAATGGATAAAATACAGACCGTAAATAAATATTATATAAATAAATAACATTATTTTAGTGGAATAGTGTTTTGTGTTTTGGATGGTTTAGTTATATAAATGTAATAATATATGTATTCTGTTGTTGGGGTTACATTATTTGTAATTTATGAACTTGTCTAACCTGTCTCATTTTTGGTCAAATATTTTGACTAAATTACAATATAAATACCTGTGTATTTACCTACAATTTATTCATACACGTTTATTTATAGTTTGATTGATAATACTTATATGTTTAAATATGCAATAGTAAATACATCTTTGAAGGTAGTCCAGTAGCTTTCTATGTTCAAAATTGTACGTACAACATAGGTATTAGAGCATGAAAAGTTGTGTTAAAACATCTTGTCTAAACAGAAAATCATTTATCTGTTTGAAGATTTAGTGAAACTTTATCAATTCTTAAATTTTATTTCCAAGTTATGTCAACGATATCTACGATAAAGATAGTCTTGTGTATCTGGTTTAAAAAAAATTTTTTATATAGATCTGTCGGCGTTTTGAAACTGTAAGTAACTATCGTTTCATGTCGCTCGGTTTGTCGCTCTGTGAAACTCATTTTCGAGAACACGCATCACTACTTTACAAGTATTTATAAATATTTGGTAAACAATAGTAGAGATGTTCGCGATGGTTCCATATTAGAAACAGTTATCTTTCAATTACCGTTCGGATGATATAGAGTTCCAAACTTACAATTTTTTTTTACATGATAATGTCTCGTAAACCGCTCAGCCTATTTTTATCAATTTATATGTACATTTGTAATATAGATTTACTTTGATAATTTGCATTGATAATGAAAAAAGGTGTTAAACATAAAGCTGACATACGTACACATATTTATACAATTATATCATCAACCAACATACATTTATACAATCAGTAGGGCAATTTAAAGAGAATCAAGTTAAAAAATTAAGGTGAACCAGATTTGGATTCATGTGCCGATAGTTATTACACAAATTCAAACATTTAAATTAAAACCCTAATTAATTTTTAATTACTTTCTCGATACAATTTCATTAAATTA
This sequence comes from Chrysopa pallens, assembly GCA_020423425.1. Classification (NCBI taxonomy): domain Eukaryota; kingdom Metazoa; phylum Arthropoda; class Insecta; order Neuroptera; family Chrysopidae; genus Chrysopa; species Chrysopa pallens. The sequence continues at coordinate 14,058,163 of CM035591.1, read as the reverse complement.
ATATAATCCAACAAAATGGCGTATTGGTGATTAATTACGAAATATTTCTTATACACATATTCAAATCAATTTAATGATTGTAATCAAAATTAAATTAAATTGTTATAATTATGATATTTATTAATTTATTCAAATTTATTCAGAATGGACAAAGAAAATTGTACACAAAAAAATCTTAATTGACGCTGATTTTGTACTATGAATAATTACATACTACAAGCCGAATGTATAATACGTTTTTTTTTTTTGCTCTTTGGATGAATATTTAAATACACAAACCAGTTGTAAAAAATGATTGTGTATGTGATTATTTCTATTTATCTGCAGAAAATGTCATATTGTTTGTCATATATATAGAGAAAAAGCAAGAAGCTATGAAACTGTCCTCTTTTTGAATAAATGCAAAGATTTAAGTAAATTCTGTTGAACAAATAATATTAAAAAGAACGCATGGGTATTTTGGATTGCATAAATATCTAAGCTTAAGCAATCGTGTCGTAAATGGACACTAAAATTTAGACAATATTTTAACATGTTTTTATAATGTGTTTAATGATCTGTCTTATATTTCTTAACTAATAAATAATTTTTTGTATAATAAATAAAGACTTTTGATTTTAATATAATTTTTTTACTTTTGATTTAAATCTAAAAAGTTTTTTATCCCCTTTGTAGCACATCCACGTAAACCTTAAAATAGGAATCAAAAAACCTGTAAAGTACCTGTATATAAGCTATCTTCTCAGGAAATCTTCTTAAGACTAATAAAAGAACTAGTCCCAACTAATTTTAACAATAAGCGTGAAAATCTAAAATTAAAAAAAAAAAAACAACAAAAACAAAAAAACAAATTGCAAACCTGTAGAGTAACTGTGTCTACAGAAAGATAAAAGCTATTATCTCAGAAAATCTTCTTAAAATTACTAGAAAAACTGCAGAGTCCAACTAATTTAAACAGTGAGCGTAGGAAGCCATAAGTAAAAGAAAAAATTGACCAAACATCACTGGCGAAATTAATTAAGGGCATAAAATCTAAAGAAAGCCTTAGTTAATTCCGGGGACCCAATCATTACAAAATCAAAGCGAAATATTTAACCAACAGAAATCAAAGACATCATATCTGATGGATTCTTAAGTGTAATGCTAAAGAGTGGCAGGGTGTGTGTTCTAAATATATGATGTAGCAGAGAGAGTTGGGTATATAAGTCAAGCAAGGAAGACAGTTGAGTTATTAAGGCAGTAGAGATTATAAATTCTATTGATACATTTGTAATATCCTAGGATAATAGTAGTCAAGCGTAGTAGTTGAAATAAAGTATAGTATTTAATTCAAGATAATTATTACTTGATTTTTATAATATACCACGCCAATTCAACTTTAATCATTACAAATTAATATGTGTATCATTATTTAAATTTTCGTATTCAAATAGTTTGTGCGTATTGTTCCTAGTGTACTAAAAACTGTCTAACATTTACCCATAAATTATGTATTATTTTTCTTTTTTTGTGTTGAATATTGCAAGTCTTCTACAAGATTTCTCAGAGCTCAGCCAATTGAGCCAATAATATTCACAATAATATACAATATAATATACAGTATAATCAGTACAATAACACTCAACTAAAAATTCTAACCAAAAAATCAACACAGTATATAAATTTTTCTCGTTATTTATCGTGAAAGCATCATTGTCATTATTGCCTTGGCCAATTTCCAATAAGTAACTGTGATTTTTACCATTCTATTTAATGACACAAAATTGACATTTTAACTCTATGTTTTTGGTGTGTTGTATTTTGTTATCGTAGCTAGCTGATGTGCTGCTATTAAAAAAAAAAAAATAATTGCAAACATAAAGAATTGCATCATCATTTATTTCTAGGTTATTGAACATAGAAAGAAAAACCTGTAATAGTTTTCTATATTTTTATTTGGGTTGATAGTGGTTGTAGGTATATCATTTTGTTGCTACATACTCTGAACATATACACATACAAAAAATTCTTCTTTTTCTGGATTATTGTCATCTCTGTGTATGAAGAAAGTTGATAAAATAGCGAATTGCGGGTGGGTTGTTGGTTCACTGAATATACTAAATGTCCCAAATTCTGTGGTTTTGATTAATCGAACGCGATTGTTTATATTCCGCCATTTTTACTTCTGAGAGGATTTCAGAGACGCAGTTTCATGCAAGTTTTAAAATGTTTTTTAAAGAAGTAATTTTTAAACAGTATTTTGACATAATATAATAAATAATAATCCAGGACCCTTTCAAGTTTTTTAAAATTAAAAATATATACCGATTAAACTTGATATGTTATGACGTGAAATTTTTCAAGCTACCTTCCCATACAAGAAATGATGATCGGCCCATTAATGGGCCAAGACAGGCAGCCGATTTAAAAGTATCGGCCAATGATCCGAATATATCATCGGCCCAAGACTGGGCGAGTATCGGACTGTAACGCCATGCCGATATTGGATCCTATGATCGGCCGAGCATAGGATCCTATGATCGGTCGATCATAGGATCCCATGATCGGCCGAGCATAGGATCCAAGCATCTGCCAAACGTACCGATATCGGATCCTATGATCGGCCAAGCATAGGCTCCAAGCCTCTGCCAAACGTACTATTATAAATAATTATTTTTAATTTAGAAATAAAAAAAATTTGTATTTAGAAACATTAATCTTTATTCGATAAATATATTAATTTATTATACTTAATTATTTTTCATTTGAAGAGTTTTAAAAGAATATTGCACTGCAATTATAAATATAAGTAATACAACATTAAGTGAGTTATTAAAAATATAAAAATTAATTATCATTATTGTCCTCGTTATTATTATTATTATTATTATTATTGTTGTGTTGTTGTTGTTGTTGGTTGTTAATAGCTCGTTGATGGCGGCCTCCATCCCTGTCTCCTGCATTAGCAAAAAAACTGCCGATCTTTACCCTTAACGATTTGGATTGATCCGAGTCCCGAAACTTTTCTTCAACAACCTCTGAAATTAGAAATATTTATAGATAAAACATAACTTTATTCAGATGTAGATTTTAAACATATATATCCTACCTTTTAAACAAGTATAAGTGCAAGTAGCACTAAAATTATGTTTCCCGATACCACGTACTTTCTTCCCAGTGCCAGAATAATTCAATTGTACGGTAGGTGTAATGACCTCAGATAAAGTTTTTCGTATTTTAGTTACAACATCTGATTACCCGTACATAATAACTCTGAATAAATTCTTCAGTTTCTTTTTTTCGTCGTCAAAAATTGCGCCTCATCGTTGATGGGGAATATATTTTTATAAGGCTCCATAATGCAGTTGTTTTAGAAATGTTTGGAACATTTTCCCCAGTTTTCATTAAAACTTGAGTTTTAATTCGTTTAGCTTCATTTTTTATGACATACTCCGTGCTTATTTAAAATGCATCCAAATGTTCATGTAATTCGTCAAATTTCCCATCAATATAAGTCTTTATACGATCTAAAACAACAGTAAATAGTAAAATATACAAAAATATTATGAGTAATTAATAAGATAAGTAATAAAATTTATTAAGAAGAAAATTAGTTAGAAAAATCTTGACTTTTCATTTTAAATAATCATTATTTTTCTCAATAAAATACTTGGAAATAAAGTTAGCAAATTCGATGCATGTAAATACAGATAAAATATTCATTAGTTGTTTTCTCATCGTAATTAGAGAATACCTAATTTAATTACATGCGTATAAATTAAGTCATGTAAAAAGTTAGAATAGTAAAAAATAATAAATGGAAACAAAATAAACACTTACCAAACAATACATCATCATAATTAATATGAGTTAAAATGGCTTGCTGATTTTCTGCCTTTCCCCATAAAGGTAGAATAAACTTCTATAATGAAAAAAATCAATAAAAGACATTGTATAATTATTCAACTATTATAAACATACCTTGACCTTAAATAATTTTGCATGTTTATTTTTGTCTGAGCATGCATCTGTGCTCTGACAAGCAATCGAACTCACTGATTCCACATGATTGAGTTCATCTATAATATCATCATTTTAACAGCTGATCTAATTTTCAATACGCTTGCGCAGTCAAAAAAGTGTCATATCATCGGCCAAGCATCGGCTGAATATCGCAAATTATTATAGAGCGTATACTACGGCGGGCGATGATAAGCCAGCCATAGGCCGTTAAAGAATGCCGATGCTTGGCCGAGCATTGGTAGCCGTACCTTGGCCGATCAACGGAAAATAGTTGATCATCGGCAACTTTGTATGGGTTATTTAACTTTCCCCTAAACAGCTTTACCATTTTCGCACTCCTTTTAAAATCTTTTGATCTTACAATTTTAAAATAATACTGTTTGCCTTTAACATCAGTAATATCCACAATATTCAAACATGTTTTGCAAGTTTGTTTAAATTTGTACTTTTTTTTTTTGATTATAAAACTAAAAAATAAAAGTAATTCATTTTAAGCACCCAAACATACATAGATGTATTTGTTTGGTAACAATTTAAAAAAATTTCTTTATGGTGCGAAAAAAAAGTTTCTTAATTACCAGCTAGACGTATTATGTATATTTTTGAGACTCATTAACGATTTTCTCCCTTATTCACTGTTTTTGCAATTTTCAAAGCGAAAATTAAATTTTACAGATTATTTTGTCTCATGAAATAGTCTAAAAAGTATAGTTGTCGAGATCGAATTGCCTATAGCAATTGACTACTTACCTGTATGTTTCAATACAGTCTCACTTGTTATGTGTTTTGTCCATGATACTCTCTGGTACCTTTTGGTCTGATCTAACGAATTACATTTCAATTGCTTTAATGTGATTTTCCTTTCCGCACTTTTTTAATAGAAAAAAATCTAATATATATAAAATTTATACTTTGTGTAAGAACTAAAAGCGTTATTCCATAGGTTAAGAAATACTGAGATTTTACGGATAGAAAGTATGCTAGTGGGCCAAGAAAAATTGGTTTGAAACTTTAGTTTGTTGTGTCGTAGAAGCAATATCTATAAAACGAGAACGTTTCAATGAAAAACTACATAATTCACCATTTCTGTATCAAAGTGAATTATAGTCAATGGAATAAATGATAAATTAAATTTTCTATTCAATAGTGTAAATTAGATATCATAAATAGTGGACAAGGGAATCAGAACACACAGTATATATATGATACTACCATCGTCGAAGATACTTCTCCATCATTGCATTGACTTAGACTATTTGAATGTAAACCATGGTACAGCTAGAACTGTATCTATTGTTATGACATCTTTATAAAACTTCTTTCGTTTAAAATGAGATGTTGTATGACTTTATACTTTGACTTGAACTTCAAAAGACGTGAATTTTACTCAGATATAATAATCATGCTTACGATCTGTACTAGATCGGCTTTTTACGCCATACTACTTTTCGAAATAAGATTTTCGGAATAGTGCCAAACCTTTGTTTGATTTATTTTAAATGAAATGGGTAAAATTGTAGTAATATAGTAGTAATAATTGGGTCTCACCTCCGCTTCTCAAACATAATCGTCTATAATACACGCACCATTATTTTTTGCCTATATTTGAATTACATACAATATAACAGTGGATGATATAAATGAAGCCCAGTACTCCGTTCTTATCCAAGCAATGATTGTCTGATTAATCAATCCATTATCCCGTTTATTATAATTTACCAACGTCTGCTGCCAGAATTCGAGCCCGTAACCTCACTGAGTCGGCAGATGAACAATACTAGATGCTATATATATTTGGTTAGGCAAGGTATCAGTGTTTAAAAGATTTTTTAATAATTATCATTAATAAAATATTCTCAATACTTGGCTTCTACAATTAAAAATACATATACATATATAATAATAACATTTATTTTAATTACAAATATTTTTTTTTTAAATTTGAGCTGAAAGTGTAGTGAAACTAAACCGTTTATTGGGTTCAATGGATCAATTTTGCTGATTCGCGAACTGAAATTTAATTTTGAGGTCTAGAATAAACACCAAAATTCAGAAAGAGTTATCGTGATAACGTACAGATGGGAAGACGTACGGAGAAACGGAAATTAACTAATTCAATGATTTCCGAAATTTTGTTAGTGCGGACAATATTCATCTCGTTACAAACTTGTATAAAATAATATACTCTAACATCTTCTATACATTTCGAGTATATATAGCGCTAATAAGGACTTGGGTATAAATATAATATAATCAGTTAATTTGAGCATACCATGAAATATTTTACTTCTGACGCCGTTAGTTGTTGACAAACTCTGCTGTAATTTTTATGTATCTTCTTTGCAATAATTATTATAAAAAATAATAAAAAAGAAGATAAAATATTATCCAAATCAACCAATGAAATTCTCCGAAACTAATCAGTCATAAAACAAAGCAAAGTTTTCAAACTTCAAATTTTTAGATTTCAAATTTTTTGTCCGGCTAATCCGGACAAATCCGGAGTTTTCTACTGACCTACGTAAAACCCCATCCGTCAAAAGGAAGTTGAACTTAATGTACTTTATTTTAATGAGGTAAGATTTTTTTAACCGGACAATAAGAAATATTGTTTAGTTGAAAAATGTGTAAAAGAAACATATACAAAATTATAATAGAAAATAGCAATTTTACCTAGTTTTTGAGTCTCACAAGCTTACTCAACACTAAAAGTAGTAGTAGTAGTAGTATATCATAAAAGTATGACGAAACATCTTACAACTCATAAGACATAAAATACCCATAAAAATGTAAAGGTATTACTAATTTTGACTTCTATGTGTATATGTACTAGAGTTAACAGTCTGTTTATTCGATTAGATATTAAAACCTGCGAGAGTTTCATTATCAGCCATATCGAAAAGTTTATGAAGTACTCTTCAAAATGAACAGAATAGGTTATACGTACATACACGATGGTATTACTGTACTATAATGTGTATTGTCTATCAGGCAATGTATATAAGACTTGGGATGGTCTATGTATGTAACACTGATAGTAAATGCCTGTAGCTGGCTGAAGCTACCAAACATATAAGGTAGAGGGGGCAAGGCGGGATGGCGGAAAAGTCCGCAAAGTGACAGGGCAAAAACACCACTGAATTTCAGTGTAAAATTAAAAAATCGGTTTTTGGTGGTTTGCTTAGTTTTTTCACTTTGCTTGAAACGTGATTGTTCTGTATATAATAACATTTAAATATACAAATAATCGTAGTTCAAATTAACACTTGTTTATCTAAGTATAAGAACGTTGTTTTTAGAAACAAATTTTTAAATTCAATTGTTCATGAGAAGGGGTATGGAGTATGGGAGTACGGGATATGGGAGTACCCCGTCTTGTCCATGTTAAAATAATAATATACTTTTTGCTACTTAATAATAATAGTAATAATATTGATAACTGGTTTTACCTCTGTTTCTCAGACATACACGTGTATAACACAAGCCGCTGGCATCATTATTTTCAATCCTTTTATTAAATTACTTCCGATACATTCATGATGGAGAGTATATTGATTAAAGACTAGGATTTGGTAGGTAATGCACAATGTTTGTATTGTAAATGTTATTTGGAGTCAAATAAAGACTGGAATGCATGTCTACCTTTATGATAAAGATGAAAAATACACTGCTTTTTGAAAGCCTTATCTTATGCCTTATGGGGAGATATACCATTTTCTACTTTTTGAGAACTTTTTTATTAACTGCATAACATATGTTCTTAATTATATTGAATCATGTAAGAGTAATTATCAAAGGTGATGATAATATAGACACGAAAATGTTGGTTTTATTGAAGTTCAATCGTTAAGGACCCCCCATCAAACGCCATCTCCCTTACTGAACTAGGTATGGCAGTCTATCTACCGCATAAAACAAGTACAGTGAAATAAAAGGTATCATCATTTTCCATCCAACAACACACAATGTTATCTATATTGCATGTATACATGTTGTTAAGAAAAACTTGACTGGATACAGGATGTACGAAAAGATTGACGACAAGAAAAGATAGTAAAAATTTATCAACATGTGAATTTAACAAATCCGTTTGTTGTGATAGTAATAGGTAAATGTTAGTAAGACACTTAAATAATTTTTTATAAAAGAAAATACAAATGCATAAAAATAATTAAAATAAAAATCAAATGAAATTATTATGCAAACACATTTTTCTGATTTTTGTTTTTAGCCCAAGCAAATTACACATTTTCACGAATTAAATACTAACTACAAACAGATACCAAATTTTGGATATATCCAAAGGATGAAACAATAAAAAGAAATTTCGGCATGGTTTTCTGAAATAACAAAATGGCTACAGTCATGAAAGAGAACTCGTTTCGTTTTTTCCAAATTATATTTGTTAATTTAAAAGAAAAATGTTTCATACAATACTTATAGATATTAAAAAAAAAAAAAAACCTACAAAATAGGCTGACAAAATTAAAATCGATTTATCAGTTTTGCCCTAAACAGTATAAAACTTTCATAATATGGCAATCTTTTAATACGCCATAACTATTGCAATATTTTATAGTCTATATTTATGTAAAATATATTTTACACAGAAGATACTCTTTAAGTGGCCAAAATTCAAATACTGAAAAATCTAAAGTTTCTGAGAAATTCATTTATTTATTTAAAAAGACACAAAAAAAAATCATTATTCCCCCATTCGAGGTAATCTGATTTTTTTTTTTTTAAATATACCTTCTACTCTTAAAGAGTTATACATTTACGTATTTTTACGTAAACATAAAAGTCAAATGAAGTTAAATCTTTTATTTGCTTACATATAAAATTATCGAAATTCTCTATCGAAAGTTTTTTTATTAAATATATTTGAAGTATCGCATAATACACATATATCATATAAAATATAAAATATAAATCACTCATATTTATTGCCGTTTTTAAGCAATTAAACCAATTAATGTGACTTGACCTTTAAATTTACCTAAAAGTAACTTTAAGAAGAGAGTACATAATTTAAAATAAAAATCAGATCACTTCGAACTGGGGAATTAATGTTTTTTGTGGGTACTTTTTCAAATAAACACACGAATTTCTCGGAAAATATTTATTTTCAGATTTGAGATTTCGGTCACATATTGAGTTTATTAAAGAGCCTCTTTAAAACTTTCTATAAAATATTACACTTAAAATGGCAATTTATACAAATTCACCATATATTTAAGGTTTTTACTGTTTAGGGCAAAAATCATGAACCGATTTTCGATAATTAAGCAAATAATTTTGAAAAATCGAAAAAATAACTCTTTTTTATGACTTTAACTGGCCGCCAGTTTGTTAATTCCGAAAATCATGTCGAAGTTTTTTTTTTATTATTTCATGGTTTGGATGTGATGCGGTTGTAGTTAGTATTTAAGTCATAAAAATATTTAATTTTCATGGTGTATTTTGTAATTGAATTAAATTTATTAGATGCTACAATAGTTTAATTTAGGAGGAAGCATTTGCCGGATCGGTGGTTCGTGGTTGTGCATTGTTATGATGTATGAAGTTTGAGAGCTGACTATATCGAACACATCGAACCAAACTAATTTAAGTGTAAGAAGACATATGACTTAAACAGAAGGATTATAACCTTTATCTACAAGATAGTATAAATGCGGCGATTGGTGAAAAATTGAACATTTAATAATAGAAGCATGCAATTCGGACCACATAAACTACATACATAGATGTTTAAATTTAGATGTAAGGCCATCTCAGATTTTGCCTTATGCAGTAATGGAAGACTTTAATGGCGTTGACATATGCAAATATTTTATTTTTTGGTCGTATTTATTATTGGTCGTAAAATTCCACATCAGTTATTGAAGCTCTCAGTTGGCTTATCTTCTCAGCTTTTATAATCCGGAAAAAGAGGTGTTTGTTTTCTACATTTGTCGCATACATTCTTGAATATCATAATAAATTTGAATTTTCAAGGCTATATTTTAAAGGCAATTAAATCCCAGAGAGTGAAAATAACAACACATTTTTTAGTGGATCATGAAGGCAGGTAAGATGAACGTCATCCATCAGCAAATTTTTCATGTTATATGATAAATATTTTCACTTTCAGATCTTTTTTTTTACTTTGTTAGCATATAAAATCTCAAGGAATTAAAATAATACCCCTTTTTAACCAGAAATAAAAATTGAGAAGATAAGCAAACTGGTCATATGGTTTTTTAATTAATATTTACAATAAGAATGTTTTTTGGATAAAAACTAGAAAATTGTCGAAATTTTAATTTTGTTTTTCGAATAGAAGATAATAAATAATATAAAAATCTAAAATTTATTATTTAAATTCGTTTAATAAATGTAGTCCATAGATATAATTAAGGGAAAAACGACAAATAGTGATGCTCGAAAAGTAGGTTTTTTAAGAAATCTTCAAATGTTATTTATACGATAAACAGGACAAACTGTTTGACTTTTTCTTAATTGTTTAGCTAATCAATGACTGAAAAACAAATAATCGGGTGAGTTTATACGTTTCGATTTTTTGTTCCAATTTCCTAGATCAAATTATTTTGTATTTTTATAAATATGTATTTCGACTACAAAGTAGTCTTCATCAGGTGTGCAGACCGTCACCAAATTAGCAACGAGTAACATCTCCTCCTACAGTTCTCATTAATAATTATAACATTTATACGTTTCAACAAAATCAGATAAATTCATAGAAAATTATTCATCAACTGAATAATAATTTTAAAGTGGAAAAAATTTCAGACACTGAAACATGCGGTATGTTTATCAACGAAAATACATTCGAGTAGTTTCAGAAACGTTTACCAACCCAACGACTATCTACTTGCTTCGAAAGAAGATTTTACATTCGAACTTTGTTGATATTTTCATACATATATATAGACACAAAAATAAAGAAAATATTTTTACCTTTTTTCTTTTTTTTTTTAGTTCTACTACTATTCTAATAGAAAACTATAGCGAAATGCTTTTAAAAAATACATTTTAACAGCCGCAAAGAATAGGGATTTGTGTAAGACTTGTTAAATGAATTTTATATGCAATTTAAGGAATGTTACATGGTATGTATCTAAATGTATGTGAGTTGTCAGTATTTATTCCAGTTTATTTCTTCTTCTTTTTATATCCGATGTTCGTTATTAATTTATCGTTTTTTTGTGAATTTTAATTATTTAATTCGGGAGAAATTATCATTACGCATAAAAGCGATAGCTCATTGATAATTTAAAAAAATTTAGAAAAATTAATAGAACAAATTAACGGGGAGCTATTTCATTAGCGTCCATGAGCAGCCAGATCAATCACAGGGACAAAACATCCCCTAAGACATATATAAAGCTTAATTTATAAACTTATATTACTAGTGTACTCGTAACACCACATAATATGAGCTTGGGGTAATGTTTCATACCTACGATTAGTTTGGATGTTTATAGACGGTATAGAAATAATTCTCTGAGCATAATCATACATAAAAATCAAGACTAGTAATATAAGAAGGATTTCTTTGCTTTTTGGGAGCTTTAAAGTGTCTGACAAAGGCTACCGCCGACAGGAACTGTCTTGCAGTATGGAATATATCATTTGGCTCATACATAAAAATCACTACTTTAGGAAAAATAAGTTGTGGTTTTACATACCTTGAGCACCATGTACCTGTTAATTGGCCACCGGTAGATTATTGCAAGTATACATTCAGCAAGTACATACTATCTAGATCTGTCATACTATCTAGATCTGTCTTGTCCCACATATTTTACTTGTGAGGCAATAAGTAAGGCCTGGCGACCCTAGAGCTTGCACTTTATGAAACTCTCCAAATTTACAAATTTAGTTCAACAAGACATATTTACTTTAATAATAAAGTCAATAATAAGTATATTTGGATCGAAACAAAGCTGCAAGACAAGCATATTCAACCATCATGTTGACTTTCTCCATCATTTATGATTGATAAAAGACAAATTTGAATTAGAACCATTGCTGCTCTTAAAAATTGCTATAGCGGAACACGTACCAAAATAGATACATCTATAATGTGGACACTATGCTTTTCAAGCAGTTTTTATGAAAGTAGAATTTTTTTAATTTTTGTTTATAAAATTTTCAGAGTTCCATTTTCATTAAATAAAGTAAAATTCACTTGTTTCGAATTTGATATATAATTTTTATTTCACCGAAAAAAATAAATTAAATTATTTGCTAATAAAAATATGAGTTTAAATATTTACAAATACTGTACAAATTTTGTCGCATTATTGTGGTCGGCGGGGTCGGTTAAACGTTCACGGTTTATAAATAAAATAAGAGTATGAGTAAGAAATAATCCAAAAATGTTGAAATAAATTTGTATATTTCACAATTAATTAATTGATTAATAAATAATAAAAAGAAATATAAATTATGATCACTCGAATGATTTACAAAACAAACAAAAAATATTGTGATAATTCATCATAAGTTCGAGTCAAAATCAGTTTTATAATAATAATATGGTAACAATACATATCAATGAATGTAATATATTGTCTGGAACATCTGCCAGTTATTATTGATAGAAAATTAATAACTATACGTTATCTACCTATATAGACTGGTTTGGAGGTCTATGCATTATTTAAAACAAGAATTAACTGTATGAACTTATACCCTTCACAATTGTTTACAATGACAGTAGCACTACTAGGTGGTTAGATAGCTGTACATATCGGTATTTGACTTGATACATACGCACAGATTACTATCTGTTCTTAAAACTGCCTGAACAAGTGAGGCTATGTGTATCAATATTTGAACTATTTTAATCATTAGCATTCATAAAATACTCTAAATATATAGTCCTGAGTTAGAAAGTAAATATTTTTTGTCTATGAAGCTTTTATAGTAAAAAAGTAGAGTGATGGATCCATTAGACTCGGTGGACCGATTTTGTTCATGAACGAACTTAAAATAACTTTTTATGTCTCGAATATATCACCAAAATTTTGTGGTATTTTGATGACACACGGCCATACGGAAAAGGACTAATTAGGTGATTCTATGAATACATATATCTAATTTTGTCTGGGGATTCAATATTTCATAGCGTTACAAACTTAATATACTGTGACATGTTGTACCTATGTCGTGTATAAAAATATGAAATTAATTTATTGATAGGTACAAGAATTCAATGGAAAACCTCACATATTTTAAGTTCTTCACATAAGAACCCAATATTTTAATAGCGTAAAAAAGAATAATGGTTCCTTTCACAGAGATAAATGATTGTAAATATTAAGGGACGTATGCTTCGATGACACATATATCCATGTATACATGTATAGTGAAAATTGGTTAACAGGATGGAATGTCATCACATATGTAGTAGCCGATTATGTGAGAATCTATAGCCTATAAATAAATATCTATATATCGTTTAAAATCGACATATAATTTGCATAGCCACTTACCATTACGATTGATAGAATATCTGTATACAGGCTGAGCAATATAAATTATTATTTTTTCTTTTTTGTTCAAATTTGGACTTTTGTAAAATACAATTTTGTGAAATCATTGTAACCATTAAATATAATAAAACAATTTTTTGTTCATTTAATTTAAAATTTTAAATCATTACCGTTGACAAATATAGCGTTATGAGTATAAAGTGTAACAGTGAGAATAAGGTTGTTTTTTAATATACCATTATTAATATAGCTTTTACAAATGTTTGGGTTGGGTTGGGTTGGGGGAGGGTGTATATTGTTATTTGACAATTCTATAACGAAATATGTCAATGTATATAGTTCGGAATATCGATAATTTTTAAATATTTAATAAACTCCATAATGTTTATTTCATTATTGTTTATTTCATTATTGAAATTAAGAAATTGTGAAGTTATAATATTGTTTTAATTGATGTTATTATCGATTTATTTTATCATAAATTATGCCACAAATTTTTATAAGAAAAACTAACTCCGTATATTAAGCCAGCTACAGCTGATATTTTAGATAAAACAAAAATGCTAATACGACAAAAAAAAAAAGAAAAAGGTCTGCATTGACATAGTTGGAATAAGTAAACCGTGCCTCAGAAAAATATTAAAACTGGGCTGTGTTGCGTCATCTACGAGTAGTTTTAAGCCAACATTTACTGAAACACAAGAAGCTGAGTATGCATCACATTTTAAAGAAATGGATGAAAGATATTTTGGATTGACCATCAGCAATCATTACCGCTATATGTTGCATGAATTAAAATAGTCATTATGTTTGTACTACCTTTCCTCGTAATAAACCTCGCAATAATTTATTAATTGGTGCTCCAGTGTCCAAAAGTATTTGGATGGTTTCCGATAGTGCTTTGTAAATTGATTAAAACATTGTTAAAAAATACATTAAATATGCCGCCCGTATACTTATAATGGTTTGTAATATAATAATATGTATAATAATTACATGTTTTAGATGAATTTGAGTTAATTTCTGGAAAATATATGCACTTTACGAACAAATATTTCAAACATAAGTCCAGTAAGCCAACTTTTTAACAATAAAAGATCTGTTTTCAAATAATGAACTTTTTGTGTACTTTATTTTCTTTATGGTTTAAAAGTTATAAATCTACTGGTCTCAATTGAACGAGTTTACTTGTTAATTAATGAACGTTAACACAGTTTTTAGGAATATAATTCACTATTCCGCAATTTTCCGCTTTCTCTATCCTTGCATTTGTGAGTTACCTTAATAAAGAACGTGCAGACAGGAAATCCGACAGACAAAAGAAAATTGACTAATTTAGCGATTCTTTGAAGTCATAATAAATTTTGTTGATTACTTTAATATTTTGTAACATTTCACACCTTAGACTAAATTTAAAATACGTCTTACATATTTCATATATGTTAAGTATTAAAATCGTGATATCATTAAAATAGGCACTCTCAATATATTTTTATTATAATGTCTACCCATTCATACAGGAATGTTACATTACGAAAATATCAAACGTTTGGTATACATTCTGGCACAAAAAAACAGAAACACACATTTACATTTTGATTTACGTATAATATCGAATTGATTAGCTTTAATGGAAAAGATTTTATCGATAATGTATTCGTATAGAATTTTTATATTATTTTAGTGAATTCTCTTTTATATATACGTAACTTTTTGTCATATAGGTAAAATATTTTTTGATTATAATAATAATATATATATATATATATATATATATATATATATATATATATATATATATATATATATATATATATATATATATATATATATATATATATATATATATATATATATATATATATATATATATATATATATATATATATATATATATATATATATATATATATGAATACACGGAATAATCATTTTAATTATTCATAAATTTTGAAATAATATTCAAATTCAATGTTCTGTTTATTTTTCAATGCACATTCAATATGAAACAATTTTAATGGAAATTTTAATGATTGAAAATTATTATTCTGTATCATCAAAATAAAAACGAATAAATTTTATCGTGATTTCGTATGCAGTGTTATTCTTCAAAAGTTTAATGAAAATTTAATTAAATTTTTTGAGAGCATGAAAACAAAAATTCTGATTAACCTCACTTAACCTCTATAAGGTAAGTACTTACTATTTACGACATACGTTTCGATTGAAAAATGAGATGGAGCAATTTCACGTGATTTCAATTTTAATTGTATTCTAAAATTGTATTGATTGTTTTGAAGGTAATTAAAATTGACGTTATACATTTTTTTTATAATATAGACCCCAGATATTACGGAATGTGATGTGTACAATTTATTAGTGGATAAATTTTTATTCTTAACATAAAAATTAATTTCCACAAAATGTTTATAAATACTGTATCTATTATGTACGGCACTACGATACATTACATAATATATATATTTTTTAAGTATTAATAAATAATGAAAACTATATAACAAAGCCTTAGTGTTTTTATAACTGAGTGACTGGACGGAACAAAATAATATTAGAATAGTATTTTATTTTAGGCTAAAATGCACGTCATCTAAGGCACATCGCACACGACGCGATTTGTGTGAAATCGTCGATATCATACATATGATTTGCTTATGGAAACCAATGTATAGTCGCACACGACGTGATTTTCGTGATTTGAAATCATACATGTGATAAAAAAATCGTTGTTAAAATCCTTCGTTCTTAAAATCAAATGGGCAACTTTTTTTTATTCTTGTTTATACAGTCATATAAATCAATGTTTATGACAAAGATAGAGAGTTAAATAATGTTATTTTTAATTTTAAAAATAAAAACTTGCCAATGCTTGTTTATATACAAAAAAAAGGAAGGTTAGATTCATATCTTGAACCATATAGAACAGGCTTAATAGGTGCATCTTATAAAGCAGATCATAAATTTTTTTTAATACATACATATGCTTTAAAGAAAAGGAACGAAGAGTAGCGAGTATTAAGTAAATGCTTATAATATCCTGCAATATTTATATCTTTGAATACATGCTATACTTTTATCACATATATGGTATTGTTGCAACTGTTGTGTCGTATACGGATAGAGATTACTTTCCATAAGAAAATTACATGTACGAAATCGCAGTGTGTAAGATATCATAATCATGATGCGACAACAATCGTATGTAATTTTACATTCGTAAGCAACGTTGTCAAATACATAAGAGCTTTCACCTATAGTATTACTCAGTTAAATGCTCAACCTTAAAAAATTTCTAGACATATTTATTATTTGTGGATAGCAAAAAGGGAAAAACCTCTTTCTCTAGGTATACTTCTCCTAATTGTTGTAGCAACGTTGGAATAGATACAACATTTCTTCATTATGGCAGTAATGACGTTCTGCAAGAGTTTATATAATTTTATTTTCTTATAACACTTTTCAAGCGTCAATATTAATTTAATTCATTTCAATGACAGGGTAAATAAACAGAAATGAACTTTAGACTTATTTTATAAAATTAAGCCAATACATTTTATACTATTAAATACTGATTCTTATTATTATTTTATGTTTACAAAATGAACTGTAGAAATATAGTAATTGTACAGTAGCTATAATCTGAATCTATTCTAATCACATTAAACAAATAAAACAAGTTAAGGTAACTAACTACAGAGTTAATTTTTTAGATATTCGATATAAGATTGAGTATCAATGTTTGAAAACTACTTTAATCATTAGCATTCATAAAATACTCTAATATCTATAAATTTATAAATATATATATATATATATATATATATATATATATATATATATATATATATATATATATATATATATATATATATATATATATAAATTTATAAATATATATATATATATATATGGTTTAGTCATAGTATATAAGTATTAACCCATCTCAGTCTCCCGTTCGGATCTTAAAAGTGTGTCATATTCTGGGTCTTAAAAGTGTGTCTAAGTTCGTAAATGAGCAAAATCGGTATAATGCGATAATAAGATCCATGACCCAACTTAACCATTAAAAAGGATTCAAAACGGTTATTGTTTGATTAAAAAAAAAAAAAAAATGTATGAACATTTTTCGGAATGTTTATATTCGCCACAGTTTAAGCTAATTAACAGATTCTTATTATATACGACAAATTTTCATGTAAGTTTTTTGTGTTTGTTTTGTATCTTTTTTTATGGTTAAGTTGGGTCATGGATCTAATTAGCCCATTATACCGATTTTGCCAATTTACGAACTTAAAGTCACTCCAAGATCCAAAATATGCCACCAAAAGTTCAACTAGCTGTCTCTTGTTGTTTTTTAGTTATCTTGATGACGAACGGGAGACTGAAATGGGTAAATACTAATATACTCTGACTTAACCTTATATATATATATATATATATATATATATATATATATATATAGATATATATATATATATATATATATATATATATATATATATATATATATAAAATTTGTAAGACGAAATGCAAATTTCAAATGGCTTAAAGTAAAATCTATTATAATCTATATTATCTATTACTTGATGTATTTCATCCTTTAAGGCACTGTGTATACATATTTTGTTATTAGTAAACAAACTATGTATTACCCCTTCTTCAAAACACGTTACAAAGTCGGAGCATCTTCTGTTGCTCCGTGTGCGACTAAAATGCTGTGATATCGCTGATGTCATCGATATCGCCGATTTCACCTTAATCACCTCATGTGCGATGTGCCTAAAACTAACGAGTCCTACGTAATAGTAAATTCAGATTGCCACCTTATAAACGTCGATACTCGATTTATGTTATGAATTAACATGACTGTCTGATATGTGAGTGTGTTAATGAATATATATCTATTTAAGCTATTTATTACAAAACCATTGATTATATTGATAAAATCCCCACAAATTGTCAACGATTGTTTAAATCTCAACTGTGCATTATATATATTCTTTTCAGACATAAGTCTCAGTTTTATTGATTAAAAAATCCGAATCTGCAATATAAAATATGGGTTTCATTATAAAAATATGACCCTCATTTAACCTAGAACCTCTAGAATAATCGTTTTTTTAATATACGTACATACGTTTATATCAAGATTGCCACTAATTAATAACATAATTTTTATATTAATTAAATACAGATTATATTGCATAAATCCACTTCATTTATAAGATTTGTCATCATGGGAACAATAAAATAACGTGGATTTATGCAAATTAAAAATGTGTTTAATTAATGTTTATTATTTCCACAAATTAACGCTCTCAAACTAAAATTAAATTTTATATCAGACATATCAGTCAATACTGCAATTAAACAGCTATCGTTTTTGACTCTTACATACGCTAGTCAAGTAAGATGGTATGCGTTTTTTAAAGCTTATATTTAACTTTCAATGTATATAATTTGTATGGGTGGAGTCTTGAAACTCAATTTCGAAGCTGACATCTTAGACAGATTGGGCTGAAATTTTGAATATACGTTTAGTTTGGATGACCATGAACTGTGTGACGTCACTCTAAATTTTACAATATGGATTTCAATTGAAAGAGCATGCTAAGAATAACACTCATAATATAAAACCACACCCTAAACCCAATATCGCGGACTTCTAAGACTTGAATATCAATGTTGAAGCAGATATTTTCAACTGTAACTAAATGTTAACAAACGCTGTATAACAAATATTAATCGTTTACAGTCCATTAAAAACTAAAGAGTTAAAAATTAAGAGCCTTTTTCTAATCTGCTTTTAATTACATACTCGGAAAAAAAACTTTTTAAAATCTAGTGACAAGCTTTTTTATACCATATAGGCTGTCAACGATTGTGAAACTGTCAACTGTGTTATCACGTAAATAAAATATTAATTTTTTGAAATTCACTACCAATTGGTGGGGTGATTCAAATTTTGATTTATTAAAAAAAGTTAAAATTAATTATTATGAACTAAATTAGTAAACCTTGGTTAATTTAGTTCATAATTAACCAAGGTTTACTAATTTAGTTCATAATAATTAATTTTAACTTTTTTTAATAAATCACAATTTGAATCACCCCACTAATTCATTGATCCATCCTTAGAAATTCACAAAAAGCTATTCACTACTTTCGTAGAGTATTGGGGACATTCGAGCAAACTGAAAAACTAGGAGGCTTTAAATTTTAGTTTGCATAGAATATGATGTAGATTACAGCATTTAATAAAGTCATGAACTCAAGTATCTATACGAATATTGAATCCATAATTTTTTATTCACATTTACAAAATTCAAATCCAAAAAAAAAAAAAATCAAACAATAAATAAAACAAAATAATAAAGAAAAGTAAATTTTACACATAAATTAAATATCAGCACATATGACACGTCCTCACCTGTATATTGTTTCCGAAATTAATAATCCTTTATAAAACGTCCAATATTATAATCTTTAATTTTTAATAATAAAATTAATCCTTCAATAATTTGCATATACCAAACGCACAATAATATTTTATTAATAGATTATTTATTTAAGGATGCAAAAATTGTACCTAAAAAGCTACGTTTTCTATTGGTCCTCAGCTTATTTACAAACTTAAATTACCTGATCTTCATAACATAATATTCAATATGTTAATCAATAAAGCGGTGGTTTGTTTCCCAAATTAATAATCCTTTATAAAACGACCAATATTACATAACATAATCTTTAATTTTTAGTAATAAAATTAATCCTTCAATAATTTGCATATACCAAACGCACAATAATATTTTATTAAAGGATTAATAAAATATTAATCCTTTATTTATTTAAGGATGCAAAAATTGTACCTAAACAGCTACGTTTTCTATTGGTCGTCAGTTATCGAATGATTCGATTTTTTTTTTTTGTATAAATGTGATATCAAATCATAGTTTTAATCATTCCAAGATTTTCTTTTCAAGTGAATTGAAGCTGTGATATTTTATTTGTGTTTTAAGTGAATTTATATTTCATGTAAGTATTGTTTTATTTATTATTTTATTTTATTTTTTGTTATCTTAATTTAATTTTTGAATTTAGAAATGTTTCGGGATGATTAAAATTGAAATAATTGTATATTGAAAATATTTTTCAATTTTTATTTCTAATAGGATTTTTAATTATTGAAATATTTTTAAAATTTTCTGATTTCTCAATCATATATACAATTTTTATTTATATTTTAAATCATTCCAATTTATAAAATTATTATTTTAAATTGATTAAAAATATAAACTGATAATTATTATATTGATTATATATAATTCTGATAATTATTATATTGATTATATATAATTCTGATAATTATTATATTGATTATATATAATTCTGATATACTGGAAATTTTTTGGATTTTACTTTTTATAGTTTTTTGACCAGAAATGTCCGGATTTTAACATATTTATTTGAAATAAAAATCAGACAAAAAACAATCGAATATTTGAAATTAGCAATGTTATTTCGTAAATGATTTTAATTATAAATGATATATATGTATATTGAAAATATGTTCCATTTTTAATTTCAAATGCGATTTTTTATTATTGAAACGTTTTAAATTTTCGGAATTTTATGATTTCTTAATCATATTTGACACATTTTATTTATATTTTTAACCATCCAATTTATAAAATTAATATTTATATTTTTTCATTAAGTTTATAGATATATTGATTAAATATAATTCAGAAACACGGAAACTATTTTAGAAATTACTAATTATTATTATTTGTACAGATTATAGATTTACATGCTGGGATTTATATATATTCGAAATAAAATAAAGAATAAAATCTGGCATGCATATCTAACAATAATTGGTTGAATATGTTTATTTCTAATTATTTCCCATATATCAGAATTATATTCAATCAATAATTTGTGGTTATTTACAATATTATATTTAGAATCGAAATAAAAATATTAATAAATTAGAATGGCTTATATAAAAATCGAATATATGTCAAATATAATTGACTAATAGATAAATATTTCGATTACGTTTAGATTTAAAATATATCAAATGTCAATTCTAATATTTTTTTTCTTTTTGTTACAGAAAAATGCCCGCATTTAAACGTAGCCGTGAAATTGTAAAGCCAGAAGTGGTTACACCATTACCAGAACTCCAAATTTCAACTCCTGTTCAACAAGATGTGCCTCAGCATATCGCGAAATTGATTAAAATGAATGAAGATGTGACTCCTAAAATCGAAGGATCGTTATCAAAAGTGATTGTCAAGGAATCCACCGAGACGCCAAAGCTTAAAAAAGCTACTAATGTTGCAAAGTTAAAGCTTCGGCGAAGAATATTATACGAAGAAGCTACTAATGTATCAAAAATTGTGGAAACTAGACAAATCGAATCACCAAAACGTTTTAAAATCTGTGATATAAAAACGCCCGACAACAGCGTAATGGTAAATTCACCTGTATCATTAAAAAGTCGCCGACAAATGTATATGCAATCACGTTTCAGCGAAAAACGACAACAAAGAAAAGAATTTGAACTAAAACGGCGAGCAATGTCTCACGATCAAATGTTATTCCATTTTCGTGATATTATTATAGACAACTTATTAAGTAGTGAATTTTAATTTACGTAGTGAATTTAGTGAATTTAAAATTTGAGTGAATTTAAAATTTAAGTAGTGAATTTAGTGAATTTAAAATTTGAGTGACAAGTGTTTATGCTAATTATAAGTGTGTTATATTTGACGTCAAATATTTCTTTTGATATAATTTTTTATTTTAATTTATTTTATACAAAGGCAATTAAAGGGATTTTTTACAATTTAATTTTTGTTTATGTTAACATCAAAGTTCAATAATACTACTTTAAAATCATTTCATTTCATTGCCTTTGTATTGATAGGTATTGTTGTAAATATTTTTGTATATTTTATAAACATCTATAACGAAACGTACTATGAACTGTGATGCATATTTTTAATATTTAATTTTATTTGTTATAAATGTTTATTTGTTATTTTTATGTTTGTAAATATGATTGTCTAACATACTAATTATTATTAATTTTTACTTACAAATTTTAAATAAAAGGCTGTTGAATTTATATTTATATTTTTTGTTTCAATTATTCCCTGAAATGCTCATCAAGTGGTAAGTGAAATTCTACCATCTTATTACTATTGAATATAGTTTAGGATATCTTAAAGCCATTACATACACGTCTTGGTAGTTATGTCGAATTAGAAGGTAGGTAGTACATACACAGGGAAAGTTAGGTGTTATATTTTAAATGGAAATATGAAAAAAATACTCAAAACATACCTAAGATAACTAGAATTGCGAACTAGACTCCATACGAATTCATAACGATAATTACAATTTATAATATTACCATGTTTCTGATCTACTTGTGTCATAGACTTGTCCAGAATGTTCAAAAGTTATCTTTATTGTGTTGGGAAGTTAAAATATATTATGTATATTTTTTAAATCAAAAATTGCTTGGATATGCAAAAATATGGCTTAATATAGTTTAACCTCACATGGATTTCTAGATATATTTATTAAAGTTTGTTTTCAGGTTAGAGTAATGAAAAAAACAATCGATATGCGTTCTTAAATGCTTATTTATTATTTCAATAACTGCGCTAAAAAAAGTCATTCGAATAATATTTGATCTAAAAAACCTGATATATGCTGATATATATTCTAAGATAGACAAATTTTGACATTTTACGGTGTTTTTGAACTCAAGATAGTAAAGTTTTTTTCTGAGAATAAAAATTATTTTATTTCAAATATAACGTCAAATATAAGTCAATATAACTCGTTTTACGAGACAACAGTATAGTTATTTGCACCTCCATTGCAGTTACAAATGTCTAGATTTTGGACCTCGAAATCAGGTAATTCGTGTGTATAATAAATTTGCAAATTGTATAATAAATTTGCAAATTGTATAACAATAAATTGTATAATAAAGAGGGGTAGAAAGAAAGATCTTTGTGGATGTAGTAAGAGATCATTTATTGAATATTTGTCCTTACGCATTAGAAGCAGTTTTGCTGTGAGCCTTGGACACGATTTTCCATTTCTAGAAAATTAATTCTGGGCAAGCAATAATTGTTTGCTGAGTTACGTACAATATGCTTCACACAATTGTATTAAGAATAGATTTATATATATTTATATTTATATATATATATATATATATATATATATATATATATATATATATATATATATATATATATATATATATATATATATATATATATATATATATATATATATACATATATATATATATATATATATATTTTCTTCCTCCTGCACAGTTGACTCGATAATAAATAATCGATTTAAATTTTAATTATAATTATGTTTATTTCATTTTGATTGATAAATGAATTTTCCTTTGGTTTTTATTCTTGTATCGATTCAACTGGCAAACTTAATTTTTTCGACTTCTATGATTTTACAGCTTTTATTTAAATCTTTAATTTGAATGTAATTCATCTAAGTATAATTTTCAAATAATTTCATATAAAATTTTAGGTGAGTTCTTATTTGATTAAACACATTTTTATTTTGCATAAAATCCACTTTTTTTATACAAATTTCTTAAAAAATTATTTAATATTCAATATTAAAAAAATAAAATATGGTAAAACTGATTTTTATATTTAAAAAAATTATAAATAAATCATCTTAAAGTTTATTTACAAACGTATATTACCTGATCTTCATATGATAATATTCAATATGATAATCAATAAAGCAGTGGTTTGTTTCCCAAATTAATAATCCTTTATAAAACGTCCAATATTACAATCTTTAAGTTTTAGTAATAAAATTAATCCTTCAATCGACAATTTTAAATCATTGTAATGAAATTTTAATATTCTTTACAACAATATGTATAGAACAACTTCTTTGTCTCATTACTTGTTTATAAAATTTTTGATAAACCTAATACTTTTCTACCAATATTTTACTAGCGTATAAAGAAGACATCAAACAAATATTGCTAAGGTTTTTAAATAATTTTCCGATATATATAAACGACTAGCAGACCCGGCCACGCGTTGCTGTGGCTATTATTTTTGTTATATTACATTGTAGTAAACAATTATTATCTGGAAACGAATTCGCAAATGTTAAAGCTTGTATAAAAATCGACTGGATTGGGATTTGAACGGGAAGGACTCTGAACACGATAGATTTAAATTTTCTTACAGTGGATATTAAGCAAAAATCAATACAAAAGAATTAATTTTAAAATTGATTATTATTTTTATTCAATTTTGTAACAAAGTTGTTAGTAAAGAACAGTTGACACTTAAATATATGATTGAGGTAGGTAGGGCAGATAGTCTTAAATCTTTAACAATAATATTTATTATTTTGAATTATAAATACTTTTAATTTCAATTTAATTTAGCACTAATCGGTGTACAATATTTTTGGTTAACCTGCCTTTAGCTAACACAAACAGATTCGACGGTTTCCCTACACGTGAACATGCAACATATAGTTGCCCATGAGAAAAACATGGATTTTCTAAATCCAAACCACAAATGGACATTGTTTGGCCTTGAGACTTATTTATAGACATGACAAAAGCTAAACGAATTGGAAACTGTGGCCTTCTAAAGGGTATGGTAGAATCTGACGGTATCATTGGAATACGTGGCAGCAGGACCACCTCTCCTTTAAAGGTCGTCGGTTATATTCATGAATTGTAGCTTATTAATTAAAGCGTTAGTACTTTTAACTTAACACCAGTGTTGCCGATGGCTCAAGTTAAAATTACCCACTTCATAAAGTCCCATTACCCGTTTTTACCCGGCACACTAAAAGGTAGTGTTACCAACTGCTAAAAGCGCGGTAAATTTAAAACTAAATATTAAATCTTGAAGTATTTAAAATAAAAAGTACACAATAATTAATTATTAATAAAATTTATTAAATTATTTCCAAGTTGTGAAACACTCTTTATGTTCCGGTTATGCGCTAGTTCAAGTTATGAGAGCAAGTGGGAAAATGTGAATTTAAATTATACATGCAAAATATTTATTCAACGTTTTAACAAAATGTAATTTTAATAAAAAACCATTACCCGACTTTACCCGTCTGAGGCAATTGCTAGCTCATTTACCCATTCAACGTCGAATTACCCGAAAAATGGGTAATTACCCGGACATTG
The DNA here is from genome assembly GCA_020423425.1 of Chrysopa pallens. NCBI lineage: Eukaryota > Metazoa > Arthropoda > Insecta > Neuroptera > Chrysopidae > Chrysopa > Chrysopa pallens. The sequence continues at coordinate 14,032,399 of CM035591.1, read as the reverse complement.
GCAACACTGCTTAACACATTTATTGGATACTCAATCAAATCAACTGACTATTTTATACAGAGCCATCTATTCGACACTTACTAAATCAAGATACCGCCATCTGTTAGAATCTTGCCGAACTATGTATCTTTGTTAGATTTAACTACCATCTGTGAAAATATTATCGAGCTATATCTCTTTGTCATAAAAAACAATTAATTCGCAATAAATTAAAATTGCAATCTCAAATTAAGAAATAAACTATCCTATCTCTTAAGTTGGAGCATAGCACTCATTTAAAAAAAAAAAACGTTCGAATTGGTTCAGTAGTTTCAGAATCCATCTCGATCAAACAATGTGACATGTAATTTATATATATATTAAGAAGATTATGTAATAGAATGATATATCAATGCAGGGTCGAAACTGCTTGATCAAATAGGGCTAAATTTTGTTTGAGTGTGTATTAGGATGCATATTTTGGAAATTCAGCTCCTAACAGGATGAAGAGAGGTTTCAAATTATGATGTATCGATCAATATTCTACCTAAGCCGTTTCGTCAAAAAGCTTAATATTAAGATCAGAGAATCGTGTAAGAAGAGGGTTTTATAATTTTAAAATTTTGACAGAGGTAAAGTTCAAACTACTAAGTCAGAAAGTTTGAAAATTAGAACAGAGTATCTCATTATAAAGAACTTGAATAGTTTGCAATTTTTTTGTTATTTGGCCCATAAACAGGTGACGAGTTCAAATTTTCATATTTCAATCAAGGTACAGTCAAAATCCCTGCGTCAGACAGCTTGATATTTGGAACAGGCGAACCAGTTGTAACGTAAATAATAACGTAAAAGAATTAGTGGGGTGATTCATATTTTGATTTATTAAAAAAAAGTTAAAATTAATTATTATGAACTAAATTAGTAAACCTTGGTTAATTATGAACTAAATTAGTAAACAGAAACATGAATGATACATTGATCCATCCTTAGAAATTCACAAAAAGCTATTCACTACTTTCGTAGAGTATTGGAGACATTCGAGCAAACTGAAAAACAAGGAGGCTTTAAATTTAAGTTTGCATAGAATATGAAGTAGATTACAGCATTTAATAAAGTCATGAACTCAAGTATCTATACGAATATTGAATCCATAATTTTTTATGCACATTTACAAAATTCAAATCCAAAAAAAAAAATCAAACAATAAATAAAACAAAATAATAAAGAAAAGAAAATTTTACACATAAATTAAATATCAGCACATATGACACGTCCTCACCTGTATATTGTTTCCGAAATTAATAATCCTTTATAAAACGTCCAATATTATAATCTTTAATTTTTAATAATAAAATTAATCCTTCAATAATTTGCATATACCAAACGCACAATAATATTTTATTAATAGATTATTTATTTAAGGATGCAAAAATTGTACCTAAACAGCTATACGTTTTCTATTGGTCCTCAGCTTATTTACAAAGTTAAATTACCTGTTCTTCATAACATAATATTCAATATGTTAATCAATAAAGCGGTGGTTTGTTTCCCAAATTAATAATCCTTTATAAAACGACCAATATTACATAACATAATCTTTAATTTTTAGTAATAAAATTAATCCTTCAATAATTTGCATATACCAAACGCACAATAATATTTTATTAAAGGATTAATAAAATATTAATCCTTTATTTATTTAAGGATGCAAAAATTGTACCTAAACAGCTACGTTTTCTATTGGTCGTCAGTTATCGAATGATTCGATTTTTTTTTTTGTATAAATGTGATATCAAATCATAGTTTTAATCATTCCAAGATTTTCTTTTCAAGTGAATTGAAGCTGTGATATTTTATTTGTGTTTTAAGTGAATTTATATTTCATGTAAGTATTGTTTTATTTATTATTTTATTTTATTTTTTGTTATCTTAATTTAATTTTTGAATTTAGAAATGTTTCGGGATGATTAAAATTGAAATAATTGTATATTGAAAATATTTTTCAATTTTTATTTCTAATAGGATTTTTAATTATTGAAATGTTTTTAAAATTTTCTGATTTCTCAATCATATATACAATTTTTATTTATATTTTAAATCATTCCAATTTATAAAATTATTATTTTAAATTGATTAAAAATATAAACTGATAATTATTATATTGATTATATATAATTCTGATAATTATTATATTGATTATATATAATTCTGATAATTATTATATTGATTATATATAATTCTGATATACTGGAAATTTTTTGGATTTTACTTTTTATAGTTTTTTGACCAGAAATGTCCGGATTTTAACATATTTATTTGAAATAAAAATCAGACAAAAAACAATCGAATATTTGAAATTAGCAATGTTATTTCGTAAATGATTTTAATTATAAATGATATATATGTATATTGAAAATATGTTCCATTTTTAATTTCAAATGCGATTTTTTATTATTGAAACGTTTTAAATTTTCGGAATTTTATGATTTCTTAATCATATTTGACACATTTTATTTATATTTTTAACCATCCAATTTATAAAATTAATATTTATATTTTTTCATTAAGTTTATAGATATATTGATTAAATATAATTCAGAAACACGGAAACTATTTTAGAAATTACTAATTATTATTATTTGTACAGATTATAGATTTACATGCTGGGATTTATATATATTCGAAATAAAATAAAGAATAAAATCTGGCATGCATATCTAACAATAATTGGTTGAATATGTTTATTTCTAATTATTTCCCATATATCAGAATTATATTCAATCAATAATTTGTGGTTATTTACAATATTATATTTAGAATCGAAATAAAAATATTAATAAATTAGAATGGCTTATATAAAAATCGAATATATGTCAAATATAATTGACTAATAGATAAATATTTCGATTACGTTTAGATTTAAAATATATCAAATGTCAATTCTAATATTTTTTTTCTTTTTGTTACAGAAAAATGCCCGCATTTAAACGTAGCCGTGAAATTGTAAAGCCAGAAGTGGTTACACCATTACCAGAACTCCAAATTTCAACTCCTGTTCAACAAGATGTGCCTCAGCATATCGCGAAATTGATTAAAATGAATGAAGATGTGACTCCTAAAATCGAAGGATCGTTATCAAAAGTGATTGTCAAGGAATCCACCGAGACGCCAAAGCTTAAAAAAGCTACTAATGTTACAAAGTTAAAGCTTCGGCGAAGAATATTATACGAAGAAGCTACTAATGTATCAAAAATTGTGGAAACTAGACAAATCGAATCACCAAAACGTTTTAAAATCTGTGATATAAAAACGCCCGACAACAGCGTAATGGTAAATTCACCTGTATCATTAAAAAGTCGCCGACAAATGTATATGCAATCACGTTTCAGCGAAAAACGACAACAAAGAAAAGAATTTGAACTAAAACGGCGAGCAATGTCTCACGATCAAATGTTATTCCATTTTCGTGATATTATTATAGACAACTTATTAAGTAGTGAATTTTAATTTACGTAGTGAATTTAGTGAATTTAAAATTTGAGTGAATTTAAAATTTAAGTAGTGAATTTAGTGAATTTAAAATTTGAGTGACAAGTGTTTATGCTAATTATAAGTGTGTTATATTTGACGTCAAATATTTCTTTTGATATAATTTTTTATTTTAATTTATTTTATACAAAGGCAATTAAAGGGATTTTTTACAATTTAATTTTTGTTTATGTTAACATCAAAGTTCAATAATACTACTTTAAAATCATTTCATTTCATTGCCTTTGTATTGATAGGTATTGTTGTAAATATTTTTGTATATTTTATAAACATCTATAACGAAACGTACTATGAACTGTGATGCATATTTTTAATATTTAATTTTATTTGTTATAAATGTTTATTTGTTATTTTTATGTTTGTAAATATGATTGTCTAACATACTAATTATTATTAATTTTTACTTACAAATTTTAAATAAAAGGCTGTTGAATTTATATTTATATTTTTTGTTTCAATTATTCCCTGAAATGCTCATCAAGTGGTAAGTGAAATTCTACCATGTTATTACTATTGAATATAGTTTAGGATATCTTAAAGCCATTACATACACGTCTTGGTAGTTATGTCGAATTAGAAGGTAGGTAGTACATACACAGGGAAAGTTAGGTGTTATATTTTAAATGGAAATATGAAAAAAATACTCAAAACATACCTAAGATAACTAGAATTGCGAACTAGACTCCATACGAATTCATAACGATAATTACAATTTATAATATTACCATGTTTCTGATCTACTTGTGTCATAGACTTGTCCAGAATGTTCAAAAGTTATCTTTATTGTGTTGGGAAGTTAAAATATATTATGTATATTTTTTAAATCAAAAATTGCTTGGATATGCAAAAATATGGCTTAATATAGTTTAACCTCACATGGATTTCTAGATATATTTATTAAAGTTTGTTTTCAGGTTAGAGTAATGAAAAAAACAATCGATATGCGTTCTTAAATGCTTATTTATTATTTCAATAACTGCGCTAAAAAAAGTCATTCGAATAATATTTGATCTAAAAAACCTGATATATGCTGATATATATTCTAAGATAGACAAATTTTGACATTTTACGGTGTTTTTGAACTCAAGATAGTAAAGTTTTTTTCTGAGAATAAAAATTATTTTATTTCAAATATAACGTCAAATATAAGTCAATATAACTCGTTTTACGAGACAACAGTATAGTTATTTGCACCTCCATTGCAGTTACAAATGTCTAGATTTTGGACCTCGAAATCAGGTAATTCGTGTGTATAATAAATTTGCAAATTGTATAATAAATTTGCAAATTGTATAACAATAAATTGTATAATAAAGAGGGGTAGAAAGAAAGATCTTTGTGGATGTAGTAAGAGATCATTTATTGAATATTTGTCCTTACGCATTAGAAGCAGTTTTGCTGTGAGCCTTGGACACGATTTTCCATTTCTAGAAAATTAATTCTGGGCAAGCAATAATTGTTTGCTGAGTTACGTACAATATGCTTCACACAATTGTATTAAGAATAGATTTATATATATATATATATATATATATATATATATATATATATATATATATATATATATATATATATATATATATATATATATATATATATATATATATATATATATATATATTTATTTATTTATTTATTTATATTCATTCTGAAAGGATATTTCTTCCTCCTGCACAGTTGACTCGATAATAAATAATCGATTTAAATTTTAATTATAATTATGTTTATTTCATTTTGATTGATAAATGAATTTTCCTTTGGTTTTTATTCTTGTATCGATTCAACTGGCAAACTTAATTTTTTCGACTTCTATGATTTTACAGCTTTTATTTAAATCTTTAATTTGAATGTAATTCATCTAAGTATAATTTTCAAATAATTTCATATAAAATTTTAGGTGAGTTCTTATTTGATTAAACACATTTTTATTTTGCATAAAATCCACTTTTTTTATACAAATTTCTTAAAAAATTATTTAATATTCAATATTAAAAAAATAAAATATGGTAAAACTGATTTTTATATTTAAAAAAATTATAAATAAATCATCTTAAAGTTTATTTACAAACGTATATTACCTGATCTTCATATGATAATATTCAATATGATAATCAATAAAGCAGTGGTTTGTTTCCCAAATTAATAATCCTTTATAAAACGTCCAATATTACAATCTTTAAGTTTTAGTAATAAAATTAATCCTTCAATCGACAATTTTAAATCATTGTAATGAAATTTTAATATTCTTTACAACAATATGTATAGAACAACTTCTTTGTCTCATTACTTGTTTATAAAATTTTTGATAAACCTAATACTTTTCTACCAATATTTTACTAGCGTATAAAGAAGACATCAAACAAATATTGCTAAGGTTTTTAAATAATTTTCCGATATATATAAACGACTAGCAGACCCGGCCACGCGTTGCTGTGGCTATTATTTTTGTTATATTACATTGTAGTAAACAATTATTATCTGGAAACGAATTCGCAAATGTTAAAGCTTGTATAAAAATCGACTGGATTGGGATTTGAACGGGAAGGACTCTGAACACGATAGATTTAAATTTTCTTACAGTGGATATTAAGCAAAAATCAATACAAAAGAATTAATTTTAAAATTGATTATTATTTTTATTCAATTTTGTAACAAAGTTGTTAGTAAAGAACAGTTGACACTTAAATATATGATTGAGGTAGGTAGGGCAGATAGTCTTAAATCTTTAACAATAATATTTATTATTTTGAATTATAAATACTTTTAATTTCAATTTAATTTAGCACTAATCGGTGTACAATATTTTTGGTTAACCTGCCTTTAGCTAACACAAACAGATTCGACGGTTTCCCTACACGTGAACATGCAACATATAGTTGCCCATGAGAAAAACAAGGATTTTCTAAATCCAAACCACAAATGGACATTGTTTGGCCTTGAGACTTATTTATAGACATGACAAAAGCTAAACGAATTGGAAACTGTGGCCTTCTAAAGGGTATGGTAGAATCTGACGGTATCATTGGAATACGTGGCAGCAGGACCACCTCTCCTTTAAAGGTCGTCGGTTATATTCATGAATTGTAGCTTATTAATTAAAGCGTTAGTACTTTTAACTTAACACCAGTGTTGCCGATGGCTCAAGTTAAAATTACCCACTTCATAAAGTCCCATTACCCGTTTTTACCCGGCACACTAAAAGGTAGTGTTACCAACTGCTAAAAGCGCGGTAAATTTAAAACTAAATATTAAATCTTGAAGTATTTAAAATAAAAAGTACACAATAATTAATTATTAATAAAATTTATTAAATTATTTCCAAGTTGTGAAACACTCTTTATGTTCCGGTTATGCGCTAGTTCAAGTTATGAGAGCAAGTGGGAAAATGTGAATTTAAATTATACATGCAAAATATTTATTCAACGTTTTAACAAAATGTAATTTTAATAAAAAACCATTACCCGACTTTACCCGTCTGAGGCAATTGCTAGCTCATTTACCCATTCAACGTCGAATTACCCGAAAAATGGGTAATTACCCGGACATTGGCAACACTGCTTAACACATTTATTGGATACTCAATCAAATCAACTGACTATTTTATACAGAGCCATCTATTCGACACTTACTAAATCAAGATACCGCCATCTGTTAGAATCTTGCCGAACTATGTATCTTTGTTAGATTTAACTACCATCTGTGAAAATATTATCGAGCTATATCTCTTTGTCATAAAAAACAATTAATTCGCAATAAATTAAAATTGCAATCTCAAATTAAGAAATAAACTATCCTATCTCTTAAGTTGGAGCATAGCACTCATTTAAAAAAAAAAACGTTCGAATTGGTTCAGTAGTTTCAGAATCCATCTCGATCAAACAATGTGACATGTAATTTATATATATATTAAGAAGATTATGTAATAGAATGATATATCAATGCAGGGTCGAAACTGCTTGATCAAATAGGGCTAAATTTTGTTTGAGTGTGTATTAGGATGCATATTTTGGAAATTCAGCTCCTAACAGGATGAAGAGAGGTTTCAAATTATGATGTATCGATCAATATTCTACCTAAGCCGTTTCGTCAAAAAGCTTAATATTAAGATCAGAGAATCGTGTAAGAAGAGGGTTTTATAATTTTAAAATTTTGACAGAGGTAAAGTTCAAACTACTAAGTCAGAAAGTTTGAAAATTAGAACAGAGTATCTCATTATAAAGAACTTGAATAGTTTGCAATTTTTTTGTTATTTGGCCCATAAACAGGTGACGAGTTCAAATTTTCATATTTCAATCAAGGTACAGTCAAAATCCCTGCGTCAGACAGCTTGATATTTGGAACAGGCGAACCAGTTGTAACGTAAATAATAACGTAAAAGAATTAGTGGGGTGATTCATATTTTGATTTATTAAAAAAAAGTTAAAATTAATTATTATGAACTAAATTAGTAAACCTTGGTTAATTATGAACTAAATTAGTAAACAGAAACATGAATGATACATTGATCCATCCTTAGAAATTCACAAAAAGCTATTCACTACTTTCGTAGAGTATTGGAGACATTCGAGCAAACTGAAAAACAAGGAGGCTTTAAATTTAAGTTTGCATAGAATATGAAGTAGATTACAGCATTTAATAAAGTCATGAACTCAAGTATCTATACGAATATTGAATCCATAATTTTTTATGCACATTTACAAAATTCAAATCCAAAAAAAAAAATCAAACAATAAATAAAACAAAATAATAAAGAAAAGAAAATTTTACACATAAATTAAATATCAGCACATATGACACGTCCTCACCTGTATATTGTTTCCGAAATTAATAATCCTTTATAAAACGTCCAATATTATAATCTTTAATTTTTAATAATAAAATTAATCCTTCAATAATTTGCATATACCAAACGCACAATAATATTTTATTAATAGATTATTTATTTAAGGATGCAAAAATTGTACCTAAACAGCTATACGTTTTCTATTGGTCCTCAGCTTATTTACAAAGTTAAATTACCTGTTCTTCATAACATAATATTCAATATGTTAATCAATAAAGCGGTGGTTTGTTTCCCAAATTAATAATCCTTTATAAAACGACCAATATTACATAACATAATCTTTAATTTTTAGTAATAAAATTAATCCTTCAATAATTTGCATATACCAAACGCACAATAATATTTTATTAAAGGATTAATAAAATATTAATCCTTTATTTATTTAAGGATGCAAAAATTGTACCTAAACAGCTACGTTTTCTATTGGTCGTCAGTTATCGAATGATTCGATTTTTTTTTTGTATAAATGTGATATCAAATCATAGTTTTAATCATTCCAAGATTTTCTTTTCAAGTGAATTGAAGCTGTGATATTTTATTTGTGTTTTAAGTGAATTTATATTTCATGTAAGTATTGTTTTATTTATTATTTTATTTTATTTTTTGTTATCTTAATTTAATTTTTGAATTTAGAAATGTTTCGGGATGATTAAAATTGAAATAATTGTATATTGAAAATATTTTTCAATTTTTATTTCTAATAGGATTTTTAATTATTGAAATGTTTTTAAAATTTTCTGATTTCTCAATCATATATACAATTTTTATTTATATTTTAAATCATTCCAATTTATAAAATTATTATTTTAAATTGATTAAAAATATAAACTGATAATTATTATATTGATTATATATAATTCTGATAATTATTATATTGATTATATATAATTCTGATAATTATTATATTGATTATATATAATTCTGATATACTGGAAATTTTTTGGATTTTACTTTTTATAGTTTTTTGACCAGAAATGTCCGGATTTTAACATATTTATTTGAAATAAAAATCAGACAAAAAACAATCGAATATTTGAAATTAGCAATGTTATTTCGTAAATGATTTTAATTTTAAATGATATATATGTATATTGAAAATATGTTCCATTTTTAATTTCAAATGCGATTTTTTATTATTGAAACGTTTTTAATTTTCGGAATTTTATGATTTCTTAATCATATTTGACACATTTTATTTATATTTTTAACCATCCAATTTATAAAATTAATATTTATATTTTTTCATTAAGTTTATAGATATATTGATTAAATATAATTCAGAAACACGGAAACTATTTTAGAAATTACTAATTATTATTATTTGTACAGATTATAGATTTACATGCTGGGATTTATATATATTCGAAATAAAATAAAAAATAAAATCTGGCATGTATATCTAACAATAATTGGTTGAATATGTTTATTTCTAATTATTTCCCATATATCAGAATTATATTCAATCAATAATTTGTGGTTATTTACAATATTATATTTAGAATCGAAATAAAAATATTAATAAATTAGAATGGCTTATATAAAAATCGAATATATGTCAAATATAATTGACTAATAGTAGTAAAGTAGTAAATATTTCGATTACGTTTAGATTTAAAATATATCAAATGTCAATTCTAATATTTTTTTTCTTTTTGTTACAGAAAAATGCCCGCATTTAAACGTAGCCGTGAAATTGTAAAGCCAGAAGTGGTTACACCATTACCAGAACTCCAAATTTCAACTCCTGTTCAACAAGATGTGCCTCAGCATATCGCGAAATTGATTAAAATGAATGAAGATGTGACTCCTAAAATCGAAGGATCGTTATCAAAAGTGATTGTCAAGGAATCCACCGAGACGCCAAAGCTTAAAAAAGCTACTAATGTTACAAAGTTAAAGCTTCGGCGAAGAATATTATACGAAGAAGCTACTAATGTATCAAAAATTGTGGAAACTAGACAAATCGAATCACCAAAACGTTTTAAAATCTGTGATATAAAAACGCCCGACAACAGCGTGATGGTAAATTCACCTGTATCATTAAAAAGTCGCCGACAAATGTATATGCAATCACGTTTCAGCGAAAAACGACAACAAAGAAAAGAATTTGAACTAAAACGGCGAGCAATGTCTCACGATCAAATGTTATTCCATTTTCGTGATATTATTATAGACAACTTATTAAGTAGTGAATTTTAATTTACGTAGTGAATTTAGTGAATTTAAAATTTGAGTGAATTTAAAATTTAAGTAGTGAATTTAGTGAATTTAAAATTTGAGTGACAAGTGTTTATGCTAATTATAAGTGTGTTATATTTGACGTCAAATATTTCTTTTGATATAATTTTTTATTTTAATTTATTTTATACAAAGGCAATTAAAGGGATTTTTTACAATTTAATTTTTGTTTATGTTAACATCAAAGTTCAATAATACTACTTTAAAATCATTTCATTTCATTGCCTTTGTATTGATAGGTATTGTTGTAAATATTTTTGTATATTTTATAAACATCTATAACGAAACGTACTATGAACTGTGATGCATATTTTTAATATTTAATTTTATTTGTTATAAATGTTTATTTGTTATTTTTATGTTTGTAAATATGATTGTCTAACATACTAATTATTATTAATTTTTACTTACAAATTTTAAATAAAAGGCTGTTGAATTTATATTTATATTTTTTGTTTCAATTATTCCCTGAAATGCTCATCAAGTGGTAAGTGAAATTCTACCATCTTATTACTATTGAATATAGTTTAGGATATCTTAAAGCCATTACATACACGTCTTGGTAGTTATGTCGAATTAGAAGGTAGGTAGTACATACACAGGGAAAGTTAGGTGTTATATTTTAAATGGAAATATGAAAAAAATACTCAAAACATACCTAAGATAACTAGAATTGCGAACTAGACTCCATACGAATTCATAACGATAATTACAATTTATAATATTACCATGTTTCTGATCTACTTGTGTCATAGACTTGTCCAGAATGTTCAAAAGTTATCTTTATTGTGTTGGGAAGTTAAAATATATTATGTATATTTTTTAAATCAAAAATTGCTTGGATATGCAAAAATATGGCTTAATATAGTTTAACCTCACATGGATTTCTAGATATATTTATTAAAGTTTGTTTTCAGGTTAGAGTAATGAAAAAAACAATCGATATGCGTTCTTAAATGCTTATTTATTATTTCAATAACTGCGCTAAAAAAAGTCATTCGAATAATATTTGATCTAAAAAACCTGATATATGCTGATATATATTCTAAGATAGACAAATTTTGACATTTTACGGTGTTTTTGAACTCAAGATAGTAAAGTTTTTTTCTGAGAATAAAAATTATTTTATTTCAAATATAACGTCAAATATAAGTCAATATAACTCGTTTTACGAGACAACAGTATAGTTATTTGCACCTCCATTGCAGTTACAAATGTCTAGATTTTGGACCTCGAAATCAGGTAATTCGTGTGTATAATAAATTTGCAAATTGTATAATAAATTTGCAAATTGTATAACAATAAATTGTATAATAAAGAGGGGTAGAAAGAAAGATCTTTGTGGATGTAGTAAGAGATCATTTATTGAATATTTGTCCTTACGCATTAGAAGCAGTTTTGCTGTGAGCCTTGGACACGATTTTCCATTTCTAGAAAATTAATTCTGGGCAAGCAATAATTGTTTGCTGAGTTACGTACAATATGCTTCACACAATTGTATTAAGAATAGATTTATATATATATATATATATATATATATATATATATATATATATATATATATATATATATATATATATATATATATATATATATATATATATATATATATATTTATTTATTTATTTATTTATTTATTTATATTCATTCTGAAAGGATATTTCTTCCTCCTGCACAGTTGACTCGATAATAAATAATCGATTTAAATTTTAATTATAATTATGTTTATTTCATTTTGATTGATAAATGAATTTTCCTTTGGTTTTTATTCTTGTATCGATTCAACTGGCAAACTTAATTTTTTCGACTTCTATGATTTTACAGCTTTTATTTAAATCTTTAATTTGAATGTAATTCATCTAAGTATAATTTTCAAATAATTTCATATAAAATTTTAGGTGAGTTCCTATTTGATTAAACACATTTTTATTTTGCATAAAATCCACTTTTTTTATACAAATTTCTTAAAAAATTATTTAATATTCAATATTAAAAAAATAAAATATGGTAAAACTGATTTTTATATTTAAAAAAATTATAAATAAATCATCTTAAAGTTTATTTACAAACGTATATTACCTGATCTTCATATGATAATATTCAATATGATAATCAATAAAGCAGTGGTTTGTTTCCCAAATTAATAATCCTTTATAAAACGTCCAATATTACAATCTTTAAGTTTTAGTAATAAAATTAATCCTTCAATCGACAATTTTAAATCATTGTAATGAAATTTTAATATTCTTTACAACAATATGTATAGAACAACTTCTTTGTCTCATTACTTGTTTATAAAATTTTTGATAAACCTAATACTTTTCTACCAATATTTTACTAGCGTATAAAGAAGACATCAAACAAATATTGCTAAGGTTTTTAAATAATTTTCCGATATATATAAACGACTAGCAGACCCGGCCACGCGTTGCTGTGGCTATTATTTTTGTTATATTACATTGTAGTAAACAATTATTATCTGGAAACGAATTCGCAAATGTTAAAGCTTGTATAAAAATCGACTGGATTGGGATTTGAACGGGAAGGACTCTGAACACGATAGATTTAAATTTTCTTACAGTGGATATTAAGCAAAAATCAATACAAAAGAATTAATTTTAAAATTGATTATTATTTTTATTCAATTTTGTAACAAAGTTGTTAGTAAAGAACAGTTGACACTTAAATATATGATTGAGGTAGGTAGGGCAGATAGTCTTAAATCTTTAACAATAATATTTATTATTTTGAATTATAAATACTTTTAATTTCAATTTAATTTAGCACTAATCGGTGTACAATATTTTTGGTTAACCTGCCTTTAGCTAACACAAACAGATTCGACGGTTTCCCTACACGTGAACATGCAACATATAGTTGCCCATGAGAAAAACAAGGATTTTCTAAATCCAAACCACAAATGGACATTGTTTGGCCTTGAGACTTATTTATAGACATGACAAAAGCTAAACGAATTGGAAACTGTGGCCTTCTAAAGGGTATGGTAGAATCTGACGGTATCATTGGAATACGTGGCAGCAGGACCACCTCTCCTTTAAAGGTCGTCGGTTATATTCATGAATTGTAGCTTATTAATTAAAGCGTTAGTACTTTTAACTTAACACCAGTGTTGCCGATGGCTCAAGTTAAAATTACCCACTTCATAAAGTCCCATTACCCGTTTTTACCCGGCACACTAAAAGTTAGTGTTACCAACTGCTAAAAGCGCGGTAAATTTAAAACTAAATATTAAATCTTGAAGTATTTAAAATAAAAAGTACACAATAATTAATTATTAATAAAATTTATTAAATTATTTCCAAGTTGTGAAACACTCTTTATGTTCCGGTTATGCGCTAGTTCAAGTTATGAGAGCAAGTGGGAAAATGTGAATTTAAATTATACATGCAAAATATTTATTCAACGTTTTAACAAAATGTAATTTTAATAAAAAACCATTACCCGACTTTACCCGTCTGAGGCAATTGCTAGCTCATTTACCCATTCAACGTCGAATTACCCGAAAAATGGGTAATTACCCGGACATTGGCAACACTGCTTAACACATTTATTGGATACTCAATCAAATCAACTGACTATTTTATACAGAGCCATCTATTCGACACTTACTAAATCCAGATACCGCCATCTGTTAGAATCTTGCCGAACTATGTATCTTTGTTAGATTTAACTACCATCTGTGAAAATATTATCGAGCTATATCTCTTTGTCATAAAAAACAATTAATTCGCAATAAATTAAAATTGCAATCTCAAATTAAGAAATAAACTATCCTATCTCTTAAGTTGGAGCATAGCACTCATTTAAAAAAAAAAACGTTCGAATTGGTTCAGTAGTTTCAGAATCCATCTCGATCAAACAATGTGACATGTAATTTATATATATATTAAGAAGATTATGTAATAGAATGATATATCAATGCAGGGTCGAAACTGCTTGATCAAATAGGGCTAAATTTTGTTTGAGTGTGTATTAGGATGCATATTTTGGAAATTCAGCTCCTAACAGGATGAAGAGAGGTTTCAAATTATGATGTATCGATCAATATTCTACCTAAGCCGTTTCGTCAAAAAGCTTAATATTAAGATCAGAGAATCGTGTAAGAAGACGGTTTTATAATTTTAAAATTTTGACAGAGGTAAAGTTCAAACTACTAAGTCAGAAAGTTTGAAAATTAGAACAGAGTATCTCATTATAAAGAACTTGAATAGTTTGCAATTTTTTTGTTATTTGGCCCATAAACAGGTGACGAGTTCAAATTTTCATATTTCAATCAAGGTACAGTCAAAATCCCTGCGTCAGACAGCTTGATATTTGGAACAGGCGAACCAGTTGTAACGTAAATAATAACGTAAAAGAATTAGTGGGGTGATTCATATTTTGATTTATTAAAAAAAATTAATTATTATGAACTAAATAAGTAAACCTTGGTTAATTATGAACTAAATTAGTAAACAGAAACATGAATGATACATTGATCCATCCTTAGAAATTCACAAAAAGCTATTCACTACTTTCGTAGAGTATTGGAGACATTCGAGCAAACTGAAAAACAAGGAGGCTTTAAATTTAAGTTTGCATAGAATATGAAGTAGATTACAGCATTTAATAAAGTCATGAACTCAAGTATCTATACGAATATTGAATCCATAATTTTTTATGCACATTTACAAAATTCAAATCCAAAAAAAAAATCAAACAATAAATAAAACAAAATAATAAAGAAAAGAAAATTTTACACATAAATTAAATATCAGCACATATGACACGTCCTCACCTGTATATTGTTTCCGAAATTAATAATCCTTTATAAAACGTCCAATATTATAATCTTTAATTTTTAATAATAAAATTAATCCTTCAATAATTTGCATATACCAAACGCACAATAATATTTTATTAATAGATTATTTATTTAAGGATGCAAAAATTGTACCTAAACAGCTATACGTTTTCTATTGGTCCTCAGCTTATTTACAAAGTTAAATTACCTGTTCTTCATAACATAATATTCAATATGTTAATCAATAAAGCGGTGGTTTGTTTCCCAAATTAATAATCCTTTATAAAACGACCAATATTACATAACATAATCTTTAATTTTTAGTAATAAAATTAATCCTTCAATAATTTGCATATACCAAACGCACAATAATATTTTATTAAAGGATTAATAAAATATTAATCCTTTATTTATTTAAGGATGCAAAAATTGTACCTAAACAGCTACGTTTTCTATTGGTCGTCAGTTATCGAATGATTCGATTTTTTTTTTGTATAAATGTGATATCAAATCATAGTTTTAATCATTCCAAGATTTTCTTTTCAAGTGAATTGAAGCTGTGATATTTTATTTGTGTTTTAAGTGAATTTATATTTCATGTAAGTATTGTTTTATTTATTATTTTATTTTATTTTTTGTTATCTTAATTTAATTTTTGAATTTAGAAATGTTTCGGGATGATTAAAATTGAAATAATTGTATATTGAAAATATTTTTCAATTTTTATTTCTAATAGGATTTTTAATTATTGAAATGTTTTTAAAATTTTCTGATTTCTCAATCATATATACAATTTTTATTTATATTTTAAATCATTCCAATTTATAAAATTATTATTTTAAATTGATTAAAAATATAAACTGATAATTATTATATTGATTATATATAATTCTGATAATTATTATATTGATTATATATAATTCTGATAATTATTATATTGATTATATATAATTCTGATATACTGGAAATTTTTTGGATTTTACTTTTTATAGTTTTTTGACCAGAAATGTCCGGATTTTAACATATTTATTTGAAATAAAAATCAGACAAAAAACAATCGAATATTTGAAATTAGCAATGTTATTTCGTAAATGATTTTAATTTTAAATGATATATATGTATATTGAAAATATGTTCCATTTTTAATTTCAAATGCGATTTTTTATTATTGAAACGTTTTTAATTTTCGGAATTTTATGATTTCTTAATCATATTTGACACATTTTATTTATATTTTTAACCATCCAATTTATAAAATTAATATTTATATTTTTTCATTAAGTTTATAGATATATTGATTAAATATAATTCAGAAACACGGAAACTATTTTAGAAATTACTAATTATTATTATTTGTACAGATTATAGATTTACATGCTGGGATTTATATATATTCGAAATAAAATAAAAAATAAAATCTGGCATGTATATCTAACAATAATTGGTTGAATATGTTTATTTCTAATTATTTCCCATATATCAGAATTATATTCAATCAATAATTTGTGGTTATTTACAATATTATATTTAGAATCGAAATAAAAATATTAATAAATTAGAATGGCTTATATAAAAATCGAATATATGTCAAATATAATTGACTAATAGTAGTAAAGTAGTAAATATTTCGATTACGTTTAGATTTAAAATATATCAAATGTCAATTCTAATATTTTTTTTCTTTTTGTTACAGAAAAATGCCCGCATTTAAACGTAGCCGTGAAATTGTAAAGCCAGAAGTGGTTACACCATTACCAGAACTCCAAATTTCAACTCCTGTTCAACAAGATGTGCCTCAGCATATCGCGAAATTGATTAAAATGAATGAAGATGTGACTCCTAAAATCGAAGGATCGTTATCAAAAGTGATTGTCAAGGAATCCACCGAGACGCCAAAGCTTAAAAAAGCTACTAATGTTACAAAGTTAAAGCTTCGGCGAAGAATATTATACGAAGAAGCTACTAATGTATCAAAAATTGTGGAAACTAGACAAATCGAATCACCAAAACGTTTTAAAATCTGTGATATAAAAACGCCCGACAACAGCGTGATGGTAAATTCACCTGTATCATTAAAAAGTCGCCGACAAATGTATATGCAATCACGTTTCAGCGAAAAACGACAACAAAGAAAAGAATTTGAACTAAAACGGCGAGCAATGTCTCACGATCAAATGTTATTCCATTTTCGTGATATTATTATAGACAACTTATTAAGTAGTGAATTTTAATTTACGTAGTGAATTTAGTGAATTTAAAATTTGAGTGAATTTAAAATTTAAGTAGTGAATTTAGTGAATTTAAAATTTGAGTGACAAGTGTTTATGCTAATTATAAGTGTGTTATATTTGACGTCAAATATTTCTTTTGATATAATTTTTTATTTTAATTTATTTTATACAAAGGCAATTAAAGGGATTTTTTACAATTTAATTTTTGTTTATGTTAACATCAAAGTTCAATAATACTACTTTAAAATCATTTCATTTCATTGCCTTTGTATTGATAGGTATTGTTGTAAATATTTTTGTATATTTTATAAACATCTATAACGAAACGTACTATGAACTGTGATGCATATTTTTAATATTTAATTTTATTTGTTATAAATGTTTATTTGTTATTTTTATGTTTGTAAATATGATTGTCTAACATACTAATTATTATTAATTTTTACTTACAAATTTTAAATAAAAGGCTGTTGAATTTATATTTATATTTTTTGTTTCAATTATTCCCTGAAATGCTCATCAAGTGGTAAGTGAAATTCTACCATCTTATTACTATTGAATATAGTTTAGGATATCTTAAAGCCATTACATACACGTCTTGGTAGTTATGTCGAATTAGAAGGTAGGTAGTACATACACAGGGAAAGTTAGGTGTTATATTTTAAATGGAAATATGAAAAAAATACTCAAAACATACCTAAGATAACTAGAATTGCGAACTAGACTCCATACGAATTCATAACGATAATTACAATTTATAATATTACCATGTTTCTGATCTACTTGTGTCATAGACTTGTCCAGAATGTTCAAAAGTTATCTTTATTGTGTTGGGAAGTTAAAATATATTATGTATATTTTTTAAATCAAAAATTGCTTGGATATGCAAAAATATGGCTTAATATAGTTTAACCTCACATGGATTTCTAGATATATTTATTAAAGTTTGTTTTCAGGTTAGAGTAATGAAAAAAACAATCGATATGCGTTCTTAAATGCTTATTTATTATTTCAATAACTGCGCTAAAAAAAGTCATTCGAATAATATTTGATCTAAAAAACCTGATATATGCTGATATATATTCTAAGATAGACAAATTTTGACATTTTACGGTGTTTTTGAACTCAAGATAGTAAAGTTTTTTTCTGAGAATAAAAATTATTTTATTTCAAATATAACGTCAAATATAAGTCAATATAACTCGTTTTACGAGACAACAGTATAGTTATTTGCACCTCCATTGCAGTTACAAATGTCTAGATTTTGGACCTCGAAATCAGGTAATTCGTGTGTATAATAAATTTGCAAATTGTATAATAAATTTGCAAATTGTATAACAATAAATTGTATAATAAAGAGGGGTAGAAAGAAAGATCTTTGTGGATGTAGTAAGAGATCATTTATTGAATATTTGTCCTTACGCATTAGAAGCAGTTTTGCTGTGAGCCTTGGACACGATTTTCCATTTCTAGAAAATTAATTCTGGGCAAGCAATAATTGTTTGCTGAGTTACGTACAATATGCTTCACACAATTGTATTAAGAATAGATTTATATATATATATATATATATATATATATATATATATATATATATATATATATATATATATATATATATATATATATATATATATATATATATATTTATTTATTTATTTATTTATTTATTTATATTCATTCTGAAAGGATATTTCTTCCTCCTGCACAGTTGACTCGATAATAAATAATCGATTTAAATTTTAATTATAATTATGTTTATTTCATTTTGATTGATAAATGAATTTTCCTTTGGTTTTTATTCTTGTATCGATTCAACTGGCAAACTTAATTTTTTCGACTTCTATGATTTTACAGCTTTTATTTAAATCTTTAATTTGAATGTAATTCATCTAAGTATAATTTTCAAATAATTTCATATAAAATTTTAGGTGAGTTCCTATTTGATTAAACACATTTTTATTTTGCATAAAATCCACTTTTTTTATACAAATTTCTTAAAAAATTATTTAATATTCAATATTAAAAAAATAAAATATGGTAAAACTGATTTTTATATTTAAAAAAATTATAAATAAATCATCTTAAAGTTTATTTACAAACGTATATTACCTGATCTTCATATGATAATATTCAATATGATAATCAATAAAGCAGTGGTTTGTTTCCCAAATTAATAATCCTTTATAAAACGTCCAATATTACAATCTTTAAGTTTTAGTAATAAAATTAATCCTTCAATCGACAATTTTAAATCATTGTAATGAAATTTTAATATTCTTTACAACAATATGTATAGAACAACTTCTTTGTCTCATTACTTGTTTATAAAATTTTTGATAAACCTAATACTTTTCTACCAATATTTTACTAGCGTATAAAGAAGACATCAAACAAATATTGCTAAGGTTTTTAAATAATTTTCCGATATATATAAACGACTAGCAGACCCGGCCACGCGTTGCTGTGGCTATTATTTTTGTTATATTACATTGTAGTAAACAATTATTATCTGGAAACGAATTCGCAAATGTTAAAGCTTGTATAAAAATCGACTGGATTGGGATTTGAACGGGAAGGACTCTGAACACGATAGATTTAAATTTTCTTACAGTGGATATTAAGCAAAAATCAATACAAAAGAATTAATTTTAAAATTGATTATTATTTTTATTCAATTTTGTAACAAAGTTGTTAGTAAAGAACAGTTGACACTTAAATATATGATTGAGGTAGGTAGGGCAGATAGTCTTAAATCTTTAACAATAATATTTATTATTTTGAATTATAAATACTTTTAATTTCAATTTAATTTAGCACTAATCGGTGTACAATATTTTTGGTTAACCTGCCTTTAGCTAACACAAACAGATTCGACGGTTTCCCTACACGTGAACATGCAACATATAGTTGCCCATGAGAAAAACAAGGATTTTCTAAATCCAAACCACAAATGGACATTGTTTGGCCTTGAGACTTATTTATAGACATGACAAAAGCTAAACGAATTGGAAACTGTGGCCTTCTAAAGGGTATGGTAGAATCTGACGGTATCATTGGAATACGTGGCAGCAGGACCACCTCTCCTTTAAAGGTCGTCGGTTATATTCATGAATTGTAGCTTATTAATTAAAGCGTTAGTACTTTTAACTTAACACCAGTGTTGCCGATGGCTCAAGTTAAAATTACCCACTTCATAAAGTCCCATTACCCGTTTTTACCCGGCACACTAAAAGTTAGTGTTACCAACTGCTAAAAGCGCGGTAAATTTAAAACTAAATATTAAATCTTGAAGTATTTAAAATAAAAAGTACACAATAATTAATTATTAATAAAATTTATTAAATTATTTCCAAGTTGTGAAACACTCTTTATGTTCCGGTTATGCGCTAGTTCAAGTTATGAGAGCAAGTGGGAAAATGTGAATTTAAATTATACATGCAAAATATTTATTCAACGTTTTAACAAAATGTAATTTTAATAAAAAACCATTACCCGACTTTACCCGTCTGAGGCAATTGCTAGCTCATTTACCCATTCAACGTCGAATTACCCGAAAAATGGGTAATTACCCGGACATTGGCAACACTGCTTAACACATTTATTGGATACTCAATCAAATCAACTGACTATTTTATACAGAGCCATCTATTCGACACTTACTAAATCCAGATACCGCCATCTGTTAGAATCTTGCCGAACTATGTATCTTTGTTAGATTTAACTACCATCTGTGAAAATATTATCGAGCTATATCTCTTTGTCATAAAAAACAATTAATTCGCAATAAATTAAAATTGCAATCTCAAATTAAGAAATAAACTATCCTATCTCTTAAGTTGGAGCATAGCACTCATTTAAAAAAAAAAACGTTCGAATTGGTTCAGTAGTTTCAGAATCCATCTCGATCAAACAATGTGACATGTAATTTATATATATATTAAGAAGATTATGTAATAGAATGATATATCAATGCAGGGTCGAAACTGCTTGATCAAATAGGGCTAAATTTTGTTTGAGTGTGTATTAGGATGCATATTTTGGAAATTCAGCTCCTAACAGGATGAAGAGAGGTTTCAAATTATGATGTATCGATCAATATTCTACCTAAGCCGTTTCGTCAAAAAGCTTAATATTAAGATCAGAGAATCGTGTAAGAAGACGGTTTTATAATTTTAAAATTTTGACAGAGGTAAAGTTCAAACTACTAAGTCAGAAAGTTTGAAAATTAGAACAGAGTATCTCATTATAAAGAACTTGAATAGTTTGCAATTTTTTTGTTATTTGGCCCATAAACAGGTGACGAGTTCAAATTTTCATATTTCAATCAAGGTACAGTCAAAATCCCTGCGTCAGACAGCTTGATATTTGGAACAGGCGAACCAGTTGTAACGTAAATAATAACGTAAAAGAATTAGTGGGGTGATTCATATTTTGATTTATTAAAAAAAAGTTAAAATTAATTATTATGAACTAAATAAGTAAACCTTGGTTAATTATGAACTAAATTAGTAAACAGAAACATGAATGATACATTGATCCATCCTTAGAAATTCACAAAAAGCTATTCACTACTTTCGTAGAGTATTGGAGACATTCGAGCAAACTGAAAAACAAGGAGGCTTTAAATTTAAGTTTGCATAGAATATGAAGTAGATTACAGCATTTAATAAAGTCATGAACTCAAGTATCTATACGAATATTGAATCCATAATTTTTTATGCACATTTACAAAATTCAAATCCAAAAAAAAAATCAAACAATAAATAAAACAAAATAATAAAGAAAAGAAAATTTTACACATAAATTAAATATCAGCACATATGACACGTCCTCACCTGTATATTGTTTCCGAAATTAATAATCCTTTATAAAACGTCCAATATTATAATCTTTAATTTTTAATAATAAAATTAATCCTTCAATAATTTGCATATACCAAACGCACAATAATATTTTATTAATAGATTATTTATTTAAGGATGCAAAAATTGTACCTAAACAGCTATACGTTTTCTATTGGTCCTCAGCTTATTTACAAAGTTAAATTACCTGTTCTTCATAACATAATATTCAATATGTTAATCAATAAAGCGGTGGTTTGTTTCCCAAATTAATAATCCTTTATAAAACGACCAATATTACATAACATAATCTTTAATTTTTAGTAATAAAATTAATCCTTCAATAATTTGCATATACCAAACGCACAATAATATTTTATTAAAGGATTAATAAAATATTAATCCTTTATTTATTTAAGGATGCAAAAATTGTACCTAAACAGCTACGTTTTCTATTGGTCGTCAGTTATCGAATGATTCGATTTTTTTTTTGTATAAATGTGATATCAAATCATAGTTTTAATCATTCCAAGATTTTCTTTTCAAGTGAATTGAAGCTGTGATATTTTATTTGTGTTTTAAGTGAATTTATATTTCATGTAAGTATTGTTTTATTTATTATTTTATTTTATTTTTTGTTATCTTAATTTAATTTTTGAATTTAGAAATGTTTCGGGATGATTAAAATTGAAATAATTGTATATTGAAAATATTTTTCAATTTTTATTTCTAATAGGATTTTTAATTATTGAAATGTTTTTAAAATTTTCTGATTTCTCAATCATATATACAATTTTTATTTATATTTTAAATCATTCCAATTTATAAAATTATTATTTTAAATTGATTAAAAATATAAACTGATAATTATTATATTGATTATATATAATTCTGATAATTATTATATTGATTATATATAATTCTGATAATTATTATATTGATTATATATAATTCTGATATACTGGAAATTTTTTGGATTTTACTTTTTATAGTTTTTTGACCAGAAATGTCCGGATTTTAACATATTTATTTGAAATAAAAATCAGACAAAAAACAATCGAATATTTGAAATTAGCAATGTTATTTCGTAAATGATTTTAATTTTAAATGATATATATGTATATTGAAAATATGTTCCATTTTTAATTTCAAATGCGATTTTTTATTATTGAAACGTTTTTAATTTTCGGAATTTTATGATTTCTTAATCATATTTGACACATTTTATTTATATTTTTAACCATCCAATTTATAAAATTAATATTTATATTTTTTCATTAAGTTTATAGATATATTGATTAAATATAATTCAGAAACACGGAAACTATTTTAGAAATTACTAATTATTATTATTTGTACAGATTATAGATTTACATGCTGGGATTTATATATATTCGAAATAAAATAAAGAATAAAATCTGGCATGTATATCTAACAATAATTGGTTGAATATGTTTATTTCTAATTATTTCCCATATATCAGAATTATATTCAATCAATAATTTGTGGTTATTTACAATATTATATTTAGAATCGAAATAAAAATATTAATAAATTAGAATGGCTTATATAAAAATCGAATATATGTCAAATATAATTGACTAATAGTAGTAAAGTAGTAAATATTTCGATTACGTTTAGATTTAAAATATATCAAATGTCAATTCTAATATTTTTTTTCTTTTTGTTACAGAAAAATGCCCGCATTTAAACGTAGCCGTGAAATTGTAAAGCCAGAAGTGGTTACACCATTACCAGAACTCCAAATTTCAACTCCTGTTCAACAAGATGTGCCTCAGCATATCGCGAAATTGATTAAAATGAATGAAGATGTGACTCCTAAAATCGAAGGATCGTTATCAAAAGTGATTGTCAAGGAATCCACCGAGACGCCAAAGCTTAAAAAAGCTACTAATGTTACAAAGTTAAAGCTTCGGCGAAGAATATTATACGAAGAAGCTACTAATGTATCAAAAATTGTGGAAACTAGACAAATCGAATCACCAAAACGTTTTAAAATCTGTGATATAAAAACGCCCGACAACAGCGTAATGGTAAATTCACCTGTATCATTAAAAAGTCGCCGACAAATGTATATGCAATCACGTTTCAGCGAAAAACGACAACAAAGAAAAGAATTTGAACTAAAACGGCGAGCAATGTCTCACGATCAAATGTTATTCCATTTTCGTGATATTATTATAGACAACTTATTAAGTAGTGAATTTTAATTTACGTAGTGAATTTAGTGAATTTAAAATTTGAGTGAATTTAAAATTTAAGTAGTGAATTTAGTGAATTTAAAATTTGAGTGACAAGTGTTTATGCTAATTATAAGTGTGTTATATTTGACGTCAAATATTTCTTTTGATATAATTTTTTATTTTAATTTATTTTATACAAAGGCAATTAAAGGGATTTTTTACAATTTAATTTTTGTTTATGTTAACATCAAAGTTCAATAATACTACTTTAAAATCATTTCATTTCATTGCCTTTGTATTGATAGGTATTGTTGTAAATATTTTTGTATATTTTATAAACATCTATAACGAAACGTACTATGAACTGTGATGCATATTTTTAATATTTAATTTTATTTGTTATAAATGTTTATTTGTTATTTTTATGTTTGTAAATATGATTGTCTAACATACTAATTATTATTAATTTTTACTTACAAATTTTAAATAAAAGGCTGTTGAATTTATATTTATATTTTTTGTTTCAATTATTCCCTGAAATGCTCATCAAGTGGTAAGTGAAATTCTACCATCTTATTACTATTGAATATAGTTTAGGATATCTTAAAGCCATTACATACACGTCTTGGTAGTTATGTCGAATTAGAAGGTAGGTAGTACATACACAGGGAAAGTTAGGTGTTATATTTTAAATGGAAATATGAAAAAAATACTCAAAACATACCTAAGATAACTAGAATTGCGAACTAGACTCCATACGAATTCATAACGATAATTACAATTTATAATATTACCATGTTTCTGATCTACTTGTGTCATAGACTTGTCCAGAATGTTCAAAAGTTATCTTTATTGTGTTGGGAAGTTAAAATATATTATGTATATTTTTTAAATCAAAAATTGCTTGGATATGCAAAAATATGGCTTAATATAGTTTAACCTCACATGGATTTCTAGATATATTTATTAAAGTTTGTTTTCAGGTTAGAGTAATGAAAAAAACAATCGATATGCGTTCTTAAATGCTTATTTATTATTTCAATAACTGCGCTAAAAAAAGTCATTCGAATAATATTTGATCTAAAAAACCTGATATATGCTGATATATATTCTAAGATAGACAAATTTTGACATTTTACGGTGTTTTTGAACTCAAGATAGTAAAGTTTTTTTCTGAGAATAAAAATTATTTTATTTCAAATATAACGTCAAATATAAGTCAATATAACTCGCTTTACGAGACAACAGTATAGTTATTTGCACCTCCATTGCAGTTACAAATGTCTAGATTTTGGACCTCGAAATCAGGTAATTCGTGTGTATAATAAATTTGCAAATTGTATAATAAATTTGCAAATTGTATAACAATAAATTGTATAATAAAGAGGGGTAGAAAGAAAGATCTTTGTGGATGTAGTAAGAGATCATTTATTGAATATTTGTCCTTACGCATTAGAAGCAGTTTTGCTGTGAGCCTTGGACACGATTTTCCATTTCTAGAAAATTAATTCTGGGCAAGCAATAAT